>CM032155.1:398099-580526 GCA_018901935.1 Pugionium cornutum | reverse complement strand
TAGTGTATAGATTGTTTAGTGGTTTCTCGTTTTGATTGCTTTATAAGTGATCGACATCAACTAAGTCTCTTTTATAGTCTTCGTTGCAACATTTGTGTTGCTACATTTTGTGATAGGATGTTTTGCAGTAGGCCTATTTGGGAGGTTGATAAATAGAGTCAAAGACTGGTGCAGTGGTGCTACTTACATATAAAATCTTTTTTTACATGTTTTATAGAAATAGTACGTGAGTTTTATGAAGGCCACAAATACAGTCGTACAAGCTGTCAGCTGCAATACTTTTGAAGTAGATTCTGTAAATTTTTCAAGCTGTTGGTGTAAGACAATTTTTGATCCTCCTTTACTCTTGAAAGCAGAGATAACCATGAATTGGAAATGGACTTCAAGAGATTATGGGAAGAGTTCCGTTCATCAAGCTCTGAAAAGGTTCTTCCTTTGATAATCCATTCTCCTGTATACGCTCTAGTCATTTTCAGACTTTTTTTACCTTTAATATTGGAACAATGTCTCTTCTTTGTATTTTCTATAAGGTAAACCAAAGACTTGCAAATCATGAGTGCTTATTGTTTATATGTCATCTAGGAGAAGGAAACCGCCTTGAATCTGACTGTGGATACGTTCTGTAGATTAGTGAAGCGGCATGCTAATGTAGATCAGCTAGTTACTTTGTAAGTGTTCCTCACTTCTTTTTCCCTTGCTGGCTGGATATGCGTTGAACTGTGGTTTGTTGTTTCCGAAAGAAAATAGCATATGCACCAGATAAAAGTGTCTCCGATTCTTTACATGATTTGATGTTTATGGTGAGAAATACGATTCTCAGTCTATATGTTCTTCCCTGTCTAGTGGGCCTTCTTCTGTACCTCATATTCTATGCTCGTAGGTCAGATGTGGTAATATCACCTATATTGAGAAAATTTTATTTTACTTGCAGGTTAGTAGAAACACATATATTCTCTTTTGTCATTGGGAGAGCATTTGTGACAGATATTGGAAAGTTGAAGATCGGCAGCAAGACAAGGTCATTGGATGTAGAGAAAGTATTAAGCTTCTTTTCAGATGTCACCAAGGTTTGTCTTTTCTTTCTGAATTTTGTGCATTTGACATGTCCACCTCTCTTCTCTATTTGTAATCCATTGACCTCTTCTTACAGGAAGGATTTAGTCCTGGTGCAAACCTCTTATCTGCTGTTGAAGTACTCGTATCTGGGGTACCTTTTTGACTTCTTCCTGTCTTCTAGTTTACCCACTCCATAAAAGCTTAAAAAGCTCAATTTCACATCATCCTGGATGCTGACCCTTTGGTTTTATGTGCTATGTATTATGTTGCCTCCTTAGTCCAACCTCTTATATGTTATTTTCAGCCTATCGACAAACAATCACTACTGGATTCTGGGATATTCTGTTGTCTAATACACGTTCTCAATGCCCTTCTAGCATATGATGAACTAAGCAAAATTAAAATAACTGCTGATTTGGAAGAGGTGTCAGCAGAAAAAGATGCTGGATACAGTTTTCTCCAGAATAGACGACTTGAGGTTCTGTTTCAATAATTTTATTCCAAATCTTAATAAGACTATATTTTCCTACATTGTTTTGAGCTGGATATTGAAAACCAAAGTTTATACAATACCAATGCTTTATCAATTAAATAACTTCTTTTAGCCACATTGTTCTTGTAGGTGGAGGGTAGTGTTGTCCATATCATGAAAGCATTAGCAAGCAATCCTTCTGCTGCTCAGAGTTTGATTGAAGATGACTCTCTTCAGTTGCTTTTCAACATGGTTGCTAATGGCTCTGTTACGGTTTTTTCTCAATATAAAGATGGTCTAGTTCCACTCCATAGCATACAGCTTCACAGACATGCAATGCAGGTAATTTTTTGTGCATCTGTTTAGAGCATTCCGTTCTAGCGTGACGATTGAAACCAGATTGAATATCCTGATGCTTATAGTTTTGTCTGACACCCTTCCGTGTCTCTTCCAGATCCTTGGACTTCTTCTAGTCAATGACAATGGGAGCACAGCAAGCTACATACGCAAGCACCATCTGGTATGCCAGTGAATTTTGCAGAATGCCTCAGGGTAGTGTATTGATTCTTGTGCATACTTATATGCTCTGAGCTTGGGTATAGGTTAATTCTTTCTTGCTAATGTTGAAACTATATGATATTCTGTGGTAAAGAAATTGATTTTTTGGAAACTTATGTTAATTTCAGTTTAAAAAGCAAATGATAAGAAATGCAGTTTGTATGTATTTTACTTTCTTCAGAAGCTTAGTATTACAAAGTGATAATTGCAATAAGGCACTGAAAAAGGTTTCTATTCTCTTCTGTGAATTGCTTAAAGTATGTCTACGAAATCTAGAAACCAAACACTTTTCTAAATTCTCCTGCAGATAAAGGTCCTCTTGATGGCTGTCAAAGATTTTGATCCGGATTGTGGTGACTCAGCCTACACAATGGGCATTGTGGACTTGTTACTTGAATGTGTGGAACTATCGTATAGACCTGGTAAAGATGGTTTTTACTGATAGATGAGCACTAAATATGTTATGTCCGTATGAAAAATGCAGCTGAGAGTAGAAATTTTTTGGCAGTCATATTATGTATATATGGACATGTAAGGTAAATCTGTTCTGATTATGGGTTCTAATCTTTTTTTAAATTTGACTTTGTAGAGGCTGGTGCTGTTAGGCTTAGGGAGGACATACGTAATGCACATGGTTACCACTTTCTTGTTCAGTTTGCCCTGATTCTATCTCCCTTGCCAAAAAATCATAATCTTCTCTCCACTCGTTCATTTGTTAATCAAGATAGTGGTTCAGATGGCTTGGAAGTGCTTCCGGATGTAGAAAGTACAAAGAGTAGGGGAAATGCTGATTTTTCTTCACAAAACTTTTCTCCATCATTGTCAAGATTGCTTGATGTTCTCGTCACCCTTGCACAGACTGGTCCAGCTGAGCCATATGTAGGTAGGTCCTCACGATCGTCCCAAACTAAGCCAACTGGGCATAGCCGAAGTCGAACTCCATCTGTCGACAGTGTATACGACGAGACATGGGAACAGGGAAGTCATAAAGTTAAAGACCTGGAAGCTGTCCAAATGCTGCAAGATATCTTCCTGAAGGCCGAGAATAAGGATCTTCAGGCAGAAGTATTGAACAGAATGTTCAAGATATTCTCAAGCCATGTGGAAAACTATAAACTGTGTCAGGAATTAAGGACCGTTCCATTACTTGTGCTTAACATGGCTGGTTTTCCTTCCTCGCTGCAAGATATAATTCTCAAAATTCTTGAATATGCTGTCACAGTTGTGAATTGTGTTCCAGAGCAAGAATTGTTGTCACTTTGTTGCTTATTGCAACAGCCAATCACATCTCAGTTGAAGCATACCATACTTTCTTTCTTTGTGAAGCTCATATCTTTTGATCAACAATATAAGAAAGTCCTACGTGAAGTTGGTGTTTTGGAAGTCTTACAGGATGATCTGAAGCAGCACAAGCTTCTTATGGGTCCAGATCAGTATAGTGGCGTCTCTAATCATTCGGATCAAAAGCCTAGCTCCGGTAGCTTCAAAAAGCATTTAGATACTAAAGATGCCATCATTTCATCACCAAAGTTGATGGAATCTGGGTCGGGAAAGTTACCTGTCTTTGAAGTTGACAACACTATTACTGTTGGTTGGGATTGTATGATCTCTTTGTTAAAGAAAGCTGAGGCTAATCAGGCATCTTTTCGTGCGGCAAATGGTGTGGCAATTATTCTTCCTTTCTTGATATCTGATGCCCATCGAACTGGCGTTTTAAGGATCTTATCATGTCTAATCACTGAAGACACTAAACAGGTAAATTAACCGATATACTTAGTTTACTATTCTTATTATATATTTCTACCCACTTTATCTTTGATCAGCTATACCAGTCAATTTTACTGCAAAGTTGATGCATTAGATTACATTGTTGCCGTTATAGGTGTTTTTTTGCATAATTGACAACCATCCGTAATTTTCTTCTCTCCAACCAGATCCACCATGAAGAATTAGGAGCTGTTGTTGATGGGTGCTCTATGGCGTATTGTTGGTGTTAATGGCTCTGCCCAAAGAGTCTTTGGCGAAGCCACTGGTTTCTCTCTTTTACTAACGACCCTTCATACTTTTCAAGGGAAACGAGAGCATATGGATGAGTCTGATTTGATGGTTTCCATCAAATTGTTTAAATATCTATCTCGCCTTATGACAGCTGCAGTCTGTGACAATGCTGTTAATAGGATGAAATTGCACGCTGTTATCACATCTCAGACATTTTATGAGCTTTTGGTGGAGTCTGGATTGCTGTGTGTTGAGTTGGAAAGGCAGGTTATACAGCTGTTGTTAGAACTTGCACTTGAAGTGGTGCTTCCACCATTTTTGACATCAGAGTCTGCGGCCTCTACTGCTATAACAGAAAATGAAAAAGGAGCATTTATTGTAACAACCCCGTCGGGCCAATTCAATCCTGAAAAGGAGAGAATTTACAATGCAGGTGCTGTCAGAGTTCTGATCCGTTCATTGTTGCTTTTTAGTCCAAAAATGCAGCTAGAATTTTTGAAACTTCTGGAAAGTCTTGCACGTGCCAGTCCTTTCAATCAGGAAAACCTCACATCAGTTGGTAAGAACTAGGCCTCATGACTCTGTGCTGTATTCTTCAATCAATTTTCAAATCCCTATCTCTGTTGGTTTTTTCCTCTTTCTCTGTCTTACCCTATCTCTATCTCGTCACGCATTGTATTTTGACAGGTTGTGTGGAACTTCTGTTGGGGATCATTTACCCCTTCCTTGCGGGTTCATCTCCATTTCTTTCTTACGCTTTGAAGATTGTAGAAATTCTTGGAGCTTACAGGTAGAGAATGTCCTGCATAATTACTAAATTCAAAATACATTTCTAAGGGTATTGCTTTCGTTTTTCTATCTGTTTTTTTTTTAAATATAGTTCCTTCTTTTGTGTAGATTATCCCCATCTGAGCTCCGAATGCTGTTTGGATATGTTTTGCAAATGAGGATTATGAATACAGGTCATGCAATAGTTGGCATGCTGGAAAAGCTAATTCTCATGGAAGACACAGCCTTGGAACATTTATCTCTGGCTCCTTTTATAGAGATGGACATGAGCAAAACCGGACATGCTTCTGTGCAGGTGTCCCTGGGAGAAAGATCGTGGCCTCCTGCTGCTGGATATTCATTTGTTTGTTGGTTCCAGTTTCGTAATTTTTTAACAACCCAAAAAGAACCAGAAGCCTCCAAAGTTGGTGATTCATCAAAGTCACGCATTTGGAATGTGCAGCAACACGAACAGAACATTTTCCGGATGTTTTCTGTTGGTGCTGTAAGCAATGAAAGCCCATTCTATGCAGAACTTTACTTTCAAGAGAATGGTATTCTGACCCTTGCCACTAGCAATTCAAATTCTTTGTCGTTTTCTGGATTAGAGATTGAGGAGGGCAGGTGGCATCACCTTGCTGTTGTTCATAGTAAACCGAATGCTCTTGCTGGACTCTTCCAGGCTAGTGTTGCATATGTCTATCTTGATGGAAAACTTAGGCACACAGGTAAATTGGGGTACTCTCCTTCGCCTGTTGGAAAATCTTTGCAAGTAATAGTTGGAACTCCAGCTACTTATGCCAGAGTTAGTGATCTGACGTGGAAGACACGCTCATGTTATCTTTTTGAGGAGGTGCTCACATCAGGTTGCATTGGTTTCATGTACATTCTTGGTAGAGGGTACAAAGGTCTATTCCAGGATGCAGACCTCTTACGCTTTGTCCCTAGTCAGGCTTGTGGTGGGGGCAGCATGGCTATCCTGGACTCATTAGACACTGACCTGACTTCATCATCGAATGGGCAAAAGTTTGATGGAAGCAATAGACAAGGAGATTCTAAGGCCGATGGTAGTGGAATTGTCTGGGATCTTGAGAGGTTAGGAAATCTTTCCTTTCAGTTACCTGGCAAGAAACTTATTTTTGCATTTGATGGATCATGCTCGGAGTTCATCCGTGCGTCTGGAAGTTTTTCCCTCCTCAATCTGGTTGACCCATTGTCTGCCGCTGCTTCTCCAATTGGAGGTATGGTGGTCTTTAATCCTCTAGTTCCTTTTGTACATTTCATCTGATCTAGTTTCATACTTTGATTCATTCTGTTTTCTTTTCAAATGGTTTAGGAATACCACGTTTTGGGCGTCTGGTGGGAAATGTTTGTATCTGTAGACAAAGTGTGATTGGTGATACTATCCGCCCTGTGGGAGGAATGACTGTTGTACTTGCACTTGTTGAGGCTGCCGAATCTAGAGATATGCTACATATGGCTCTTTCATTGCTTGCCTGTGCTCTTCATCAGAATCCTCAGAATGTAAAGGATATGCAAACCATCAGGGGATATCATTTACTAGCTCTGTTTTTGCGTCCCAAAATGACCCTTTTTGATATGCAGTCTTTAGAGATATTTTTCCAAATTGCTGCATGTGAAGCATTGTTTTCTGAACCAAAGAAGTTGGGGAGTGGACATAATACTATTAGTACACCACCTACGGAGCCTATATTCGAAAACAGCTATGAGGATCTTGGTCTTTTGAGGTTCCGCTACGAAAGTTCCTCAGTTGGGTCTCATGGGGATATGGATGACTTTTCTGTTCCCAAAGATACGTTTAGTCATTTCTCTGAGCTAGAAACAGATATCCCTGTTGAGACTTCAAACTGCATTGTCTTATCCAATGCGGATATGGTTGAACATGTCCTCCTGGACTGGACCCTCTGGGTTACATCCCCTGTTTCTATCCAGATTGCTTTGCTTGGCTTTCTGGAAAATTTAGTTTCAATGCATTGGTACAGGAATCACAATCTTACAATTCTGCGCAGAATCAATCTGGTGGAACATTTGTTAGTGACACTTCAGAGAGGTGATGTGGAAGTTCCGGTCCTCGAAAAATTAGTTGTTCTGCTTGGGTGCATCCTGGAAGATGGATTCCTGACTTCTGAACTTGAAAATGTGGTTAGGTTTGTGATTATGACATTCAATCCACCTGAAGTGAAGTCACGAAGCGCATTTTTACGTGAGTCAATGGGAAAGCATTTAATTGTGAGAAATATGCTTTTGGAAATGCTCATTGATCTCCAGGTAACCATAAAAGCAGAAGAACTTCTGGAGCTGTGGCATAAGATAGTCTCGTCAAAATTAATTATATACTTCCTCGATGAAGCTGTGCATCCCACTAGTATGAGGTGGATAATGACCCTTCTTGGTGTTTGTCTTGTTGCTTCTCCCAACTTTTCCCTTAAATTTCGGACAAGTGGAAGTTATCAGTTGCTGATGCGGGTACTTCAAAACTTTTATGATTCCCCAGATATATATTACATATTGTTCTGTTTGATCTTTGGGAAACCTGTTTATCCAAGGCTACCGGAGGTTCGGATGTTAGACTTTCATGCCCTAGTGCCAAATGATGGAAGCCATGTGGAGTTAAAGTTCATAGATCTGTTGGATTCTGTGGTGGCAATGGCTAAATCTACTTATGATAGGTTGATCATGCTATCAATGCTTGCCCACCAGTCTGGAAATCTTTCTCAGGTGAGTCCTAGTCTTGTGGCCGAGCTTGTAGAGGGGGCAGAAATGACTGGGGAACTTCAAGGGGAAGCTTTGATGCACAAAACATATGCGGCACGTTTAATGGGTGGCGAAGCATCAGCTCCCGCTGCTGCGATGTCTGTTCTCCGTTTCATGGTTGACCTAGCAAAGATGTGCCCTCAATTTTCTGCTGCTTGCAGACGTGCAGAATTTGTTGAAGATTGTGCTGATCTTTACTTTTCCTGTGTCAGGTTGGCATCGTAGACCTACTGATATATTTTACTCCTGATGATTTATTTTTTAGTTTTCTAAAAATATTATTTTTCTGCATCCATTTTATAGTTGTTAGATAGACTAAAATGTTATTTGGTTTTACTTATTCATGCTGTCCGATTTAGTTTAACCTGTAACAGGTTTATTTGGGCTTAAAGGGTATCTTGTGGTGTAGGGCTGCTCATGCTGTGAGGTTGGTGAAACAGCTCTCTGTGAAGGCGGAAGAGAAGCATAATGATGACGATGATACCGGCTCACAAGGAACTTTCTCTAGCTTGCCTCATGACCACGACCAGTCCGCTAAAACCTCCATCAGTGCTGGAAGCTTTCCTCAGGGGCAGGTCAGTCTTAGTTCAGAAGACATGCCTATACCTGAAAATTATATGATTAATGATAAGATGGAGAACGTTCGTATACCACCACCACAGGACTTGAGTAAATCATTTCAAGGTGTTAAGAAACAAGATGATAATCATGTTGGTCTTGTATCAGCTTCCAGTGAAAAGGATTTTCAAGATCTTAAAGGTAATCCAAGCCAAGTTCTGGCAACAGATTCTCAGAGTTCTGCATCTTTCCCTATGAATGAGTCTCCCTTTTTATCTGATAAATCAAGTGTCAAAGTCTCATTTACTCCATCACCGGTTGTTGCACTTGCATCCTGGCTAGGCTCTAACTATAGCGAATCTAAAATTTCTACGGTAGGTACTCCTTCTCTCAAATCGTATGTCTCTGTTAATGAAGTTGATACATCTTCAGACCGAAAGTCAGACTCCCAAGGGTCTTCCGTTATCAATGCATTCTTCACAGTTAGCCCAAAACTTCTCCTCGAAACAGATGAAACTGGGTATGGTGGCGGGCCTTGTTCTGCTGGAGCAAGTGCCGTGTTAGATTTTATGGCAGAGGTACTTGCTGACTTAATGACCGAACATATTAAAGCAGTACCGGTTCTGGAAAGCATATTAGAAATGGTTCCTTTCTATGTTGATCCTGAAAGTGTGCTCGTCTTTCAAGGCTTATGCCTTAGCAGAGTCATGAACTATCTTGAAAGGCGTCTCTTGCGTGATGATGAAGAGGATGAGAAAAAACTGTACAAGGCCAAATGGTCTGCGAACTTAGATGCATTTTGCTGGATGATAGTGGACCGTGTTTATATGGGTGCCTTTCCTCAACCCACTGGTGTTCTTAGGGCTCTGGAGTTCTTGTTATCGATGCTGCAATTAGCTAACAAAGATGGCAGGGTTGAAGAAGTCACTCCTTCAGGGAAAGGTCTGTTATCCCTTGGAAGGGCAACAAGACAACTTGATGCTTATGTGCACTCAATCCTGAAAAACACAAATAGAATGGTACAGTATTGTTTCCTGCCATCGTTCTTGATAACTATCGGAGAGGAGAACCTACTATCACAACTAGGTTTGCTTGTTGAATCTAAGAAGAGGTCATCTCCAAGTCCAGGTGCTGATGAATCTGGGATGGACATCTCAACAATTTTGCAGTTGTTGGTCGCAAACAGGAGAATCATATTCTGCCCAAGCAACCTTGATACTGATTTGAATTGCTGTCTGTGTGTGAATTTAATCTCCCTACTCCTTGACCAGAGAAAGAATGTGCAAAACTTGTCTCTTGATATTGTCAAATATTTACTGGTACACCGAAGATCTGCCCTTGAGGAGTTGCTTGTCACTAAACCAAACCAAGGACAAAGCTTTGATGTTCTACATGGGGGTTTTGATAAGTTGTTGACTGGAAATCTACCAGAATTCTTTAAGTGGCTAGAGAGCTCCGATAAGATTATTACCAAAGTATTGGAGCAATGTGCTGCAGTTATGTGGGTACAGTACATAGCTGGCGCGGCAAAATTTCCTGGTGTCAGGATAAAAGGCATGGAAGGTCGTCGGAAGAGAGAGATGGGGAGAAAATCACGAGATATGTCAAAGTTGGACCTAAAACATTGGGATCAGTTGAACGAGCGGAGATATGCGCTAGAAGTATTGCGTGAGGTCATGTCGACTGAGCTTAGAGTTGTTCGGCAAAACAAATATGGTTGGATTCTCCATGCGGAGAGTGAATGGCAGACTCATCTCCAGCAACTTGTACATGAGCGTGGAATATTTCCAATGCGTAAATCCAAAGGGTCTGAAGATCCCGAATGGCAGCTCTGTCCAATTGAAGGTCCATACAGAATGCGCAAAAAACTTGAACGATGTAAGCTAAAAATTGATAGCATCCAGAATGCTCTTGACGGAAGGTTGGAACTTGGAGAAATTGAGCTTCCCAGAGCCAAAACTGAAGATGGACCAGTTATTTCTGACACAGATTCCGAACCAGCTTTCCTGCTCAGTGAACTTTATGATGAATCGTTTTTGAAAGAGTCTGATGATTTTAAAGATGTTGCTTCTGCCAGAAATGGATGGAATGATGATGTAGCTAGTAGTACAAACGAAGCAAGTCTTCACTCTGCTCTTGAGTTTGGTGCCAAATCTAGCACAGCTTCTGTGCCCATAACTGACAACACACATGCAAAATCTGTGACTGGCTCTCCAAGACATTCAGCTTCTGCTAAAATGGATGAAACGAAAGGCCCTGAGGAAATATTAGAGAAGGAACTGAACGATGATGGTGAGTATTTGATTAGACCTTATCTGGAGCATCTTGAAAAGATTAGGTTCAGATACAACTGTGAGAGAGTTGTTGATCTCGACAAGCATGATGGAATCTTCTTAATAGGGGAACTCTGTCTGTATGTGATAGAAAACTTTTACATTGATGATGATGGGTGTATTTGTGAGAAGGAATGCGAAGATGAGTTATCTGTTATTGATCAAGCGTTGGGTGTTAAAAGAGATGCCTCTGGAAGCTTGGATTTCCATTCCAAGTCTAGCACATCATGGACTACAACAGTGAAAACGGGAGCAATAGGGGGAAGAGCATGGGCATATGGTGGTGGTGCTTGGGGAAAAGAAAAAGTGTGCATGACTGGTAACTTGCCTCATCCATGGCGTATGTGGAAGCTTGATAATGTTCATGAAATTTTGAAACGTGATTATCAGCTGCGTCCGGTTGCTATTGAGATATTTAGTATGGATGGATGTAATGATCTCCTCGTGTTCCACAAGAAAGAGAGGGAAGAAGTTTTCAAAAATTTGGTTGCCATGAATCTTCCCAGGAACAGCATGTACGGTAGCATTGATCTCTTCATCTTTTTGTTTTTGTTTTTGTTCCTCTCTATTGGATTGAGCATAATGCATTTGTTTCCTTTTTACACTTTATAGCTGTTGATTGTCTAGTAAAATGAATAGATATGTCAATCTACTCTCATGAGCTAGCATGGAATGACTCTCCTTCTCAAAGCTTAGTTCTCAAAGGCTAGCGTTTATGGCTTCATTCTTTATTAGTTTTTTTGCTAGCATTCGTGAATGGGTTTTGGTTTCTTGACCATAGTAGTAGTACTCGTGAGGCTAGTTAGTTATCGATCATCACATTTCTGTCCTCATTGATCTGCAACGGTGTAATTTTTCCCCCAGGCTTGACACAACCATTTCAGGATCAGCAAAACAGGAAAGTAATGAGGGAAGCCGCCTTTTCAAATTAATGGCGAAGTCTTTCTCAAAAAGATGGCAAAATGGAGAAATCAGCAATTTCCATTACCTAATGCATCTCAATACCTTAGCAGGACGTGGATACAGTGACCTCACGCAGTATCCTGTATTTCCATGGATTCTCGCTGATTATGATAGCGAGAGTATTGATTTGTCAGATCCAAAAACATTCCGCAAGCTTCACAAACCAATGGGTTGCCAGACACCTGAAGGAGAAGAAGAATTTAGAAAACGGTTTGTGCTTTGCATCTCAACCTGTGTATAGCGTTTGCTGTGTGTTGGTCGTACATATATTTTTTATTTTTAATTGGCTAGTTTTCATGATAGCATAGGTGTATCCAATCTTTGCTTATCATGCATTCTTGTTTTCCTGTTCGATTTCAGATATGAGAGCTGGGATGATCCAGAGGTTCCAAAATTTCATTATGGTTCTCACTATTCAAGTGCTGGAATTGTTCTGTTTTACCTTATTCGCCTTCCGCCATTCAGTGCTGAAAATCAGAAACTGCAGGGTGGACAGTTTGATCATGCTGATAGACTATTCAATAGTATTAAAGATACTTGGCTAAGTGCAGCTGGAAAAGGGAATACTTCAGACGTAAAAGAACTAATTCCGGAGTTCTTCTACATGCCCGAGTTTTTGGAAAATAGATTCAGCCTTGATTTGGGTGAAAAACAGTCAGGAGAGAAGGTATGTGCCAGTCCAAGGTCTTTAAGTGGTGCTTTAATGTACCAGCTTCCTTTCATGTAGTGTTGATGCAGTTATATTCGTTTATAATTTCAGGTGGGTGATGTCTTTTTACCTCCATGGGCTAGAGGCAGTGTTCGGGAGTTCATCATCAAGCACAGAGAAGCGTTGGAGTCGGATTATGTCTCAGAGAATCTGCATCATTGGATAGATCTCATATTTGGGTATAAACAGAGAGGAAAGGTACAGTACACAATATTTTCCTTTAGCTGCTTGTCAAATAGAATGCAGAAATTGGTGTATTTCTATGTTATTGACCTTTCCTTTTCTGGAATATTCGTTCTCAGGCTGCAGAAGAAGCTGTGAATGTTTTCTATCATTACACATACGAGGGAAATGTTGATATCGATGCAGTTGCCGACCCCGCAATGAAAGCTTCCATACTAGCGCAGATTAATCATTTTGGGCAAACTCCTAAGCAATTATTCCAGAAAGCTCATGTTAAAAGAAAAATAGACAGAAAAATTCCTCTCCACCCTCTAAAACACTCGATGCATCTAGTTCCTCACGAAACACGTAAATGCTCATCTTCTATAAGCCAGATCATTACTTTCCACGACAAGGTGCTTGTTGCGGGAGCTAACTGTTTCCTGAAACCTAGAGGCTATACCAAATACATAACATGGGGTTTCCCAGACAGGAGCTTGAGATTTATAAGCTATGATCAGGACAAACTGCTATCAACCCATGAAAATCTCCATGAAAGCAACCAAATTATGTGTGCTGGTGTTAGTCATGATGGGCGCATTGTGGTAACTGGAGCAGAAGATGGTTTAGTGTGTGTGTGGAGAGTTAGCAAGGATGGTCTCCGTGGTTCACAGCGTTTACGGTTAGAGAAAGCCCTTTGTGCCCACACAGCTAAAGTCACATGTTTACGTGTAAGCCAACCGTACATGATGATTGCAAGCGGGTCGGATGACTGTACAGTGATCATATGGGATCTCAGTTCGTTGAGTTTTGTGAGACAGCTTCCTGACTTCCCAGTTCCCATTTCAGCAATTTACATAAACGACCTAACCGGGGAAATTGTAACAGCTGCTGGAACTGTCCTTGCGGTTTGGAGCATCAATGGTGATTGTCTTGCTGTGGCTAACACATCACAGTTACCATCTGATTCAGTATTATCAGTAACAGGCTCAATATCATCGGACTGGCTTGAAACAAGTTGGTATATAACTGGTCATCAGAGTGGAGCTGTTAAAGTATGGCGGATGATACATTGTACTGATCCGGTCAGTGCCGAGAGCAAAACAAGTAGTAGCAACATAACAGGAGGGCTGAATTTGGGTGATCAAGTGCCAGAGTACAAGTTGATTCTACACAAGGTGTTGAAATGCCATAAGCAACCGGTCACTGCTCTCTATCTTACGAGTGACCTAAAGCAGTTACTAAGCGGTGATTCAGCTGGACAGTTGCTTTCATGGACATTACCAGATGAGACATTAAGAGCTTCACTAAAACAGGCTTTATTGAAACAGGCTTCGTTAAAACAGGCTTCCTAGGTTTATAATCTAAAAGCAAAGACCACCTTTTGATTTATTTGGCAAGACCAGAAGAGCTGGCCAGTGGACTTGAAGGCAAGACCACATAGGAGGTCTGAACAAAGTGTTAGCCCTATTGAATCTCTTACACCATTGGATTTCAGGTTTGGAGAAAGAGAGTGAGGGCATGTCGTTCTTAACTCTGTTGTGCTGGTGGGTAAGTTTTCAGAATTGAGGAGAAGGAGAAAAGGTTTGGCTTGAGAATTTGTGTAAATAGATGGCAAAGATTACAGGCTTTACAGGGGAGTGTGTGTACAGTGATAGTTTTGCGGCTCTTTTTGTTGTTGTACTTCAAATTATTTTCTTCGTCTTGAAAACTCGTTGCAAATGGCAAAAGCTGGGGCATATTAGTATTTTACAGCCCCCATCCGTATTTTTTCGGATGCAGTTCCTGTATTATTTAATTACTTTATGACCTATTTGTATTCTTCAACTTTTGCTTCAGTGTCAATAGTAATATTTGTTCTGGAAATGATTTTTTTTTTTTACATTCTTTTCTCATATGAAGCCTTTTATTTTTATAAACCTAGGAAGCCTTGTTTATAACGAATCAGATAAATTATTTGAGTAAAAATTAAGCAGTCCTTTTACTTTATGAAATTTTAGTGAGATCTACCAATTTAAAGAAAAAAATAAGTAAATTAGTTCTTTATTTTTCCAGAATAAATATCAATTGGAGGAAGTTCTAACGGGCTTTTTATGTTGATTTGTTTGATATCGTTCAATAGTACTTGGGCTTATAAAAGGCCCATTATGGTTGTGCTCTGTTAGCCCAACGGGTTTTTTATATTGATTTGTTTGATATAGTTCAATAATAATTGGGCTTATAAAACGTGAGGCCCATTATTGCTGCGCTCTGTTAGCCCAACGGGCTTTTTATGTTGATTTGTTTGATATCGTTCAATAATAATTGGGCTTATAAAAGGCCCATTATAGCTGCGCTCTTTTAGCCCAACGGGCTTTTTTATTGATTTGTTTGATATCGCTCAATAATAATTGGGCTTATAAAACGTGAGGCCCATTATGGCTGCGCTTAGCCCAACGGGCTTTTTATGTTGATTTGTGTGATATCGTTCAATAATCATTGGGCTTATAAAACGTGAGGCCAATTATGGCTGCGCTTAGCCCAACGGGCTTTTTATGTTGATTTGTTTGATATCGTTCAATAATAATTGGGCTTATAAAACGTGAGGCCCATTATGGCTGCGCGTAGCCCAACGGGCTTTTTATGTTGATTTGTTTGATATCGTTCAATAATAATTGGGCTTATAAAACGTGAGGCCCATTATGGCTGCGCTTAGCCCAATGGGCTTTTTATGTTGATTTGTTTGATATCGTTCAATAATAATTGGGCTTATAAAACGTGAGGCCCATTATAGCTGCGCTTAGCCCAACGGGCTTTTTATGTTGATTTGTTTGATATCGTTCAATAATAATTGGGCTTATAAAACGTGAGGCCCATTATGGCTGCGCTTAGCCCAACGGGCTTTTTATGTTGATTTGTTTGATATCGTTCAATAATAATTGGGCTTATAAAACGTGAGGCCCATTATGGCTGCGCTTAGCCCAACGGGCTTTTTATGTTGATTTGTTTGATATCGTTCAATAATAATTGGGCTTATAAAACGTGAGGCCCATTATGGCTGCGCTTAGCCCAACGGGCTTTTTATGTTGATTTGTTTGATATCGTTCAATAATAATTGGGCTTATAAAACGTGAGGCCCATTATGGCTGCGCGTAGCCCAACGAGCTTTTTATGTTGATTTGTTTGATATCGTTCAATAATAATTGGGCTTATAAAACGTGAGGCCCATTATGGCTGCGCTCGGTTAGACCAGATGCACACCTCGCGCGTAGAGCGCGTGTCTAATAATAATTTTCAGACAAGATAAGCGCACAAATGCATAAGCGAACCTGCCAACTGAACCGGAAACAGACACCAGTTCTGTAAAAATTTCTGCTCAAAGCCAGTCCTGCTGTGGAGCAAAAATCGAGTCATCGAATCACAAGAATGCGAGTAATGAGGACAACTTCTTTTCGAAAAATTGCACTTAATTATCTATGAAAGACTCCTCAAGACACAGCAGGTTCTTGTGGATTATCATACCAAATGGCACGAAACTATGAACATATTAAAGGGAACTAACATTTTCCTCCTTGCCAATGTACACATCAAAATGTGACAACACTAATTAGCGTTTGTCTGTCTTGAGTTCTGCAAATTTTGATGATCATATCTGTAAAACGATGTTTGGTCAGGACCTTCCAGAGATCCAAGACGATCCTATACGTTGCTTTAAGTTCTGTCAGAACGAAGACCATTTGATTAGATAACTTCTCAAGCAAGAAATTTTAAGAATCTTTATCAGTGAATTGTTCTGTTTTTGCAGGCAAATCAGAGAAAGGATATGGAATGAAGCATTAGAGCTTGTACAAAAAGAATAGATATGATTGTGATATCAAAACATATTTAAGGTTTTCTTTTAGAGTTACATCAGAGATTACACTAACAGAAGCAAACTTCAATGCCCAAATGAGTCAGACCCAAGAGCATGTTTGAATTTGCAAAACGTATAAAGCCAATAGCAGATCTATAAGATCAAAATGATTGGTAGACAAAAAAAAGGACAAAAGCTGATACAACTCGAGAAGAGCGCTCGTTAATTCCATGATCGCAGGAATCAATATTGAGGTGTGTAAGAGTAGTTAGGTTGGTTTTGGTTTTGGTTTTGCCTTAGATTCATGTGTCCTTGTCTTCCTTCTCTCGAGTATTGGTCCCACATCATCTGTTCTTCCATCAACATCCTTTGTTTCTTCTCCATGTCATTCATCTGCACATAAGGCGGAGGCGCAACCACCAACGACGCTGCAAAGGGATCCACCGGAACCGGACAGTTACTGTTTCCGTTAGCCGTTTCTGGTGCCGGAAGTGCCAGCATAGTTGCTGTAATTTATAAAAAATTCATGTCAAATCATCAGAATGCAAATAAACAAAAATAGAGCAAATTCATGTTCCTTTAAAAACCTGCTGGCCTTCCTGCAGAACCAAAAGCCATACTGCTCGCACTTCCGCTGGATCCATAAGCTGTCGATGTTTTCACGGCAGCGTTCAGAGCGCCGTGTTGATACATTCCGTTAAGCAACAACATATCAAAGCCACCTCCAAGTTCCGTCTTTTGTCTCGATAAGTTTGTAGCTGATTGCACCAAAGCTGTTTCCCAGTCCGCTGATTCATCCTTAAACGGTTCCCATCCCGAATCGCTCGCATATGGCCCGTCAAATAAAGCCAACGCTAAGCTATCTCCAGCTTCTTCTGCTCCACCGCCCTTTGTATCCGCAAGATCAAGCAAATCACCAAATTCTTGTTGTTGTTTCTCTACTATCACATCTTCCTTTGCTTCTTGCTCGGTTTTATCTTCTTTGTCTTCTTCTTCTTCGTCTTCTTCTTTTGGTGGAGGTTTAGGTAAGGCCTTTATGTCTTCTTGCTCTTCAGTTACTTCTTCTGTTCTCGCATCATCATCACCTTCTTCATCAGATTTTAATTTCTTGGTCTGTTCTAAAGCAGATTTGTCTCTTATAAACTCATCCATGAGATCAAGCTTCTTCTGCGTGATCTTCTCTATTTCTGGATACTCGGAAGACCGTGCAATCCCCATGTTCTTACACCAGGAGTAGAACTCATGAAGCTCTTCAAACTGTTTCGAGACCCGACAGAAAATGTCATAAACTTTGATCGAATCAGGAATATCTAACTCCATGAATCGATCAATCAAAATCCCCATTATCTCTGTCACATCATAATATATCTGAAAGCTCTCTTTCACAATCGGATACAGAGCCACAATCACAACTCTGTTGTTCCTCGCACTACCTGTTAAAAGTTGGTTTTCACAGATAACTTGTTAGCCAAGAACAAAAGAGAGAGAGAGCAGACGTGAGAAGCAAGTAATATATAAATACCTGTTGGACGACAAGCCAAAAAACGGTCAAGAAGTTGCTGCAAATGTTGTACTCTGGTGAAAATCTGCTCTGTTTTCATATCGGCGATTGGTTGTGACCTGACCACAATAGCCGTGGCAAGATTAGCCGCGGCTTGATCTTGCTCGTCTTCATCGGTTTCTCCTCCAACGCTGTAAACACCGCGTTTCCCATGTTTCGCTTGCATCCTGAGAAATCGAAATGAAGATGATTATAAGTAGGTTTACTCGTCAAGTCCAAAACGAAGAACACATGAACTGAAACTCGTATTATAATCACTCTTACCTGAAATCAAGCCTTTCGTCAAGGTACAACGCGTAAGTCCTTACAAAAGCAGAATAATCCCAAGAGTTTGACCGGGAAACATCCCTAAAATCAGACATATTGAGAAGTCTGGTCCCACGGCGAGTGGCGAAGAAGATCTCTTGCTCGTAGGCTTGATCTCCCTCTCCTAAGAGCCGTTGGATGAGGATCAATGTTTTGAGAGCAACGGTCCAGCATTTGGTTTTGTTAAGACGTCTAGAAAGCGTGTTAACGCAGGCGTTAATGTAACTGCGTGAATAAGAAGTTAGGCTAAGAATCTCTCTTATGTATTTCTCTTCCGCAGGATACTCTTCGTGACGAGTCGCTTTGACGATGGCTACGTCGAGTTCTGATAAAGAAGCGCTTCGACCGTTGACTTTGGCTAGACTGACGCTGGTTTGGTCCTTAACGGCTCCTATGGCTCGTTTAAGTTTACTCGAACCCATTTTAATTTGTGATTTCCTAATAAAAATATATTTAAGAAAAGAAGAAAGAAAAAAAAAGAGAAAAAGAGAGAAAAGGGATCTACGAGGGCTGTTTTATTTGTTTTGTTTCCTCGTCGTCTCCTTTTTTCTCCTCTGTTTCTTTTTTATTTTATGTTTTTTGTTTGTTTGTTTGTTTCTTCTTCTGTATTTTGTTCGTTTGTTGGTTTCATCAATGGAGTTTCTTTGGTGTTCGTTTAATTTCACCGTGTTTGTCGCAAATTTTAGCCGGTGATAAATAGCGCCACGTGTAATATTTTGACTTTCTTGTTGAATGGTCAACTAAATTTAGTTTGTATTTTGCCATTAATAGGAAGGAGGAGAGATTATTAATTCAAGAATGTTTGGCCGATCATGAGGTTATAATTAGATATATTATAATGTCCAAAATTAGATATATTATAATGTCCAAAATTAGATATATTGTAATAAAAATAATCACAATCCAAAATGTTACATTTTAAGGTTTATGTTCCATACTTCAAATTATCATTATATATATATTTGGAAGAAAAAGTTAAAATGGGTGATTTGAGAATTGCTAGAGAGATTTATGGATTGAAGAATTTTTGGGAAAAAAAGAAAGCGAAGCTCAAAATGTTTTTTAACTAAACTACGTACTTGACAGTGTTAGAGTTTTCGTTATCCCTCTCCAAATAGTCTCTGCTGATTAAATCCTCAATCCGTTTCTTTACCATCTTTATATCAGGCTGCAACCAAAAAGAAAGTAAAACAAAAGCAATATGAAACATTCTCTTACCATTTCCTGATTGTGTCTTTATTATGTTTCTCATATTTTACCTTGAACGTTGGGCTAAGATGCTCAACACATTCAGAGACTAACTGTTGATGACTCAGCACTTTTCTGCTCTTCATGATCCGCACTAGAGCTGCATCTATCGTATAGCGTCTGCCTTTATCAACATCTACTAATACTTTCTTCCGCTCATCTATTGGAGGAGGAAGAGGAATCTGTTGTTGATGTTTCCCAGATTATCAATCCGTGCGAGATGAAAACAAGAACACACATTGCTCGTCTTCATATATATACCTTAATTCTCTGCATTTTATCCGTGAACTTGGAGTTGAATTTAAAAACATCAGTCTGAGAGATGCTTCCTGACATTGGTTCCTTTTTAAGAATCTTGTACTTTACACATGACATTGAATGAAGCAGCCTCACAAGATCCTCATGGCTCAGGTTAAGTTGTTCGAGGATCTCAGCGTAGCTTAATCTTTCTGTGTTATTGAAAAGCAAAAGCACCGCAGCCTGAAAGATTATAACACAACATCAAAAAATCAATAGCCATAATATATATATATATATATATAAGCATCACAGCCTGAAATATTATAACACAACATAAAAAAATCAATAGCCATAATATATATATCACCTAGTCACGATAAAACAAACAAAAACAAAATGATACCTGGTACGTAGAAACGAGTAAGTCAATTGATTTTCGATCAAATTTTCCAGTAACTTGACAAGTTCCCAGAGAATAAATCCATGAAAGTCTCTTATGTTTGGTTCTCGTTTCATAAAAGGCCTTAAAACGTTCAACACACTTGACCTGGGAAAAAAAATTAAATTAAAATCAACCAGTTTTAGACATTATCACCTGGAGCTGAGAAAATCATTTCCAAATGTTACCATTTCACTGGGTAGATTGAGGTCAGATGTTTTGTAACTTGGCCAAAAACCAGTGGTAAGAACAGTGACAGTCAAATCAATTCTCAGGTTTGAGGTAGTGTCAGTGGCTAGATAATCCTCGAAGCTCTTCTGGTTTTCTCTTGCCAGTGTCACATCCGTCACCTTTATAAAACAGACAGGTGTTACAAACTTCAACCTTAATGCTTTCGCAGCCAAAAACATCATCTTACTAACCATGCCCTCCATCTTAGAAGTAAACTGTTCACCGAATTGTTCTTTGAGCTTTGTAAGTATACTTCTTTCATGGTCGTCATTACCACTGCGATCAAATAAGAGCCTACGGGCTTGCTTCTTCCTGAAAACAACCATATTTTGAAAACCATGGAGCTCGTTAATCTGAGTTAAGCCATTTAAATACTATCTTTTGAATTCATCTCAACAAAGCATTAGCATTAGCAACGAGATTCAAAGGAAACATATTAGAGGCATACATGTACCTGTAAAACTCGGCGAAAAGATCCTTGTCACTTATATAAGTAAGCAACTTAACCACCTATAATAACAAAAATAAAACTTCAGCATCTAAACCTAAAGAATAAATGGCGTTGAACACATCAGCAGTATGAAGGAAAACAAACAAAAAAATCTACATTCTCAAGCGTAGGTTCAATAGCTTCATCACTCAGCTTCTCACTTCGCCCCTCCTTGAGAATATTATCGCAAAATGTTGCAAGTACTTCTGCACTGGAACTTCCAGCCACTGTTTTGTTACAGAACATTTCAAATGCCTCTTTCAATGACTACACACAATGCATACAAAGAAACTATGGTCAGTACTTAATATATTGTGGAAGAAGATAGACACGTGAAACACACTCAGACCTTACGGAAGAGGGTGTGATTCTGAAAATACTCAGTGACATAGACCATGTATTTATGGTGTAGATCAATTACTTTTCTGATAAGCACCTAAAGACATGAAAAAGAAGTCATTCTCTAAACTCGAAATGACTTTCTCCTATATAATCAGGTTCGCGTTCACCTAACTACCTGTTCCTGCACACCACCGGTACTTGCAGCCTGGGGAATGAAGAAAAATTCTTAGCAATCACAAAGGGAATATATTCGATTCCATAGAGTTCTCAGGCTATAATGAGCGAAGGATATGAACCTGATTAGTAGCTGCGTCTTCAGATTGTTTAATAAGGATATTGCCCTCTGCAGTAACATGCTGTATACATATTTTCAGTTAGAAGTTAATGACGCATGTAGCAATTAGAAAAGAAAAAATTAAAAATAAACAGGAAGCGAAGTATTTGTATACACAGCAAAATGATGTGATAAAATTAAAACCTGCTTGAATAATTCTGCCACGGGTTCCAATCCTTGCGGAATTCTATTATAAAGCCTGTACATCCTGGAGAGATCATCCGTCTGAAAACATATAGCAATGATCCGTCAAAGATAGAATTTAAGATAATAACTGTTAAGAATTTGTAAAACCCCACAGAAACTAGCTTACCTTGTCATCTCGTAGCAGTGCAAGGCACCCGGAGTACTCATTTTCTATAAGTTGTTTTGCAACCACTACCAACAATTCATTTTGTACTTTCTACATTCAGAAAAAGAAGAAAGCGAGTAATTAAAATAAAAGATGCTTGTAACCAGTTCCGAAACCGTCAGAAAATAAGCATATCATTAAATTTAAACTGTAAAACCTTCCAAGTCAAATATGATCAATTCAAACCTTTATAAATGTCAGCAAACATTGTATAGAATGTATCATAACCATTAACTAACCTCGACTAGTTTGGGCTCTGTGCTTGAATGAAGGTAGTGAGCGACTCTCTCCCTCTCCTTTCTTAGGCATTCTTCAGACTGCAATATAAAATTATTTTTCTTAATCTCTACAATTTCCTGAAATCAAATGAAAACACAATCCCAATAATGATATTTGAGACATGCCTTTAGCATGTAATCAGGACAAGAATCCTCCTGGATCCACTTTGATGCCTTGCGGGAATAGTAACATGTGGTATCTTGAAGCATGAAGCTTTCAAAATCCTCTTCATATTTTACCATCTTTCCCATCCCATTCGCAACATAGATATCCAATACATTTTTTAGAAGTGCCCTATCAATCTGTTCACCCTCACGTTCTTTATGAATCTGGCAATAAATTGTGTTAGATGGAGGAAGAACTGGAGTTAATCAATTGCATTACAGATACTATACTTACAAGTGCTATTACAGCTTCTCTGGCCTTTGACTGCATCTCTTGATAAACCTGAAGTAAATAATTGCATTGAAAGTTTGACACCACTCCAAAGTAATGTAAAACTAGGAGCTATAGGAGTGCATGACAAACCAGGTTGAGAAAGCATGTCAGACCAACTTCCCTCAGTGGTGGAAGGGATCTCCGAGAAACAAAGTAACGGTCAAGATAGTAGAAGAAATGGGATAACCATTTAACCATAACTTTATGGTTAGCCCACCTCTTAACAAGCTCCCTCAGAAAATATTCATCGTACTTCATCCTTAAAGACGGCAACACCTAAGCACAGATAAAAATTATTAAACTGTGTGAGCATGCACAGCACAATATCCAAGAATCAAACATTGGTATTCACACAGGTTGAAAACTGTAACAAAGAGAACTTAATATCACTATACTCACTGTTTGTTTAGTGTAATCTTCAATTTCTTCACGATACCTATCATAAAGCTTCTGGGCGTAATAAGGTCCTTTCTGGATGCATATATTGTAGATACTCCTGTGACTCGCATAAGAATCCACTGTGGTAAGTATTCGGATAGACATGTTCTAAAACAAACAAAACATTATATAAGAAGACCTACGTGTAAAGTTTCATATATTGTTCAGGGTCAAATGATGGCTCAAGCTCTCCTTCCAGAATTTTTTTTATCTTGGTAACACCAACTTCCAAGAAGGACCATCCTTCCTCCAATTTTATCTGGCAGTTCATCTTGATATGACTCTTTTCAAGCTCTCTTGAACCAAATTCTGTAATAAAGTAATAGAAGCAAGATATTAAGATAACTACAACATAATTTGGCTCTTGAAAGGTTATTATCGGCACATTAGCGGTATTCAAAACCAATCTTATCGGCTTATCGCAAACCACAAACTAAAACTAATTAGACTAACAAAAGAACAACGACAAGATGTTACGCATAGATGGCGATTACGCTAGAAAGAATCACCAAGAGAGAAGAGAAACGATTCGAGAGCAACACACCATCTTCGAAGTGATCAAGAATCGCACAGTTTCAACAAGCATCGACGTAACCCTAACTCGATCATATCGCGTCGTACACAAACAGAAAGAAACAGAAGAAATCGTACAAAAGTCTAGAGACGAGTACGAAATTATGCAAAGAGTAATTGTGCCATTGTAATAAACTCCAAGACGTCACGTACCTGAAGAATCCGAAGAGTATCGAATCCGTTTTCGAAGGGACTTGAGAGAGTTATGAGAATCCAGAAATGCGCGACTGAATGCGAAAGCTTAGAAGAGAAACGGAAGATATATCTATATATATAGCCCATTGAGAGAAGGCGGTGAATGTGAAGTTCATTTATTATTATTTTTTAAAAATATTGAATCACTTACCAATTGAGATTTTAAGGAAATAAAATTCTAAAAAACTATAATTATTCTTATACAGGAAACGTTAATATTATTTGAGGGAACTGAAGAATGCTAACCCATCTTCGAATAAAGATACTTGAGGGAACTGAAGTATGCTATTTATATTACTTTGGAAATAATTATTTGCAGAGCATGATTATAAAAAGAAAGAAGATAAAATGCAAGCAGCTCCTTAGACTGATAACGAAACATGGGAATTATATTAGATAAAATTCCTATTCTTGGTTTTACAAACATAAAAAGGCCATAAGAATATTAAAGATACCACCAAAAAGAAACAAATACATTTTCTTTTATGTTTTTTGGTTGACCTGATTCTTTTGTGCCGAAATCTAGATTACGGTACCTTTTTAGGCCAATAGTTTTCCAACAAAAAAAACTTGAGCTAGGCACAATACCCACCCAGAGTATTGGTACCATAATTTACAAAATTTAGCTTCTCAACAGCTATGAGAATATGAATCAATCTCGAATCTTATCGAACATGGGATGGTCCAGTAGTTCTCTAGCAGAGGGACGACGTGTTGGATCTCGGTCCATCATTGTCTGTTTCAAAAAACATGTTAGAAATGATGTCTTAAACGATTATGTTCCAACGCTCGGGACCGCCATGAAATCACAGATACTAAAGTAAATGACGTACCTTAAGCAGTTGCTGTAATTGTAGCGAATGGCCAGGAAGGAGAGGAAGTTTGCCTTCTTTAATACTGAGTGGTTGGTTTCTTGATTCTGTAAGGGGTGATCCTCTAATCATCTCGTAAACCGTGACACCTAGAGAAAATATATCGACTTTATCGAGATGCTCATAGTTTTCGTTTAGTATTTCTTGTGGCATGTAACGTGCATCCCCTTCTTCCACCGGCAAGCTTTTGTCCAACCGCGTGGCACAGCCAAAGTCACCCAGCTTGCAGACACCGTTCTTTATGTAAATATTGTCGGGTTTTACGTCTAAATGCGCTATTCCTTTTTCATGCACAAACTGTAACGCCTTAGCTATCTGTAAGCAATGGTATTTAATAATTCTCAGGAATCAAGAAACTCCTTAATACTTTTAATTTTTTTTATAAATAGCGTGTGTGTACCTGATGCATAATCACCAAGATCTCTCTCTCTGAGATCTTAAGGGAAGATTTCTTCGACAAGTTGTGTTCGCAGAGTTCGAGTTGAATGTATAACTGCTCGTTTTCAAACCATGAGCAGTAGTATCCTACCACATTTTCATGGAAACCTACAAAAAATAAAAGTATTAAGGCCACGCTGATCTTAGCTTTCTACCGAAAAAATGTTCAGGATAAGGCAAAACAAGGAACTGTATTCACCTAGAGCAGCGAGAGCTTGAACTTCCATCATAGCCTTATGTCTGCAATAAACTCGGTTATGATTACTTAAGTAAGTGGATCCAAACAAGATGAACTATTTTAATACAGTAAAATCTTTCATTTACTAAGAAAACTACTGGAGAAAGAAATTTACCTCTCTGAATCTAGATATAACTTTCTTGTGCTCTGTTTCACAGCATACAAGCAACCATCAATTCTCTTCAAAACTTTAAATACACGACTGAAATTCCCAGCACCAATTTGCTGGAGAAACCAAACTAAGTTTCGTTAGAAGCGGGCAATAAACTCCCATCACTTTAGTAGGAATTCAATAAAACCAAGACTTAAAGACCTTCGGCTAACCTGAATCTCATGAAAGTCTGTGAGATATCTTGACAAGCCATTCCCACCTATAACTCCAGGGAGAAAACCTGCATTACAGTACATTTAAAACATTTTTACAGAAGAACCATAATGAATTTTTATCCTTTTAGTTAGGAAAACTGTGACAGCAAACTTACTAGCACATTTTGACCTCTGATATCCAAAAGGGTCAGCCATTGTCTCAGACTCATTCATCAGATATGGATTCTTTAGGCAAGGGGGTGGCATAACCCGACACCGCAGAGCAACTGCAGTCTGTGAAACATATCCAGTCCTCTCTGTTTGATTAGCTTGGAGTTTATCCACCATTATCTCATCTGTGTCAATATCATCACTATCTTGTTCGTCTACTATATGTTTTGAAGACCACGTAGAATTTGAAGGATTCAATGTGAAACTGTCTGCATTGTACAGATAATTTTTTGTATGAGATACTTAAAATAACACATCACCAAAACATAACAGTAGATAATCCTACGGTGAATCTCAAACTAATAAAGACTTGAATGTTGGACAGTTGTTAAAACATGAAATGAAATCAAACATAACTACAATAACAAATATCACTAACAGACAAGCAAATTTTCTTTTCGAAACATATATTCTCATCCATCTGAAAATCTTCTTTTTATGCATGCTGGATGAAAAACTCAATCCAGGAACCACGTGGATGACAAGAGAAGGTTAACTTAAAACTCTTTGAAAACATAATGGCTACTCATCTCATGCTAGTTTGTACAGTTGAGGTAATATACAAAGAAGTCTTTGGGAGAAACAGTGAAATAAAAGCTTACCCTGCCGACATCTTTTGCTTTTAACTGTATTTAGTTTAACAGGAGACCTTGGACAAGGAGAATGATCCTACCAAAAAAGAAGGAAAAATAAATTGAGAGGTAAAGCTCACATGTTAATTAACAGCTTTCTCTGATTTTACCTTGCTGATATCTAAACCGCTCATCAAGTTCTGATTGTCCGGGGTTATATAATCAGGTGTGCTGAAAAGTGAATCGGAAAAGGAATTCAGCTGAGATATAGTATTACGGTATCAACTTGTAAACTAGAGCACTTTTATCTAAAAATCTCTAGAAGTTAAGCTTTCTCTGAGACTTCAGATAAGCTAGCTTTTAAAAAAATTGATATAAGGGAAACCTTTTCAATTTACAGAAACAAGCAAAGATTTACCCGATCTTATCACAAAATTAGCTAAACCCAAATTGGATTTAAGAATCCTAACGTAGAACGAGCAGAAATTACAGATAGATCTAAACCTATGTATAGATACAGCTACGAAATGTCTCAAAATCCAAGTAACGAAGAATTACCAGAAGAAGTCTTGGCTTAGAATGAATTCCTTCTCTCCGCAATCGGCGTCTGGCTCAACGGAACCCAACTGATTACGAAGCTCCGATGACTCCGAATCTAGGAGACCCTGAAACGCTGTTGACGCAACCGGACGATTATCAAAAGAAAGCTTGGACAATTGACCGAACTGCAGCAGAGAGCGTCGCTCCAATGTCCCTTCCATCTTCCGATTCTTCTTCGATCTTCTGGATTTGATCGTCCCTAGGGTTTTCCTCTTCGCCAACAGTGTTCTTCCTTTCTTCTCGAACATAACGATGTACTTTTACTGTGGTGGAGGTAAAGATATAAATGAAATAAATAAATAAATTCAAAATTTGCGCGCCCCTGTCTCTTAGCGTTTCGAGCCATAATTTGGAAATAATCAGGTGCAGCAATGATTACGGTGCACTTCCTCTATAATAAATTTAAGACCGTTCAATCATCCAGGTATAAGCATTTGTCAGAGATTAGGTGGAGGTGCAGCGGATCTTCCATAGAGCGTGTCATGTAAGCTTAAGGTCTTAAATTATAATATTTGTTTCTATAATATAGCAGTAGCACATTAGCACTAGCACTTGGGACACGATGACTGCACTTTTTAGAAATAAATAATGTTTAATTATATTTCTATATTCGAACTTTTACATATAAAATTTTTTACCCTCAAAGGTTTTACTTTTTTGGTCAACAAATTAAAATGAAATTCTCTTAAAATTGATTTCTCACCTTATTATTAAAGTCTTCTGTAATTCGTATTTGAAGAGATGTTATTATGGAGTTTAAAATGTTTACAAAATATCAATGTGAAATGGCTGGTTGGGAGCTGTTTTGTGAAACTGAGGAATTGCGAGATCAATTTGTAATTATAATAAGTTTTAAAATGAAGTGTTTATTAAACTGGGCCTATAAAATGAAGTATTTCCGATCAGTTCACTCATAAATTTACTCTCACACAAATACGTTTAACCGCAGAATTCTGATACAATTCGGTGCATATAGCGGATATAATACACTCCTTAATATATGTCATGAAATCGTACATATGTTTTTCATCAAATTTTTGTAATGATTTTTCGTGAGTTCCACTCAATAAATAAAATTTCATACGATATACAAATCTCAGCAAAATGATTGAAAAGTTTTGGCTTGAGAATTAGATGAATTTGAGACAGCTAATAATATGGTTTTGAGGTGATTATTGCTTATGTATAAGAAAAACGTACAAAACAACATTTAAATATCAAAATTTAAAATCGTAAACAGCCGTAATGTATTTTCGTACCATTGAAACTTTTCTGTATTCAGTTAATTCACTATATCAAAGCATATGAGGAGTGGCAATTGCTTTCTCATCTGAAATTTTGCATTTGAATTCTCAGACTGCCGTTTAGTCTTTTAGAGGAAGAATGTAAATAGGTAGTTCTGATTCATTGCTATTTGGATATGTGTTTTGACTTGGCCTAGTTTTGGTCAAATTTTGACTAGTGGATAAAAGAGTATTGTTTTTGGTCGTTATCACGCGGTGGTTGATAATTTCTCTGATTTTAAAATCTTTATACTAACCTTTTATTCTGTAAAGTCTTGAACCAATAGAAACGAACTTGACTTTGAAACAATCCTCTAACAAAAAAAAAGATCTACCAAAGAGTATTCAAGATTGGTGGCGCAGATTTGGTTTTTGTTTATTCACCAATTAAGTACACTGTTTTAGTTGTATAAATACACTCCTTCGCTTGTGTCTTTCTTTTCATCAACATCAAATATCTCTCTCTCTCTCTACTTTAATATATCTCGACATACTTGTACAAACAGCAGTAAGCAATGGCAGGAATCAAAGTTTTTGGCCACTCTGCTTCTACAGCCACGAGACGAGTTCTTATCGCTCTCCATGAGAAAAATCTCGACTTTGAACTCGTTCATGTCGATCTTATAGAGGGTGAACACAAGAAAGAGCCTTTCCTCTCCCGCAACGTAAGTATATGTATAATACTTTCAAAACAAAAAAGAATGTTTTCATTTTCATACTGAAAAACTTGAAATTTGTTTTGCAGCCTTTTGGTAAAATTCCAGCCTTTGAAGATGGAGATTTCAAGCTTTTCGGTAAACATCTAACACTTACGGGAGTTATTGATTTTGTATTTTAAAAGATTTGGAAATCCAAATCAAATTCAGTGTTATTGGTTTGTTTGGGTCCGTTATGGGTATTCAGGTGAAAAATAATTGTTATAGGACCAAATTAATCTCGGTTTGTGTTGATGATTTTTCTTTGTTTGGTTCTGTTAGATATTTAAGGCTTCATGTTATGAAAACCCTGGTTTACTTGGTTATGTTCGGTTCAAATGATCTAAATTCAGATTTGGTTTAGCGTTATTGCAATTAAAAACGCATGAACACTCAGTTTTCTTGTTTATAAAAACATTTTTATTGCAGAGTCAAGAGCAATTACTCAATACATAGCTCATGAATACTCAGAAAAAGGAAACCAACTTCTCTCACTTGGCTCCAGGAACATGGCAATCATGTCAATGGGGATGGAAATAGAAGCTCATGAGTTTGACTCTGTTGCTTCAAAGCTTGGTTGGGAACAAATCTTCAAGCACTTCTTTGGTTTGACCACAGACCAAGCCGTTGTTGAAGAAGAAGAAGCTAAGTTAGCAAAAGTCCTTGATAATTACGAAGCTAGGCTTGGTGAGTCTAAGTACATGGCTTGTGATCACTTCACTTTGGTCGATCTTCACCATATCCCTGTGATTCAGTACTTGCTTGGAACTCCAACTAAGAAGCTCTTTGATGAGCGTCCACATGTCAGCGCCTGGGTTGCTGACATCACTTCTAGGCCTTCTTCACAGAAGGTTCTCGTTTAAGTGAATTTGATTCAAACTGTTAATCAGTAATTGAATAAAAGTGGCGACGACTTCATTGCCCAAAATTCTCAGAAACCTGTTCTTTTCTGCGTGTGTGTGTTCCTCTGTTTTTCCTTTCGCGTGTACTCTGTTTTTTTGTCTCCTATTCAGGGATTAATAATAAAATACAGTTGAAATTAATGGTTAGACGAATTAATATCTTCAATTATGTTTGAAGAATATTATATATTAAAAATCAGGCTGAAACTTAAGTAATATATAAGAAACTAGATTTATACCAACGTCGTGGAGAAAAATATTTGTAAATTATATTTTATTAGTAAATATAAATTAAATATTTATATAATTTTAAATTTTATTTAAAATATTTTTAACATTAATTTTTATACATATAAATTAAGAAAAAAAAAATTATTTTTTATGAATTTAATAATATTTTGGTTAGTTTAATAAAATATATTAATACTCTAACCAAATTAATAACAATGACATATATTGTAATTATTCGAATAAATTAAGCCTATTTATATATTTATTTGAAATTTACTGTAATGATGAAACATAAATATGGTATTTCTGTTAATAACACGTGAGATTAAAGTTATTTTCTTAAATTATTTCTCAAATAATATATTAAGAATTAAGTAATAACTTAAATCTATTTATATTTATTTGAAATTATTTATAAATTAACGTATTAAAATTTTAAAAAAATAAAAATTATTTTTTTGTAAATGTAATACTATTTTTGGTTAGTTGAATAAAATATATTGATTTTTTAATCAAATTAATATCAGTGGTATGTATTGTAATTATTTTAGTAACTTAAACTCTTTTATATATTTAATCTTAAACTCGTTGTGGTGTTCACACGTCAGCATGACATTTTTATTATTAACACGTTATGGTGAAATTACTTTGTTAAAAAATTTCTCAATATATTAGGAGTAATTAATGTAGTTATTAGTAATTAGTTTTTAGTTGGACGTCAAAAATATAACCGATAGTTACCAGCACTCTACACTCGGGTTCACGTGAACCAACAATGCGGGTCAGTCGTTATAAAAGGCGGGTCAGTCGTTATAAAAGGCGGGTCAGTCGTTATAAAAGGCGGTGGCCGGTGGTTGATGTTTTCCTGATTTAAATCTTTTCTATTAACTTTTTTATTATGTCTTTGAACCAATAGTAATGATTAGTTAATCAACTTGAATTTGAAAACAAATAATCCTATCGAAGAAAAGATTAATCAAGATTGGTGGCGCCAATTTGATGTATGTTTATTCACCAAGTACTCTGTTTTTGGAATATATAAATACACTCCACAATTCGAGTATTTCTCTTCATCAACCTCAAGATCTCTCTCCTTTAACTAATCTTAATAGTAAACAAAACTGATGACAGGAATCAAAGTATTTGGCCACGTTGCTTCTGCACCCACAAGACGAGTTCTCATAGCTCTGCATGAGAAAAATCTCGACTTTGAGTTCGTTCATGTCAACCTCGAAGATGGTGAACACAAGAAAGAGCCTTTCCTCTCCCTCAACGTAAGTATGTTGCGAGAGACGCAACATAGATCTACATAGATATGAAATCTTTGTATGAAAATCTCATTTGATTTTGCAGCCTTTTGGTAAAATTCCGGTCTTTGAGGATGGAGACCTCAAGCTTTTCGGTAAACAACAAACACTTTAATATTGATTTTTTTTACGTTTGTTTGACATTAAAAGAGTCGGTCTATAAGAAAATATTGATTCGGTTACAGTTCGATTTTGGTTTGGTTTGGTTTACTCGGTTCAGATATGATTGCAAAGGTTTGACTCCGTTCTGATGTCCATACCAACTTATCTCAAGAATTGCAATTAAAGAAAGCAGAAACACTCGCAAATAATTTGAATTTATCTTTTCTGCAGAATCAAGAGCAATTACTCAATACATAGCTCATAAATACTCCGACAAAGGCAACCAGCTTCTCTCACTTGGGTCAGAGAACATGGCAATCATGGCCATGGGTATGGAAATAGAAGCTCATGAGTTCGATTCAGTTGCTTCGAAGCTAGGTTGGGAGCAAATCTACAAGCTTTTCTTTGGTTTGACCACAGACCAAGCCATTGTTGAAAAAGAAGAGGCTAAGTTAGCAAAAGTCCTTGACAACTACGAAGTTAGACTAAGTGAGTCTAAGTATTTGGCTTGTGATCACTTTACATTGGTCGATCTTCACCATATCCCTGTGATTCAGTATTTGCTTGGAAGTCCAACTAAGAAGCTATTTGATGAACGTCCACATGTCAGCGCATGGGTTGCTAACGTCACTTCTAGGCCTTCTTCTCAAAAGATCCTCCTTTAAGTGCATTTTCTTAAACTCATTTCTAATAATAATTGGCGACGACCTCATTGCCCAATTCCCAGAAACTTGTGTGTGTATGTGTGTGTGTGTTTCCTCCTTTTTTTCTTCTTTGTGTGTGCTCTGTTTTTTATGTATTGAGAGGTTGATTTGAATGTAATCTTCAATTATGAGTCTTGATATAAAAAAAACAGATTTGTTAGTTAATATGTCTATTTTAGCTAATAATTTGTATTAATTTTGTTGGTGAAAGTTGACTTTACACATTTTTAATGTAGCTAGATGAGATGTTTTGGTATGCATGGCTAAATAATTTATAAAAAATAACAATTTATTATTTTAAAAGTTTTGGGCATGCCTGATGATCTCGTTTAGTTATAACTAAATTTACATTATTACAGTATTTGGCAATATGTTATATAAATTATGAATTTCTAAATAATTTTGTTATAATGTGTATGGAATTATGAAGTTTAAGTTTACTATTTTAATATTCTAGATTATATTATTTTTAAAATTAGTAAGAAATACATAATTATATTTTGTTGATTGTGATCATTTGTAAATGATATATCATAACATTATCGTATATTTCATTTTAATTGGTCTATAAAATGTGTATATTTTGTTAGTTGTAGTTGTAAGTTAATATGTGATTGGAAATTAGAATAGTAAACTACAAAAATAAATTAATGAAACTTTATGAAATTTGTGTTTGGTAACAAAAAATATTAGTTTTTAATTGAACAATAAAAAACAGAAAATGATGATAAAAACGTACACTTAACAAAGCAACAGAATAGTCATAATGTAATCATTGTGCTTTATTGTGTCCTCTGTCTCTTTTTTCTTAAAGATTAGTTTGAATGTTTGATTACGACTCTTAATTGGAAAGACATCATAATTTTTTTTAAAAATAGACTGGTTTGTTTACAAGATTCATGGATCTACAAAATGAATATGAAGACTGTTTAAGTGTGAAACGCGTTTTGATCGGGTGAGAAAATAGATTACTAGTACTTTTAAAAGTATTTTTATAATTTAAAAACATGATATTAATATAAAGTGCTAGTCTAATAATTCTCGATTAGTTTAGTTAAAGAGGGGTTAGGTTTTTTCCTTTTTAATTTTCTTTTGTGTTTGTTAAGACAAGGATGGGCAACTTGTTTCATGGTCGTTGTGAAAGAGAGAAGAAAGCATAGTCAAAAATCAAAATACGTATTTATTTCATATAAACAATACATATCTCTAGTATATTATTTGAGAATCTTTTTAACAAACTAACCTTGTTCTAACGTGTTATTAACAAAAATATCAGTTGAAGTGTCAACATCACAGCGAATTTCAGTTTAAATATATAAAAAGGTTTAAGTTACTAGAATAATTACAATATATGTCACTGGTATTAATTTGGTTAGAAAATAGATATATTTAATTCAACTAATCAAAAAATAGTATTACATTTTTAAAAACAATAATTTTTATATCTTTAATTTTTTATACGTTAATTTATGAATATAAATAGATTTAAGTTATTACCGTAATTTTTAATATATTATTTGATAAACATTTTAAGAAAATAACGTTACTCTGACGTGTTATTAATTTAGTTAGACAATTAATATATTTTATTAAACTAACCAAAAAATACTATTAAATTCATAAAAAATAATTATTTTAATTTTTTAAATTTATATACACAAAAATTAATGTTAAAAATAATTTTAAATAAAATTTAAAATTATATAAATATATAATTTATATTTAATAATAAAATATAATTTACAAATATTTTTCTCCATGCATGGCGTGGGTATAAATCTAGTTTATTAGAAAAGGCTTGACCGCCGAGATATATCAAATCCTTTTGGTTCAATTAGAGTCGCTTCTAACAAATTCTCAACTACTCCCAACAAGAATTTTAACTCAATTAGAAAAGGTTATTTTCTTGTACAAAATTGAAATTACAACAAGAACACAAAATAAAAAACAAAAAAAAAAGTCTTCAACCACTACAAAAAAGAATAGCCGAGTACAATGCACTGACCCATGTCTATATAAACATTAAGCTAAGCGAATAGACGCCAAAGAGAGAAGATTGACAAAAAATGGCGAAATCATTTACATTGTTCGTAACTCTTATGATTCTCATCTTCTTCATCATCTCTTCACCTCCGGTCCAAGCCGGCTTAAGCAATAACCTCAATGGTATACAATGGGCCACGACTGGAGTCCGTGGGTCAAGCTGCCACAGTTCAATTGCAGATTGTATCGAGACAGAGGAAGATGAAATGGACTCAGAGATCAATAGGAGAATATTGGCGACAACGAAGTATATAAGCTATCAATCTTTGAAACGGAACAGTGTGCCTTGTTCAAGAAGAGGTGCATCGTATTACAATTGTCAGAACGGAGCTCAAGCTAATCCTTATAGTCGTGGATGCAGCGCTATTGCTCGTTGCAGGAGTTAGAATCCGAAGAAAGAAAACAAAGAGCTCTCTTGTCTTCTTTATGTGTTCTTTAATTTTATCCTCATAAGTTGGATGAATAATATCGGCCTATCGGTTTTATGGTCGGGAAAATGTTTGGTTTTTAGTATAATCTTTCAATATTCATGTCTTTGCACACTAGTAAAGACTTACGTTTGATTAACAAACCATGTTTGCGTTTGTAACTTAGCCGCCTTTAAAGTCGGATCGATCATCTAAAATGCTCAAGCTGTAACACATAAGTGACCAACTCCCAACCTAAACTCTAACAACTAACATGACTTTGAGTTGCTTCAACGATTAAGCTTCTTTTACACCAGAATTTGGGCAAAAATCGAATCTTTTAGGGGGGAAATTGCGATATTTTAACTCAAACAAATGTTCAAATTCAGTCAGACAAGCTCGTAACTTTACCCAGTTATGTTAATTAAGAGAAATCAAATACTTTTACCTTAGTTTTCCCATGTGTCTCGCTGTGTAGTAGTCTGGATCATCAGATTCGAATACTCACGGGTCAAAAGTTCACCAGATTTCTTTACGATCTCGGTCCAAGAGTGTAAAGACTACCTCTACTGATGAAACGATGCCGTCTCATCAAACTTCTTCTAACAACCGAAATCAACATGTGAGCCTTCCACACCTCAAGCCCAAACCTTCGACCAAAGCAAAACACGACATCAACGTTGCTCAAAACAGAACATCATCGTCCCGTACAAGCCAGCTAGTGATGTCCAAAACCGTTTCATGTTCTTGGACTACATAAAGACTACCTTTCGATATTTGATAAGATAATGTAAACCTTAAATATTAAATCACTGTAATCGACAGAGAATCTTTTTTCCTCTATTGTTATCTCTTTGACGCTTAAAGCTTTCAGTGATGACTCTTGGTTCCCTTAGATAATTCATGACCATGTTTTGTTGACTCACAGAAGAGAAATTATGTACTCTGTTTTTAGGGTTTACATATTTTACTTCTAATTTTATTTATTCAGAAACTTTTATTTTTTTCTTATTGAGATATCGTTGATTTATTCAAGCATTCAACTAAATATTTTACAAGGAATGTATTCAAGGGGCTTTGTGTAATATAGCAGCGAAAAGTTACCACATCGAAACGGCATCGTTGGTCGTTTCGATATCACCATCAAATAATAACAACAATAAAAAGGAACCTTTTGCCGAAACGCTAGTTTAACGTCACTCGACAATGACGTGTCCTTCACTCTTTGAAAAGTCAACGTTTGGTCAAATTGGGTTAGTTTTTTATATACATTTTTTCAGAATCAATGAATGGCTGTAGAAAGTTTCAGAAACAATTTGCGCTCTCTTCGTCCTCTTCTCGACGTCAGCCATGGAAGTTATTCTTCACTCTTCCAGCTTCCTCCTCCCATCGATTCCAACCGAAGAAGCTTCATCGACGACATACGCTCTCGTTGTTCTTAACCAGACTCTACCACGACTCACTCCTCTTCTATGGAAACACGGTACTTTCCATTTCATGAATCGCTCTTTCCTTTATTTTGTCTTCTTCAGTAATTCGACTCTTGTTTGGGTACTGGGTTTGTTTATTTGTTTGGATTTTCTGTGTAGAACAGCAAAACTTCGTCTATGTGCTGATGGAGGCGCAAATCGCATTTACGATGAATTACCTCTCTTTTTCCCTGAGGAAGACGATTTGGTCATCAGAAACAGGTAAATGTCGGAGCTTAAGCCCTCTTTTGATTGTTTAATTTCTGAATTTCTTATTCGGGTTCTCAAGTTTTAGGGATACTAATTCAATTGTGATAATTAGTCTCTCTCGAAGAAGCCTAATTAGAGCTGGAGATTCAAACTCTGTTCTTATTTTATAGATGTTAGAGTAGTTGTAGATTACACAAACAGAAAGACCTGAGCAAGATCCTTTTCTTCAAACTGGAAAAATCTTGTCTTTATACCCAAAGATGAATCTGTTATTACGTCTTTTCAACTGCAAGAGATAGTTCTGAAAATGTATTTTAGGTATAAACCGGACGTGATAAAGGGAGATATGGACTCTATTCGGCGTGATGTCCTCGACTTTTATCTAAGCCTGGTAAGCTCGTGGTGTGTGTTTTCTTGCACTTTGGATTATTGTTATTGTTTGGGCATTAGATCACATTGATTCCATTTTCCAGGGAACTGAGGTGATTGATAAATCTCATGATCAAGATACCACTGATCTTGATAAATGCATTTCGTATATCCGTGACTCTACTTTGAATCAAGAGAGTTCCAGAGTAAGTTTTTATCACACAGGAATTCTCTGTGTTCGTCTTCATGGTATTCCTAGAGAAGGAATGTATCTCTTTTCCCCTTTTTTATTTTTCTCTGTCAGCTCCAGATTCTTGCTACTGGAGCACTCGGGGGAAGATTTGATCATGAAGCTGGTAATCTCAATGTTTTATACCGATACCCGGACACAAAGATAATCCTTTTATCAGATGATTGTCTCATCCATCTCCTTCCAAAGACTCATCGACATGAGATCCACATTCAGTCTTGTCTCGAAGGACCTCACTGTGGACTCATCCCAATTGGAACTCTATCCACCAAAACCACAACCACAGGGCTTCGATGGGATCTTAGTAAGTAACATTTTGCATCATCATCATCATTATCATGCCGATCTAACTATGGTTTTTCTGTTCTATCATTGGTTTAAAGCCAACACTGAGATGAGATTTGGTGGGTTGATAAGTACATCGAACATGGTGAAAGGAGAGAAAATCACGGTTGAATCGGATTCTGATCTTCTCTGGACTATATCCATTAAGAAACAACATGACTCTTCGTAGAAGACAAGACTCCGTAGGCAGTAATAAAGACGCTGCTCCTGCTCAAGCTCCTGCTCCTGCTCCTGCAACAGTGGAGGGGAAAACCCAAGAGCAAGCAGCTGCTAAGAGTGACAAATGAAGACATTATCCTCAAACCTTATAATATGACCAACCTAGAAGAATCTTTACTGGGTTATTATATCTGCTTCTGGCATTATTCATGGTTCGGTTCTTATATGGTTTGATCTTTTTTACCAATTTGAAATGTTGTTAATGAATCATGAAGTAGCAATATTTTTGTTGGTTGTAGTGACTTTAGAGTTTGTGAGAAGCTCTTTTATAAGTTTGTTATCTCCATGCAAGCAGAGTTTATGGCCGGAAAGTAAATTCTGGTTAATTTTGGAAAATGGTGAAGTGTTAAATTCTTAAAATTATAGGTTTTGGTGCGATAATATTAATTTTAAAGAAACTATTTAGTTTATAATACTAAAAGCAGAAACTCTATGAACGGCGACGTTTTGCAAAAGCCGTGCAGTTAAACCCTTTCCGCCGCGAACCTCATCTCTCAGTTTTCTTCTACATCGCCAAAAGAAACCTGTGAGACAGAGAGGAGAAAAGATGGCGAGGTCGAGAAGAAAGTACAAGAACTCTAGGGCTAAAGTTCGCGTTGCTCTTCCCAAGAAAAATCCTAATATCTTTAAGCCAGCTTTTAACTTCCCGCCCAAGCTTCGCTCTCTTATGGCGGACGATGTCCCTGAATGGGACGATAAGGCTAGCGTCATCCAGAACTACAAATCCTTCGGCGTTGTTTCTAATCCTAATTTGCTTGGCGTCCGAGCTCGCACCGACCATATGATCCAGTATGACTCCCTCAACGTTCCTCCACCTCCGGAGCCACCGACCGATGACCCTATTGCTAAAGAGTTCGAGCCCATCGATTCCGGCAGCGACCTCGAGGAAGACGGTATGTATTTATTCTATGTCCTTGTTCGATTTTAGATTATTGATATTCCATTTGCTATTGAGGAATTTGGAAATTGGTTTTTGTTGTTGAAAACATGTTAATTTTAGTGGAAACTGATTATGCATATGAAGAATCTTAATTCTTCAAACAAACATCACGATTTTTGCTTTTATATTATATATGGATTATTCTGCATCATTATGTCTAAATGCATATGTAGTAAGTTTTACAACACTTAGAAGACAAAGATTTAGACAGTCTCGAGCATATGCTGATCTGTTGCTGTAAATAAGCAAGAATGTGGTTCATTAGCTTTGGGATTATTTACTCCTTACTCTATCCGGGTTTAAGCAGTTTACAGAGTTAATGCAAGTTTCTTTATTTGGTAACTAATTTTTCAAAGTCTTTGTTTGAGATGTGTAGATCTTAAGACAGCTTTGGGAAAGCAAAGAAAAGATGGAAAGAGTGCTCCTTTACAGCCACTTACAACTATGCAACGGACACATATAAGGCGTTTGGTCGAGAAATATGGAGATGACATTGAGGTTTGATCTCTAAGTTTCTGCTTCTATTTTTTTTTTCCGGTTTGTGTAAGTATCTTTCTAACATCTATTCGCTTGAGCAGGCCATGTCCCGAGACAGAAAGCTAAACTCAATGCAGCATTCGGTTGCAACACTACGAAAGCTATGCACAAGATATCAAATTTACAAAGATAAGAACCCTATTTTAGTTCCAAACTGATGAATGATGATGAGAATCTTTGGATATTCTACTCCTTTTCTAAATTGAAATTCTCGTTTTAGGAGAACACATGCATACTTATAATAACCATATAGATAACGGTTACAATTTTCAGATGTCACTCCTGTGTAAGCAAAAAGTAGTACTCACAGAAGTTAGCAAATCACAATCAAGACTTGAGTTTTTTCTAATAGCTTATTCTCAAAACAACGGATCTTCAAAGTATTGATTTCTCACTCGAAAACCATAAATCAAATTAAAGTTATATTCCCGTGAAGCTGTGGCATTGGTGATCCCAATATTCTTTTGCTTGCTGCAACCGCTCTGCTCTATCTGTTTTGCGCCTTTCTTGCCAATAGTCTCGGCAGCTGTATGCATTGCAGGTTTTGAATTTTAGTCCTCAAAACTTATAGACAGATATTCTATAGTGACGAAAAGAACATGAAGGCATTTGCAGGTTTCAAAGACTAAGAAGCTTAGTTATGTATGTGTTCACCTTCGCCGAAGTAAGATACTGAGCTCATCCATGTGAACAGCACCTTTATAAACCCCAACCTGATATCGAATGTATGAAAAACACAGGGATTAAGAGCATGAACAAAGGAAGACTAGAAGATTACTAAGTTGTAGTTAGTAGTTGAGAATGGGTCTGACCTCACGACATAGTGGGCACTTTTCACTCGGGTCTGCGGTTTTCAAGCCATCAACTACGTTTACTGATGCAGCAGAGCAAGCACACATGTAGCAATATATGTGACCGCAGGTTAGAGATATCGGGTCAAACACAGTGTCCTGATTTTTTTTGCCATCAATTGTAAACCATAAGTGGAAGGCTTTTTCATAACATTTCATTAAAAAGATTCATTTTTTGCACAGTATTGTTTCAACAGATGCTCAAAATGGACCTAGCCTTTGATATAGGATCTGCAAGAGAAGAGTGGAAGAGCACTTTGAAACGAAAGTATAGACTTTATCCTTGTAGGCTGAGATACTTTCTTCTCTGTTTCAGGTTACTGCTACTAAACCAACTAAACAGTTATTTGACATTGAGATTCTTTGAAGTATTTTGAGATTGCTTACCAGGCAAATTGAACAAGTCAAGTCAATGTCAACTTTTACTGAATCAGAGAGCTCGCAGGAAAGTAAAGGCTTCCCATCATCAAACATCAAAGAGCAACCATCACACACTGCAGAAGCACCCAAAACAGCTCCAGATTCCTTCTGGGATTCTTTCAGATTGATGTGAAAGGCCATAAGCTCGCAGAGCCATGGTGATTGAAGGATTTCAATTCGCATTTTCTGGACCTGTGTTTTAAACGCTTGTCCTTGCCTAGACTCATGAACCTGCAGGACAAACATGCAAAATCTATTGAATAATTTGAGAAAAGATCATCAGCCTTTGGGGTCTTTTCGTAGATACAAGCGGGTTTAGATCAATTAACCTTGTCGTATTTCTTGAGGATTTTTCTAATGGCGAGGGCATTGATGAGAGCGTAATTAACCAAGTCTTTGCCCTCTTGGATCAAACCATGATGGTTCCTTTTTTTACTATTACCTTTAAACCAAGCAAGACACTTTTTGAAACCCGAAGCTAAATGTAGTTCAAGAAGCTTCTGAGCATTCTCGTTAAACCATCCTACAACATCTTCCATCTCCTTCAGAAGCTCAGGAAAAAAATTTCCATCACAAACTGCAAAAAAGTTTCCAACAAATTACCATTCTCTGGTGTCTACATTCTAACAGGATTGATTCTCAAAATTTCAAAGGAGAAAAAAGAAAGAAGGGATTTATCAGGGGAATTACGTCGAACAGTACCTGGGCATTCACGAGGACAATTGTCGTGATGTTGTTGGTTGATTGCTTCAGTAAAAGCCATCGGAGAAGGAACATGATCTCTTCTGCATTTCTTGAGAATCTTCTTGAGTTTCTTAAACCCAACACCAGGCAGATTCTTCTTCTCCTTCTGTCCTTGCATGTACTTCTCGTACTTCTTACAGAACTTCATTTTCACAATTTCTTAACGCAAAAAGGTTACAAATTTAGATACCCATCAACAAATGCAGCCTTCGTTTAAACAGAATTCGATGAGTCTTCTCTCTCTTCTCTCATGAAGTCTCGTGTTGCCTTTATTATGAAACAAACAAAAAGAACAGAGACGTATTTACGAATAAATGAAGAAGAATGCGACTGGTGAGTCGGCGGAAAAAAACAAACTTGTGAAAAAAGAAACAAAAGTCATATCTTTTTCTTTTTTTCTTCCTTAGGGAAACAAACATATCGCATTAAAATGTGTATGGAGTTATAATATATTAATTACTTGACCATTTCAATTTCAGTTACAGACACAGACTCGTTACAAAAAAAAAGATATATAATATGTCGGAGAAATATTTTGCCTTTTAAAGAGGGCCGTTTGTAACATATAGTGTCATATCTTTAATACAACTTTTTGACCTCTAAAATGAATCTCTTCTTGTATATTCTATTGGTTATTTAGTATAGATACTGAAAATTAATTATAATTATATCTAACAAAGTTATAAATCTGTGAGATTTTACTCCATTACAGAATAAAATAATATATATATATAGATATACGAATTATGATCTAGAATATGTTATTCCGATAAAGATGTCACGATAAAATTCATATTTGTTTGGCAGACACAGAAACATGTGACTGCGGCTGCGGCAGATTGTTGTTTGTTTAGCTGCCGCAGGTACCTGTGGTAGACGCAGCGGTCAGACGATGTATCCTGCGTCGCAATTTTTTCGACCGTTGACTAAAACAGCGGTGTGACTAAAAATCTACGATCAACCGCAACCGCAACCGCCGGCGGCAAACAAACGAACAACATTTGCCGCAACCGTAGTATTGACCACATCCACAACCGGAGCCGCCTGCCGCAACCAAATTAACAACACTAATAATAAAAAAATATTGGGAGTTCATATTGATTTGGATTTCACCACCAAAACTTGCTTTATCATTTTCAAACTCTAAACCATTGCAATTTGATAGAAAGCTATATGAAATGTAGTTCTTACTAGTTACTACACAATGAGGTAATGTGTAAACATAATATCACGGTTTTCCATCTTGAAAACTATTAGAAAACAATATTTTATATTGAAAGCTGGAAAATATCTAAATAATATAGATCAATTTATAAGAAAGAAAAACAGAACACACATATGTTGATTGTCATGCGTACGACTGAGCAAATAGCCATTGAAATAAAACGATCATAGAGGTGAAGATGAAGCATGCGAATGCGATCGAAGGTGAAGTGTTCCCATGAGGAAGGAAGAGTACCATTGAGCAGAGAGTTTCGGATACCTCTTAAGATAAGGATCCTTGAAGTCCACGTAGTATAATCCGTAGCTGGTCTCGTACCCACCAAATAGCTCAAACAAATCCATGAATGACCACTGAAAATACCCTTTTACGTTCGATCCTTTCCTGATTTTTGAGATCTTTAGACTTAGAATCTGAACCATGCACATTCATGGAAACTTGTGTGTTACCTGAGTGAATGAAGCACTGCTCCTATGAATGAGCTCACATACTTAACCCTCGTCCTGTCTTCAAGTGATGAGTTATGAGGAGTCTTCTGACCTGTAAATGAAGAATTATTCACCACAGAGAGAGAGAGAGAGAGATAGTTAATTTCATACACATAAAGCAAACTGAAATCTTGGAGAGAGAGAGAGGGAGAGAGAGACCATTCTCTAGGATGTAGATAGGAGGGTTTCCATAAGTTTCTTTGATGTACAAAAGTACTTGTTGCAGACTCCATGGTGTATTTGCATACTGAAATAAGAAAATCATTAAATATCATTACTCTTGTCTCTTTTAAATGATCATCAAATATTAATATAAGGAATTTGATATTCTAGATAAGGACCTCATTCTTGAACGATGTGTTTCCAAACACTGAAACACAAATTAAGCAGAGCCACAATTTCTTAGCTTTAATTTCCTTCGGTATCATATATATATATATATATGTATATACAAAACTTACAGGTGAATTCGACGGCCATGTCTGTGTTGAAATCATGGAGATATTGTTTGAGAGTGGAAGAATTGTCCTTGACGTAAATTGCCATGTAATTTATCACTCCAAAGAAATCAAATGCGCCTTTAACTTGTGCGGACTCATCCTCTGTGAAAGCTGGCAATCTAGACCCAACTATGGTCTTCATTGTCTCAGGATAATCCCCAAACACCAGCGGATGTAAAATCCTTCCAAGAAACCAACATAAAGAAAAACAAATCAAGAAATTTACTGTAGTCTAGATGCTTCAACATTCGATTCTTTAAGACTTACCAGCCAATAATGAAGTCATTCACTCTAGCAGTTGCTTGCTTATCCTCTACCGAGCTAGTTAAAGGGACAGCACCGTACGTGTATACGCTAATCCCTACTGATCCATGTTGTTTGTCCTGTGTAATAATAAAAACAAAAAGAGGAGATAGTGAGATGAGAATTAAGACAATGCATATGGGAAGAGAGAAAGAGAACCTTGTAGTGTTCCTTGTATAAGTTTGTTGCAGACGCATGTGCGAGCAACATATTGTGTACAGCAATGTAAGGTTCAATAGAAGAGTTTCCTTTGGAACAGTTAAGTCCAAATGGAGGAGAGCATCGACCGGGTGGTGTTAATCCCTCGTCATACCCTCCAAGGGAAAACACGTTGATTTCGTTTATTGTAGTCCAGTGTGTCACTCTGTCTCCAAACTCCTTGAAGCAAGTATCTGCATAAGCTGTGAAGTCTCTCCTACAATCAATTACAAGAATGAATACAGTTTGATATCACCAATCGTAAAGGAAGATGAAAGGACAATAATCATCATCATACACGCTTTCTCGGCTGATCCAACCTCCATACTCATCTTCTAGGATCTGTGGGAGATCAAAGTGGTGCAACGTAACGTGTGCCTGGATTCCTGCTTATTCATCAAAGAAGTAGGATTCACCATTTTATAAAAAAATATCAATAGCTGATCCAAGATCAAGCTAGATTTAACAAATATAACCATGAGTGATCAATTCGTCAATAAGATTGTTGTAGTATTGTATCCCCATGGGATTAACTGCTCCTCTTCCACCTGAAATCGATCAAAATAGTTAAAAAGTTTTCATATTAAGAATGATTCGAATGGTTCTCAATCAATATTTACTTGGTAAAAGCCTTGACCAGGATATGGAAAATCTGTAAGCCTCCAATCCCATGTCTGCCATGAGCTTCACATCTTCCTGCAAAAATCAGGCAATGTTAATGGCAGAAGTGGTCAGAGAGAGAGAGAAATAGAGAGCGAGAGAGCGAGAGAGAGAGAGAGATGTTAAATTGTTAATGCTAAAAGAGGTGACCTTGTATTTGTGATACTGGTCACACGCAACATCTCCAGTTGCTCCTCCATAGTGTTCTGCAATGAAAGTCAAGTTAAACTATGTACGCATCTTGCAGTAATATCACTTTCAAGCGATGGAATTATATGAAATCAAGCTACCATGAGCGAAAGCATCCCAAATGCTACGTGTTCTCCCATCTTCGTCTGCAGCTCCTTCCACCTGTTGTAGAAACATTTGTTTTTTTGTTCTCATCTCTTTTTTTTCTTAAATCATTCATCATGACATGCAAGAAAAAGGATTCAAGAACCTGATAAGCTGATGTGCCAGAGCCGAAGACAAAGCCTGGAGGGAAGTCATTTCTGCTGTATTCTTCAAAGGACGAGACTGCTGTAAATGCAAAAACCAGCAGATGAATGATCATAAGACTATTGTTCAACAACTTCATCTCTCTTGTCTCCTCACAGTACACAAATGATATGATTTTTTCTTATTTTTTTCCGGAATTTGTTTGAAAGACCAAGAGGTTTCTTTTGTCTGTTTCTACAGTGGTTCCACGTCAAGTTCAAAGGAAGAAGTAAAGAATTGAAATCAGAAATGTTGATGATCTGGCGGCGACCTTTTTGTTCCTTTTCCTTTGACTTTATATGAGGAGACACCACGAATTCTATTTAAATATATAACTAAATTCATTTTAGCTCTGAAACGAGATTTCTCCAGCTCTGTCATTTACGCAATTCAATTTATACAAATAAACGCATACCTAATTATTTGAATTAATATTAGAGTAAATCTCTAAAATAGAATCTTTCTAAGTTTTTGTTTCAAAAATAGCATCATTAGTTTAAATTTTCAATAATAGTACAAATTTAACATTAAAATGTATTAAAACTATATTTTAATAGAAAAAAATTAAATCCTAAATTGAAAATAATAAACCCAAATACAATACTTTAAATTTATGTATAATTTATTTAGAATAAATAATTATTTTCAAATAAGTATTTATGCTATTTTTAAGAATTTAATTTTATTATGTTAGATTTGGAAAAAAAACTTTAAAAGGTATTACTCTTAATATTCTTAATATTATGTGCGATATCACAAAATTCGGCCGGTGCTCATGTAAATTGGTCCGAAATCTAAAACCGTGTACCAAAACCGGTTTTCCCATTTGGGTCCAAACATAAAAATCAAACCGGTTCTGAACCTGAATCCCCTGACCTAAATGTCGATTCTATTCTTCAATCACTGTAAACCTAATTCAAATACTACATTCAAACTCGACGTCTTGGATGAAGAAGATAAGATTATGCAATCTCGAGCCATGACTCAATTAAACCAATGAGCTGATGAATCTGAATCACAAATCAACATTCATCTCTGAAAAAATCCAAATCAACGACAGAAACTCATCACACTGTCTCATTTACCTAAAGTCTAACATACCAAAGGTCTAAACTTGCAGTCCATTCTAAATATCCTACACAATTAAGTAATGCCATTTTTCGGTATACATATTCACCGTTATTCCTTGTAGATACCTAAACACAATATAACTGTTGATTACACGAGCGATTCTAAAGAATAAATAGAAAAGAAAGCATTGGTTGAAACAAAGAACCACAGATACTAAAACTGTCAAATAATTGGAGAGAGAAGAAGAGCATCCAAAGAGTTCAGATTCTGTAAGAAAGCTCCACATTCAGTACCTTCAAACCGAAGAAACAAAACGCTTTCTTCCTAAATTACCCGTTTTTGATTCCGATCCTTTACAATCAAATCCGCAACCACACTGCGGCGACTCGTAAAACTCTTCGATTGCGAAGCTCGCCGATGTGACCCCTACGGAGAACTCGAGCTCGTCTCCGTTCCTCGTGACCTCCATGATGTTCAGCCACAAGAAGAGAACCTTTACCTTCACCCCAGTAAGCTTCGTAATCTTGTTCTCCGCCAGGTAACCGGAGATTGTCGATTTGTAATCCAATTGGTAAGAACCTTGAAGAGCGAAACTACACGACTTGTTGAAATAAGCATGGAATTTTCCTGTGGAGTTATCCAGATCATATGATACGACCCCTTTAGGAAGGATTCCGACTGGAAAGTTGTAGCTCTGGAGGAGAGAGTACGCCGTCGGCAAATCGTCGTCTGTTACCGCGGCGATGAAAGGCGAACGAACGCATAAGTAGACGATCAACGAGACTATTGAAACCGGAAGTAGATTCATGGGTCTTTTCATCCGGAGAAGTCGAATCTGAATCTCTAGAATGGGAGCAAACAATTGTTATTAGGTTTATCTCGTTTGGATTTCGATATCCGTGTCACTTTCGTGGGGAGAATTCAAGGCTTTTCCGGGAAAAGACGTCAGGAGACTTTGTAGCTGGCCCATCTAAAAATATCCAGAGTGTTAATAAACGACACCGTCTCAAAAATGTTAAAATAACAGCTAACTATAAAGTTTTGAACAAAAAGTTCCAATATTTAATAAAACCCAAAAATTCTTATCTATTATTGAGATGTTAAGATCATTTTATTATTGATGTTAACTGTTCAAGTTTTTAGTTGATGTTAAGAATATAGGTAAATGTATCGTTTGTTAAGATATAGTAAATTCATATTTTATGTTGATTGTTTTTATGAAGAATGTTCATGTAGACAAACAACATATTAAATTTTTGTAACTCTCAAATGAAATAAGTAAAATTGATCTAAAATCGAAAATTTTTATTTAGTTTGGGAGATGTTAAAATAACCATTTTTGTTTCAGCAAAAAAAATTCAAATTTTGTTGCAAACTGTTTTGTCCTGTAGTTATTCAAAATGACTTGCTGCATAGTCAACAAAAACTTAGTTTTTTAAAAGTTTGTTAACAAAATTGAAATTCTTTCCAATTTTTTTTTAAAAAATGTATAACTGATTAATTTTTTTAGTGTTTTTCCAATAAAAATAATACAGTTTCTTCAGAATTAAATTAATAAAGAAAACTAATTAAGAGCAAATAACAAAGAAAAAAATTATTATGAAATTAAACCGTCAGTGTAAGGGACTCCGGTCTTCCAAATCCAATCAGCTTCGAGGAATAAACCATTGACTGTGAAATTAGCTGCCTCAGTGGAATTAATCACGTGATAACCGGGCCATGTAACCCGATTTGTAGTGTTTGAACCCGGTCCGGTATTGTTATATTCTGCATAGTATAACGTACTTAAAGCAAAATCGCCGTTCCATTCTCTCCAACCAATCGGTTCAACAAAACCGTCAATGTAGGATTGCATGTAAACCGTTCGCGAATACTCTTTCCACGGTCGACCCAAGTACGTCCGAACCGTATAGTTACTGGAAAGAAGATCATCCGCTGGTTTAATCGTACAGTTATGGATCGACGTACCAGTGTTTTGATTTGGATCAGACCGGCCTTGCGCAGTGATGGCATTGAACTGGTTTGGCATCGGTTTTCTAGGATATAAATTACAGTTTTGAAACACAACTGCCGCGTTTCCAAATATAAAATCGACTGTTCCATAAACATCGCATTCTCTATAAAACTGTCTTAGAGAATGCGTGTAGAGCGTATCTTGATAAGCTTCGAAACTACAAGTATAGAAGACTGAGAAATCTGCACCGCTCCGTAGAGCAACCGCCTGATGCTTCTCCGGTCCGGCCGTGTTCCGGAATGTTATGTTCACCGCAACGAAGTTTGGAGCTGTAACGGCTGAAAAAACAAAACAAATCCTATCCAGGATTAGTTACTTATGATCAATTCTTTTTTCCCATTACCTATTATCAATTCATGAGCCCAAATATTATCATTTTTTTAATTGTTGCATTATCCAACAATATAGCAAAATCTCCACTCAGTATTTATGCCTCGACCTTTTTCACTTCAAAATGCAATAATAAAAAGTATTCGAACTATTTTTAGAGAATAACATTTTAATTACATAGCCAATATTAATGTGACATACCAAATGTGGCGGAGTTGAAAGTGGTCCAACCGTCGACAACGCTTCTGTTGCCGGTGATCACCGTCTGATTAATTCCGTCGCCGATCATCATCAAGTACCCTTTTTTCTTCGAGATTGAGATGTATTCTTCGTAGATTCCCGCCGTTACGTAGATTAAGAAGAAACCGCCGCTTCCGTCGGTGTTGTTCGGCGCCGCCTCGACAGCCGCCGTGATGTTGGTGAAATTTCCGGTTCCGTCTTGACTCACGGTGACGATATCGCTTATCAAGACCATGCTTCCGTCGTCTCCGTCACCGTCGGCGAGTTTTCTCCTGCTGAGAGACTCGTAGACGGCTCTAGTTCGTTGCGTCATCCTTAACGGTAGAGCTCCATCACGGAACAGACGGAACGGTTTTGCGTGGTTCGATGATTCGGATATCGGGTGAGCCCAAGGAAACCCGGCCCTGCTCTTCTTCTTTGGGACCCATCCTTTGGTGAAGAGAGCGAGTGAGACGCTCAACAGCTTCGTGTCATTGACGAGAGGCAAAGCAACACCGTTTCGTACAGTCCACGTGGCGGATGAAGATGCGGCGGTGGTAAGTCCGTCTAGACACGTCTGCTCGTTAGTTAACGCCGCAGAAAGAAGCGTTTGGACATCATCAGCTATCGGAAAAGACAGCGTTTCGAGGGAGGAAGGTTTTGCTGACGTAGCGTTAACGGTTTGAAAAGACGTAAGGAGATAATCCATAGTTAGACCGGCGAGAAAACGGCAATCTTGGAGAGCTCTAATGACAGAGGGTTGAGATAAATGAGCGTTGCGTTTGAGATACTTATCAATGGTACGAATGAATTTACGCGACTGCGATAGTGATTTACGGATTGAGAAGCGTCCATATTGCTGAACATTGCCTTGACTACGTGGGAAAACGGATCTGCAGTATTTCGGATCCGGCGTCGTTTTGCAGATTGTTGAAGAGTTAGATAGAGTTTGACAAGTGACAAAGAGTGATTGAAAGAAGAAAATTAGTGTGATGAGAATAAGCAGTGGAGATTCCATTGAAATCTTCTTAGATTATATGATAATGTGAATAAAAAGTATAGGTTTAGAGGTATATATAGAGTGCATTGGATGAGGAGGGTTCATCATTATAAAATATGAATATTCTCATGAGTCAACTCGTCTGGGAGTCCTAAAAACGCGTAGGTTGCTTAATTAATAATCTGTCTACATATTCAAAGATGCATAGCTGTTAGTGCAGACCCATATGTTCCTCTTACGTTCTTAAATCTTTACATTACTCTATATATAAGGAACGTTTGATATATCTGAATATATATATACATGCATTTAGGTGATAATGATCATGGTAGTTTGTCAGTCGCAAGATATTACAATTTAGTATATTATTGTTCATTTAACTGCCGCAACTAAACAATAATTTGGCGTAGTTATCTACGGTAGACGCAACGTTTTGCATCGTAATTTTTTTGACCGTTGATTAAACACAGTGTTACGATTAAAAATCTGTAATCAACCGCAACCTTATCCGTCAGTAATAGACAAACAAACAACATCTGCCGTAGCTGTAACCGTAATGTTGATCGCAGCCATAGCCACAAACGACTGCAACGATCGAACGAATAAAACTAATACAGTATTTCGATAACAATGCGTTTTCGAAGTAGCCGATGCGTGTTAATTACGGTATTTTTTTCTTTTGTTTCTATATTCGTAAATTACTTCCCTCCTCATGATTTTGATTGACATTACTGCATCATATTTTGAAACGAAAATGAAATATATGTCATGTAGATTTGTTATTAAAATATCAAAGTTAATGGAATTTCACAGCAGTGTTTTTGATAGTCGTTAAAAATGGTATAGTAATCGAATATAAACAGATTTAAACTCCAAAAATATGAAGTAATACCATAAAATAATATTTTTTAAATTTTTTTTCAAAATCTACCATTTTAAAATTAAAATTAAAAAAATATCACAAATAATTATATAAAAAATACTTATTTATTTTAAATAAATTATATATAAACTTAAAATGTTATATTTAGATTCATTTTTTCTAATTTTAGATTTAATTTTTTCTATTAAAATAAAATTTTAATATATTTAGTATTAAATTTATGATATTATTAGAAATTTATAGTAACGGTGTTATTTTTGAAAAAAAATAAAATAATATTATGTTTGTCAATTACCCATAAATCACGATTTTCGTAGACATGTGATGATAAAAAAAACAATGTGGAATGAATTCTATTACACTTTGAAAAACAACGTGGGATCATGTTGGAGCATCCTAGTCCATAACTATAATTAAGAAGACTTGTCTACTCCGCTACACGCTTTGTGGTTCCATAAGAGTATGAATCAATTTCTCAAGTTTTTTGTTTAATAAATTAAGAACTCAATCAGTTTCATAAGAGTATAGATCAAATGTATTCGCTATTGTATTTAATTGCTAAAGATCAAATGAAGTTGTAATTTGGTCTGCTTAATAAACCACTGACTAATGCAAATGAAACAACGTCGAATTATCATATCAAATGTAATTAATGAAATTGTAACCGTTGAGATTCGATGAGTTCACAATAAGTCTTTTTAAATTAATTTTAGTTCGTATCACAACTTGTTAATTTAAAGAACTAGTACTTCAATTTTTTTATCAGACATATGGAAACGTAATTATCACGAATATTGTTTCGAGGCAGAACGGTCCGAAAACATGAATAGATAGTTGCAAATAATTAATTCCAGATTCACTTAAATCTCTGCGGACGAGGTATCTATATAATTGCGCATGACTCGGTATTACCATATGCTGGTTGCCACTAAAAAGTCATTAAGAATGTAATTATTTACTAAACTTATTATCGCTATTTCTCTTCTTTAACACATTCCTAATATATTATTTGAAAAACTTTTTAACAAATTAATCTTACCATGACGTGTTAATAACAAAAATACTATGTTGACGTGTCAACACCACAGTGAGTTTCAGCTTAAATATATAAAAAGGTTTAACTTACTATATTAATTACAATAAATACCACTGATATTAATTTGGTTAGAGAATAAATATAATTTATTCAACTATCCAAAAATACTATTACATTTGAAAAAACAATAATTTTTATTTCTTTAAATTTTTTATACGTTAATTTATAAATAATTTCAAATAAATATAAATATATTTAAATTACTACCGTAATCTCTAATATATTATTTGAGAAACATTTTAATAAAATAACATTACTTTGACGTGTTATTAACAGAAATACTATGATGACGTGTCATCACTAAAGTAAATTTCAGATAAATATATAAATGAGTTTAACTTATTAGAATAATTACAAGTATATCATTGTTATTAATTTGGTTATATAATTAATATATTTTATTAAATTAAAAACAAATATTATTAAATTCGTAAAAAATAATTATTTTTCTTTTCTTAATTTGTATATACAAAAATTAATGTTAAAAGTAATTTTAAATAAAAATAAAAATGATATAAATATTTAATTTATATTTACTAATAAAATATAATTTGCGAATATTTTTCCCCACGCAAGGCGTGGGTATGAATCTAGTTCGTATTGTTTGGCTACGAAAACATTTACATAGTGATGAACCATTTCATCAGTGGATGAATAAGTTACATGATGTTGAGTTAGATTTGGAATATTCTCTACAAACTACAGTCACAATGAGTTTCTCAACCATTTAATTAGTAGATTCAGGTTTTTGTTACTTTTAAAAGTTACTATGAAATTAGAATTGTAACAAAGATTCAAACTTCCGAAAAAGAAGATGAATCCACACACTATAAAAACCATATATAGCTTTTTAGAGATTTCAACCTAAATATAGCGAGCAAATTAACACTATAAAAACATTATGAATCCTCCGATAACCAAATCACTTTTACATTTGAGTACACATTTTGAAAAGAACAAACAAAACAAAAAAAGAGATATTATCACCATGGCTAACGCAAGAAAGTTGGCCACCAAGGCAAATAATACTAATGTAGGTTCATTGATAATAATGGCTTTGGTGTTTGGTTCTTGCGTGGCTAATGGTGAATATCTCGGTGGTCGCCGCGGTCTAACCGCTAATTCTGGCAACCCCACCGTTTTTGATATTACTAAATTTGGAGCCGTAGGAGATGGTTCCACCAATTCTTTCAAGGTACGTGAGACTTTAAATTTTTGAAAAATTTAGTTGAAATATATATATGAACTCATTGTTAATCAAATACGTAAATAAGAAAGGGTCTTTTATGTTGTTGTTAGTTTGTTCTAAAATTATAAAGTGATATATAATGCAGGCGTTTTTAGATGCATGGATCCAAGTGTGTGCAAGTCCTGCGCCAGCAACGCTATTAGTTCCTAAAGGAGATTTTTTGGTTGGTCCAGTTATTTTCGCCGGTCCATGTAAAAGCAAAGTGACCGTCGAAGTTCAAGGCACGATCATCGCAACAACTGATGGATATGCAACTCCTGAATGGTTCTTATTCGAACGTGTCGACAATGTCGTCCTCACCGGGACCGGCACATTCAACGGCAAAGGTGAAGCCATCTGGAAACCAGATGGTTGTGGAAAAAAACTCGATTGCAATCTTCCGCCAACGGTGAGAGTAAATTAATTCTAAAATATATGCTATAAAATATAAATGTTAAATATTATGTACTAATCACACATAAAATATGCGTGTAGTCAATCAAATTCAGGGAAACGAACAATGTTGAAATTAACGGCATTACTTCGGTTAACGCAAAAGCCTTCCACATGTTCATAGTGAAAGCTATGAATGTCAACGTCCAAAATATTAAACTTAATGCACCTGCTGAAAGTCCTAACACAGACGGTATCCATCTAAGCAATGCGGATAACATTAGCATCCTAGATAGTATAATAGCTACAGGAGACGATTGTGTATCCGTCGGTCGTGGCTCAAACAACGTAACTGTCGAACGCGTAACTTGTGGTCCAGGACACGGTTTAAGTATCGGTAGTCTTGGTAAATACAAGAACGAAGAAGACGTTAGTGGCATTCATGTCAAAAATTGCACCATGATTGAGACCGACAATGGACTTAGGATCAAAACTTGGGGTGGTTCAACTCCAAGCAAAGCTCTTGACATTAAATTCGAAGATATCATCATGCAAAGCGTCAAAAACCCAATCATTATTGATCAAAACTATGGTTCAAGAGGAGGAGTAAGTATAGTTAGTTAATTATTAATTAAAGAGAAAATCTCATACATTAATTAATTATATATGAGTTTTAATTAAATACAAACTTTTCACCCATTATTGCTTTTTGTAGGATTCACAAGTTGCAATAAGCGATGTGTTGTTCAAAAACGTAAAAGGAACAACAATTTCAAAAGATGCTGTTCAGATAATGTGTAGCAAATCAGTGCCATGCAATGCAGTCAATGTTGTTGACGTGAATTTGAACGTCGTAGGAAAGGATGCATCAGGCGGTGCAGGCGGTGCACTCGGAGCTCTTTGCACCAACGCCAATGTTATTTTTGGTGGACAACTTAGCTTTCCAATGTGTCCCAAATAAGTTTTTAATTTTGACATAAAATATTGTAAAAGTTCCCGCAAACATTGTTTTGTTTGCTACTTAGTTTGGGAATTTATCGATAAGAAAATATCATTGGACAGTTCTATGTACCTTTGATAATCTTCTTTTTTCCTGATAGTAATGCATTCACGTTTAATAAACGGTTCTTAATTTTCTACTGGTTGCTTACATACAAATAATCTCAGATAATTTTATCATTTATTTTATTTTCTTATAACAAAAAATCTAAACAAAGATTAATTATCTGTGACAAAGAAATCGGTAAGACAGCAATAGCCACAAATAAATATTTAGGTTTGGCCGGATACACAAACATGCTATAAATTTTTACCAATCTTCTATCAAACATGTTTGGTAATAAGTAACTAACTTATTACCAAACATTTTTACCAACTAACTTATCACTTCTGGTTATAATCCTTGCCTCAGTTACATTGTTAGCGAATTGAATAATTTCCAATCTTCTATCATTATATAAAAAACATCTATGATCAATATTTGCTAACAACATAATAATATTATCAACATTTAATTTTAAAGTGTAGTTTGGTAATCATAGATATATATTTTATTAATAACTAGATTCATACCCACGTCATACGTGAAAAAAAATATTCACAAATTATATTTTATTAGTAAATATAAATTAAATATTTATATAATTTTAAATTTTATTTAAAATTACTTTTAACATTAATTTTTGTATATACAACTTAAGAAAAGAAAAATAATTATTTTTTACGAATTTAATAGTATTTTTTTGTTAGTTTAATAAAATATATTAATTATATAACCAAATTAATAACAATGATATACTTGTAATTATTCTAATAAGTTAAACTCATTTCTATATTTATTTGAAACTTACTTTAGTGATGACACGTGAGCATGGTATTTCTGTTAATAACACGTAAGAGTAAAGTTATTTTATTAAAATATTTCTCAAATAATATATTAGGGATTACGGTAGTAACTTAAATCTATTTATATTTATTTGAAATTATTTATAACTTAACGTATAAAATTGTAAAGAAATAAAAAGTATTGTTTTTCAAATGTAATAGTATTTTTTGGTTAGTTGACTAAATTATATTTAACCTCTAACCAAATTAATATTAATGACATGTATTATAATTATTCTAGTAAGTTAAACACTTTTATATATTTAACCTGAAACTTCTTGTGGTGTTGACACGTCAGCATGATATTTTTGTTATTAACACGTCAGGGTAAGATTATTTTTTAAAAAATTTTCTCAAATAATATATTAGAGATGTATAACATATTAGTTGTGGTATTGAAATCATATGTATCGCTACAATCACATATAATTCAGTTTACTCATTCGTTTTGGTACATTATAATTTTAATCTTAGCATGAATTTAATTTATTTGTTAAAAAATAAAATTTTATAAATTATAACTAAAAGAATTATATAAAAGATCAATAAAGAGGTATAAATTGAAACGAATCAATAAATGATACTAATTTTAATCATGCCGAACAATTCACTGATTTGATATTGTCGATTCGTTTTCTATTTTTTTTATATCAGATTTATACATGACATAGTTTATTTACCCTCTAATTAGGGTTCAAACTTCCGCAAAAGAAGATGGAACCACACACTTAAGTATTTACCTCATTCCATATTTAGCTTTTTAGAGAACTGAATTTAAAAATAGCGAGCAAAGTAACACTATAAAAACATCATGAATCCTCCGATGACCAAATCACTTTTAGATTTGTCTACACATTTTTAAAAGGAACAAAAAAAACAAAAAGAGATATTATCACCATGGCTAACGCAAGAAAGTTGGCCACCAAGGCAAATAATACTAATGTAGGTTCATTGATAATAATGGCTTTGGCGTTTGGTTCTTGCATGGCTAATGGTGAATATCTCGGTGGCCGTCGCGGTCTAACCGCTAATTCTGCCAACCCAACCGTTTTTGATATTACTAAATTTGGAGCCGTAGGAGATGGTTCCACCAATTCTTTCAAGGTAAGTGCGACTTTAAATTTTTAGAAAATTTAGTTGAAATACATATGAATTCATTGTTAATCAAATAACGTAGAACAAGAAAGGATATCGAATAATAAAACGTTTTTTATGTTGTTGTTAGTTTGTTCTAAAATTATAGAGTGATATACAATGCAGGCGTTTTTAGATGCATGGATCCAAGTGTGTGCAAGTCCTGCGCCAGCAACGCTATTAGTTCCTAAAGGAGATTTTTTGGTTGGTCCAGTTATTTTTGCCGGTCCATGTAAGAGCAAAGTGACCGTCGAAGTTCAAGGCACGATCATCGCAACAACGGACGGATATGCAACTCCTGAATGGTTCTTATTCGAACGTGTTGACAATGTCGTCCTCACCGGGACTGGCACATTCAACGGCAAAGGTGAAGCCATTTGGAAACCAGATGGTTGTGGTAAAAAACTCGATTGCAATCTTCCGCCAACGGTGAGAGTAAATTAATTCTAAAATATATGCTATAAAATATAAATGTTAAATATTGTGTACTAATCACACATAAAATATGCGTGCAGTCAATCAAATTCAGGGAAACGAACAATGTTGAAATTAACGGCATTACTTCGGTTAACGCAAAAGCTTTCCACATGTTCATAGTGAAAGCTACGAATGTCAACGTCCAAAATATTAAACTTAATGCACCTGCTGAAAGTCCTAACACAGACGGTATCCATCTAAGCAATGCGGATAACATTAGCATCCTAGATAGTATAATAGCTACAGGAGATGATTGTGTCTCCGTCGGTCGTGGATCAAACAATGTAACTGTCGAACGCGTAACTTGCGGTCCAGGACACGGTTTAAGTATCGGTAGTCTTGGTAAATACGAGAACGAAGAAGACGTTAGTGGCATTCATGTCAAAAATTGCACCATGATTGAGACTGACAATGGACTTAGGATCAAAACTTGGGGTGGTTCAACTCCAAGCAAAGCTCTTGACATTAAATTCGAAGACATCATCATGCAAAGTGTCAAGAATCCAATCATTATTGATCAAAACTATGGTTCAAGAGGCGGAGTAAGTATAGTTAGTTAATTACTAATTAAAGAGAAAATTTCATACATTAATTAATTATATATGAGTTTTAATTAAATACAAATTTTTCACATATTATTGTTTTTTGTAGGATTCACAAGTTGCGATAAGCGATGTGTTGTTCAAAAACGTAAAAGGAACAACAATTTCAAAAGATGCTGTTCAGATAATGTGTAGCAAATCAGTGCCATGCAATGCAGTAAATGTTGTTGACGTGAATTTGAACGTCGTAGGAAAGGATGCATCAGGCGGTGCACTCGGAGCTCTTTGCACCAACGCCAATGTTATTTTTGGTGGACAACTTAGCTTTCCAATGTGTCCCAAATAAGTTTTTAATTTTGACATAAAATATTGTAAAAGTTCCCGCAAACAGTGTTTTGTTTGCTACTTAGTTTGGGAATTTATCGATAAGAAAATATCATTGGACAATTCTATGTACCTTTGATAATGTTCTTTTTTCCTGATAGTAATGCATTCACGTTTAATAAACGGTTCTTAATTTTCAAGTGGTTGCTTACATATAAAAAATCTCAGATAATTTTATCACTTATTTTATTTTCTTATTACAAAAATCTAAACAAAGATTATCCATGACAAATAAATATTTAATCAACAATGTTAAAATGTAGTGTATTGATATGGCTCCTCAAAATATCTTAAAGTTTTTAATAAGTCTCCTGCAATTCAAAGTTATGAGTCGTTGTATATATAATTCAGAAATCACATGCATAGTATTATTATTCTAAAAATCTTATCTATCGAAGCACAGAAAAAAAAATTCCGAAGTAGTAGAGTTATCGGATAAACTAAAAACACTAGTGCAAAATCATTTTTTTAGAAGTGCAAATGCAGAATTATGTGTGTTTGCCGTGAAAACGTACACGTTTTTATGGAAAAATGTGAAATCTCATTTTGAGAAAAAATAAATTATGTTTTCGACAGAAAATACACAATCATGTTTTTGATATAAAAATTCAATGAAATATTTTTGTGGCGAAGAAACAACAAATGATTTTTCAGGTGAAAAATAAAAAATAATATTTTTTAACAGAAAATATGGAATCTTTGAAAAAAAATCTCAAATTCATATTTTTGACGGATAATGAAAAATCAAGGTACTTACCATAAAATATTGTATTGTAATTTTTTGGACAATTGACTAAAATAACATAGTTTTTGTTCCAAATATAGCACTAGTCATTTAAATTTCCAAAAATAGCACAAATTTAATACTAAAATAATTGAAAACTTATTCCTAATGAAAAAAATTTAAACCCTAAATTGGAAAAAGTGAACCCAAAAATTATGTTTTAATTTTATATATTTTTTATTTAAGGTAAATAATTATTTTTACATAATAATTTATGCTATTTTGGGAATTTTAGTTTTATTGTGCTAAATTTGGAAGATAAATTTAAAACGGTGCTATTTTAGGGTATTACTCTAATTTTTTTCAGAAATGCACAACCAGTTATGATAGAAAAAGAAAACCAAATATTTTGCAATAAAATAAAAAATTGTTTTAAGTGAACCTTAAAATAATGTTTTTAAAAATGCAGAAGAAAGTTTGGTTTTTAGAAAAGACATACAATTTCTGTGAAAGTAGTTTTTGAGATATTTTTAACTATAAATGTAATTAGATCACCAATATTTCTTTCTAAACAGTTTTCGATATTACAGTGCAATTTTCTTTTTCAAAGCTTACAATCATTCCTTCTTTTATACCTTATTTGTTTTAATTGGAATACTATTAATTACCATTGAAAATTCATTTTGTTTTTTACTAATTAAAAATAGAAAATTATTTTGTTTTCTAGCATTTAACATATTAATTATAATAATTTTAAAGATAAAATGTCTAGAGAATTAACCATATTTTTAAAAGATAAGTATGATCAATAATATTTAATATCAAATTTAGATATTTAATTTAGAAATTATTAATAAATATTTTTGTTTTTGGCTTATTTGATAAATTGTAAAGTAGAATAAGAGAAAATTGAAAATACAAAAGTTAATCATTTATAAACTTTGTTGAGTTATATTATTGATTAATTTATGAAAAAATAAAAAAATAAAACATTTATTTTTAGCTGTTGGAGAAACTGACAAATAAAATTAAATTAATACATAAAATTAAAATTAATGGGAAGAATTAAGTCTGCTAGTGGTTGCACCACCTATACGTTCATCACAAAGGTGTGTAGTTCGACTTCACTATCACTCGTATGAAAATGTTAAATTTTCGTATGTTGGATTATTAAAACGATCCGTTATTACTTAGTGACAAAACAAATTAATGAGAAAATGATACATAAGATTGAAGTTAATAAAAATTGACACAAACTAGTTTTACGAATTACACTTTCCATTTAATAATAAAGATATTCGACAAAAATTCCATAATAATTTAAATAAGTTTTAGTTTACTATAAAAATTTATGTCAAATAAAAGACGTTGCAAAATCAAACTTAACATTCTTATTTCAGTTTCACTTTTGACCCTCTAATTAGGGTTCAAACCTCCGCAAAAGAAGATGGAACTACACACTTAAATATGTACCTTATTCCATATTTAGCTTTTTAAAGATTTAAATTTAAAAATAGCGAGCAAACTAACACTATAAAAACATCATGAATCCTCCGATAACCAAATCACTTTTAGATTTGTGTACACATTTTTAAAAGAACAAAAAAACGAAAAAGAGATATTATCACCATGGCTAACGCAAGAAAGTTGGCCACCAAGGCAAATAATACTAATGTAGGTTCATTGATAATAATGGCTTTGGTGTTTGGTTCTTGCGTGGCTAATGGTGAATATCTCGGTGGCCGCCGCGGTCTAACCGCTAATTCTGCCAACCCAACCGTTTTTGATATTACTAAATTTGGAGCCGTAGGAGATGGTTCCACCAATTCTTTCAAGGTACGTGAGACTTTAAATTTTTGAAAAATTTAGTTGAAATATATATGAATTCATTGTTAATCCAATACGTAAACAAGAAAGGGTATCGAATAATAAAACGTTTTTATGTTGTTGTTAGTTTGTTCTAAAATTATAAAGTGATATATAATGCAGGCGTTTTTAGATGCATGGATCCAAGTGTGTGCAAGTCCTGCGCCAGCAACGCTATTAGTTCCTAAAGGAGATTTTTTGGTTGGTCCAGTTATTTTCGCCGGTCCATGTAAGAGCAAAGTGACCGTCGAAGTTCAAGGTACGATCATCGCAACAACGGACGGATATGCAACTCCTGAATGGTTCTTATTCGAACGTGTCGACAATGTCGTCCTCACCGGGACCGGCACTTTCAACGGCAAAGGTGAAGCCATCTGGAAACCAGATGGTTGTGGTAAAAAGCTCGATTGCAATCTTCCGCCAACGGTGAGAATTAATTCTAAAATATATGCTATAAAATATAAATGTTAAATATTGTGTACTAATCACACATAAAATATGCGTGCAGTCAATCAAATTCAGGGAAACGAACAATGTTGAAATTAACGGTATTACTTCGGTTAACGCAAAAGCCTTCCACATGTTCATAGTGAAAGCTATGAATGTCAAGGTCCAAAATATTAAACTTAATGCACCTGCTGAAAGTCCTAACACAGACGGTATCCATCTAAGCAATGCGGATAACATTAGCATCCTAGATAGTATAATAGCTACAGGAGACGATTGTGTATCCGTCGGTCGTGGCTCAAACAACGTAACTGTTGAACGCGTAACTTGCGGTCCAGGACACGGTTTAAGTATCGGTAGTCTTGGTAAATACGAGAACGAAGAAGACGTTAGTGGCATTCATGTCAAAAATTGCACCATGATTGAGACTGACAATGGACTTAGGATCAAAACTTGGGGTGGTTCAACTCCAAGCAAAGCTCTTGACATTAAATTCGAAGACATCATCATGCAAAGTGTCAAGAATCCAATCATTATTGATCAAAACTATGGTTCAAGAGGCGGAGTAAGTATAGTTATATAGCTTAATAATAACTACAGAGAAAATTTCATACATTAATTAATTATATATGAGTCTTAATTAAATACAATTTTTTTACCGATTGCTTTTTGTAGGATTCACAAGTTGCAATAAGCGATGTGTTGTTCAAAAACGTAAAAGGAACAACAATTTCAAAAGATGCTGTTCAGATAATGTGTAGCAAATCAGTGCCATGCAATGCAGTCAATGTTGTTGATGTGAATTTGAACGTCGTAGGAAAGGATGCATCAGGCGGTGCACTCGGAGCTCTTTGCAACAACGCCAATGTTGTTTTTGGTGGACAACTTAGCTTTCCAATGTGTCCCAAATAAGCTTTTAATTTTGACATAAAATATTGTAAAAGTTCCCGCAAACATTGTTTTGTTTGCTACTTAGTTTGGGAATTTATCGACAAGAAAATATCATTGGACAGATTTACGTACCTTTGATAATGTTCTTTTTCCCTGATAGTAATGCATGTACGTTTAATAAACGATTCTTAATTTTCAAATGGTTGCTTATATACAAAAAAAATCTCAGATAATTTTATCATTTATTTTATTTTCTTATAACAAAAAACTAAACAAAATTAATTATCGATGACAAAGAAATCGGTTAGACAACGGTAGCTACAAATAAATATTTTAATCAAAAGTGTAATGTGTTATTTTAAATTTAGCTTTGACCGGATACACATACATGCTAAAAAATTTAGACATTTTTACCAACTAATTTATCATTTCTTGTTAACAACATGATAATATTATCAACATTTAATTTTTTTGGTAATCATAGATATATATTCTATCAATAAATTCTTGAGAGTATAAAATGTTAGTTATGGTATTGGAAGCAAATGTATCAATACAATCACATATAATTTGATTCACTCATTAGTTTGGTAGATCCTAATTTTAATCTTAGCATAATTTAATTTATTTCTTGAAATTCTTTTTTACAAATTGAAACTCGGTTAAAGAAAATTATATAAAAAGTTCAATGACGGAGGGGACAAATTGCAATGAATCAATAAATGATACTAATCTTCATCATCCCAAACAATTTATTTATTTCGTTTTGTCGATTTTGTTTTTATTTATTTTACTAGGTGACAGTCCGCGCATATCGTGCGGCTTATGTTTTTTTATTATTGTTGTTTGGTCGTTGAAACATATACTATTTTTATGATTGGTGGCATTGTAAAATTTTTTACCGATATTGACCATTAATTTTTTATCTTGTTAATTAAAATAGCCTTTAAAATATGTGCAAACCAAAAAATTCTATTTATCGAAATGAATATTTATATTGTATTAGATTGTAAAATTTTATATCAGATAGGCAGTGATTTAAAAAATAAAATAGTATATTAGAGAAAATTTGACATATAAAAATTCTAGTATTCTTAACTATTTAAAAAAAAATTTATCTACATATTTACAAAATAGAATATTTCACACTTAGATACATTAGCCGCTCGTAAAAAGGTTTTTTCTAATTATTTCAAGAATGGTAAGCAAAAAAAATGTTAGTTTTACCACACATATATAGTTTTGTAAACATACCTGTTTGTCGAGTAAAAGCATTTCCAAACCCATAAGTGCACTATCTTTGTTAAAATTCCACACTTCTCAAAAATAAATAAGTCGGACCGGTATTTCTTCATTACAATTACAAAAATCTCCATCAAAATCGTTGAAAAAACCAAAAGTAGGAGGTTGAGAATAAGTTTTTGATGTCATGATTAATTTATAGGAAATGTGTGCAATATTTGTGATTGAAGGTATCGTATTTGGTGTTTTATAATGTTAGTAACTGAAAATCAATATTAGAATGGTAGTGCAAAATAAAAGTTGAGATAATAGTGGTCAAGGCAATAAAAAGTGATATAGTAGTGATCAATAATAGATGAGTTAGTGGTTATAAGTTTTAATTGTTTGTGTAAGTTTAATCGTCAAAATTTTTGTGAAGTTTTTAGAATTTAGATATTTACTTTTATAGAAATTATTAATAAATATTTTTGGTTTAGAATGATGTGGATAAATTTGATGAGGTGTCATTTTTTTAGAACTTATTTTTTGGCTTAGGTGGATAGCTTTAAAAGCATCAAATAGCTACTTTTATTTAGAGATAATAGTGGTCAAGGCAATAAAATGTGAGATGGTATTGGTCAATAATAGGTGAGTTAGTGGTTATAAGTTTTAATTGTTTGTAAAAGTTTAATCGTTAAAATTTTTGTGAAGTTTTTAAAATTTAGATATTTAATTTTATAGAAATTATTAATAAGTATTTTTGATTTAGAATGATGTGGATAAATTTGATGAGGTGTTATTTTTTTAGAACTTATTTTTTGGCTTACGTGGATAGCTTTAAAAGCATTAAATAGCTATTTTTATTTAGTAAGATATGACATATTTGACTTAACATCATTTTATTAAAAAAAATTACTCATCATTTTTTGTTCAGATATTAAAAGTTTTTTTTTACTAAAATCATTTACGGTTTAATATTTAATCTAATTTCTTTGTTGTAAATAAATTTATGTTTGAAAATAACATTTCACATTTAATTTAACATCACCATACCATTTTCTCTTATGATATTTAAATATATTTTTTTTCAAAATTCACCTTTTTATTTACGTATAGTGGATTTTCTTTCAAATAAAAGCCGTTGCAAAATTAAATTTAATATTTTAATTTTAGTTAAACTTTTGACCCCGGTAAGCAAGTCGACGACCACTGGTTACCCTCTAATTAGGGTTCAAACTTCCGCAAAAGAAGATGGAACCACACACTTAAGTATTTACCTCATTCCATATTTAGCTTTTTAGAGAATTGAATTTAAAAATAGCGAGCAAACTAACATTATAAAAACATCATGAATCCTAAGATGATCAAATCACTTTTAAATTTGTGTACACATTTTTAAAAGAACAAAAAACAAAACAAAGAGATATTATCACCATGGCTAACGCAAGAAAGTTGGCCACCAAGGCAAATAATACTAATGTAGGTTCATTGATAATAATGGCTTTGGTGTTTGGTTCTTGCATGGCTAATGGTGAATATCTCGGTGGCCGTCGCGGTCTAACCGCTAATTCTGCCAACCCAACCGTTTTTGATATTACTAAATTTGGAGCCGTAGGAGATGGTTCCACCAATTCTTTCAAGGTAAGTGCGACTTTAAATTTTTAGAAAATTTAGTTGAAATACATATGAATTCATTGTTAATCAAATAACGTAGAACAAGAAAGGATATCGAATAATAAAACGTTTTTTATGTTGTTGTTAGTTTGTTCTAAAATTATAGAGTGATATACAATGCAGGCGTTTTTAGATGCATGGATCCAAGTGTGTGCAAGTCCTGCGCCAGCAACGCTATTAGTTCCTAAAGGAGATTTTTTGGTTGGTCCAGTTATTTTTGCCGGTCCATGTAAGAGCAAAGTGACCGTCGAAGTTCAAGGCACGATCATCGCAACAACGGACGGATATGCAACTCCTGAATGGTTCTTATTCGAACGTGTCGACAATGTCGTCCTCACTGGGACCGGCACTTTCAACGGCAAAGGTGAAGCCATCTGGAAACCAGATGGTTGTGGTAAAAAACTCGATTGCAATCTTCCTCCAACGGTGAGAGTAAATTAATTCTAAAATATATGCTATAAAATATAAATGTTAAATATTGTGTACTAATCACACATAAAATATGCGTGCAGTCAATCAAATTCAGGGAAACGAACAATGTTGAAATTAACGGTATTACTTCGGTTAACGCAAAAGCTTTCCACATGTTCATAGTGAAAGCTACGAATGTCAACGTCCAAAATATTAAACTTAATGCACCTGCTGAAAGTCCTAACACAGATGGTATCCATCTAAGCAATGCGGATAACATTAGCATCCTAGATAGTATAATAGCTACAGGAGACGATTGTGTATCCGTCGGTCGTGGCTCAAACAATGTAACTGTCGAACGCGTAACTTGCGGTCCAGGACACGGTTTAAGTATCGGTAGTCTTGGTAAATACAAGAACGAAGAAGACGTTAGTGGCATTCATGTCAAAAATTGCACCATGATTGAGACTGATGCAATTAACATCATCAACTGGGTGGCACCAATCATGACAAAAATAAAAATATTTCTATTTATCTAAATGCATGCATTGTAAGAAACACACAAACGAACACATTATCTGTTGGAACGATTTTTATGAACAAATTTGCATGTTCAATTGGGTAATATAGCCTAAATATTGATTGCAAAAATTGTTGGAATGTTAATGAGAAATGGGCATTGTGCTCATTAAAAAGCCATAAATTTGTTGGCTAAAATAATAAGGAGGGACAAAAGTCCCACATTGGAAACGTAAGGAAAAATCCTCTAGTATATAAATGGGAGAGCTTATGTAGTAGTTTAAAAGAGTTGGAGAGAAAAGGGACCAAGCCACGCGTGCGCCGCTGCCGGGCCAGGCCAGGTCGGGCTCGGGCTCGGGCTCGGGCTCGGGCTCGGGTCTCGGGTCTTGGCAAAGGGTCATAGGCCCAATAAGGTTCTTTTGGGCCAAATTTTGATTACGGTTTTGGGCCAAAACCGGGTCAAAATCCTAAACCATACCCACGGTTTTCTCTTATAACCGTCCACGATTTTTTCGTCGGTTCGGTTTCCTCCCACGTTTTAGGGTTGCGAAAACCGCTCCCTTAAGGCTATAAAAACAAGCCTTAATCCTCATTAACCTAATTCGGCCGCCTCACCTTTCACATTCTCTCCCAAATCATTTCCAGCGATCACTCTCCTCACCATCTTCCATTTTCGCACTGTAAGTCTCGAGAGTATAGCGTAGTTGTCGTTCGTAGATTCTATAATCGAGTGTTGCGATTATAGTCTTATCGCGGTTGTATCATGGGATTCAAAATCTCATCAAACTGCCACACTGCGGGAGATTTATTGAATTAAGGAAAGAGATCATCTCGCCTCCACGAATTCGTCTTTCTCTTAATTCGTTTTCTCAATCGTTTTGATGTGTAAATCATTTTTTCAATCGTGATTTTCATATCCGGTTTTTGCGTTCTAACATTATCAAGTAGAATGCAGTTTTTGAAAGCCAAACAAAATAAAAACAATTAGATGAGGACAATTTTTATCAGTTAATCTAGCCTATTATTATGTGTTTAGATTCCTTGCTCAAAACGCCCAACTTTAATTGTTTCTTCAAATGCTAGAATGAGTTGACTATAATTTACTGGTAAAAAACCGATCTACTTGTAAATATAATTAACGACTTAAAAAAAATCTAAGATACTTTTTATCACTTATTTTATTTTCTTATAACAATTATATAAACAATGATTAATTATCCATGTTTGCTAAGTGAGTAATATCCAATCTTGTGTCATTACATAAACCATATCTATGATCAATATATCTTAACAATATAATAATATTACCGACCTTTAATTTTAAAACGTTGTTGGTCAATCACAAATATGTATGCTATTGAAAAATTCATAAAAATATAACATGTTAGTCATGGTGTTAAAAGCAAATGTATCAATACTATTACATTTAATTTGGTTCACTCATTCAATTTGATAGATTTTAGTTTTAAGTTTAACACTAATTTAGTTTATTTGTTGAAAAATAAAATTTTATAAACTAACTCAGGTAAGGAAAATTATATAAACGATCAATAACCAATGTGCCAAATTAATTATGCCGATCAATTCACTTATTTCGTTTCGTCAATTTGGTTTTTACTTATTTAAATCAAATTTATATTTAAAGTTAATATTTAACATTTGATTTAACGTCATTTTATAAAACAAATGTATTCATATAATTTTCGTACCGATATTTGAATATTTTTTTAAAAATCAATACTACTTTAATATATAATCTATTTTCTTTGTTGCATATAAATTTATATTTGAAATTTACATTTTAAATTTAATTTAACATCATATCATAACATTTAGACATACCATTTTTCTCCAATAATATTTAAACATTTTTTGCAAAATTCGTTTTTTAATGTATAGTGGCTTTTATTTCAAATAAAACCGATTACAAAACTAAATTTACCATTTTAATTTCTGTTTCACTTTTGACCACTGTTTACCCTCTAATTAGGGTTCAAACTTTAGCAAAAGAAGATGGAACCACACACTTCTATATTTACCTCATTCCATATTTAGTTTTTTAAAGATTTGAATTTAAAAATAGCGAGCAAACTAACACTATAAAAACATCATGAATCCTCCGATAACCAAATCACTTTTACATTTGTGTACACATTTTTATAAGAACAAACAAAAACAAAAAAAAAAGAGATATTATCACCATGGCTAACGCAAGAAAGTTGGCCACCAAGGCAAATAATACTAATGTAGGTTCATTGATAATAATGGCTTTGGTGTTTGGTTCTTGCGTGGCTAATGGTGAATATCTCGGTGGCCGCCGCGGTCTAACCGCTAATTCTGCCAACCCAACCGTTTTTGATATTACTAAATTTGGAGCCGTAGGAGATGGTTCCACCAATTCTTTCAAGGTACGTGAGATTTTAAATTTTTGAAAAATTTAGATGGAATATATATGAACTCATTGTTAATCAAATACGTAAACAAGAAAGGGTATCGAATAATAAAATGTTTTTTTATGTTGTTCTTATTTTGTTCTAAAATTATAGAGTGATATACAATGCAGGCGTTTTTAGATGCATGGATCCAAGTGTGTGCAAGTCCTGCGCCAGCAACGCTATTAGTTCCTAAAGGAGATTTTTTGGTTGGTCCAGTTATTTTTGCCGGTCCATGTAAGAGCAAAGTGACCGTCGAAGTTCAAGGCACGATCATCGCAACAACGGACGGATATGCAACTCCTGAATGGTTCTTATTCGAACGTGTTGACAATGTCGTCCTCACCGGGACTGGCACATTCAACGGCAAAGGTGAAGCCATCTGGAAACCAGATGGTTGTGGTAAAAAACTCGATTGCAATCTTCCTCCAACGGTGAGAGTAAATTAATTCTAAAATATATGCTATAAAATATAAATGTTAAATATTGTGTACTAATCACACATAAAATATGTGTGCAGTCAATCAAATTCAGGGAAACGAACAATGTTGAAATTAACGGCATTACTTCGGTTAACGCAAAAGCTTTCCACATGTTCATAGTGAAAGCTACGAATGTCAACGTCCAAAATATTAAACTTAATGCACCTGCTGAAAGTCCTAACACAGACGGTATCCATCTAAGCAATGCGGATAACATTAGCATCTTAGATAGTATAATAGCTACAGGAGATGATTGTGTCTCCGTCGGTCGTGGATCAAACAATGTAACTGTCGAACGCGTAACTTGCGGTCCAGGACACGGTTTAAGTATCGGTAGTCTTGGTAAATACGAGAACGAAGAAGACGTTAGTGGCATTCATGTCAAAAATTGCACCATGATTGAGACTGACAATGGACTTAGGATCAAAACTTGGGGTGGTTCAACTCCAAGCAAAGCTCTTGACATTAAATTCGAAGACATCATCATGCAAAGTGTCAAGAATCCAATCATTATTGATCAAAACTATGGTTCAAGAGGAGGAGTAAGTATAGTTAGTTAATTACTAATTAAAGAGAAAATCTCATACATTAATTAATTATATATGAGTTTTAATTAAATACAAACTTTTCACCCATTATTGCTTTTTGTAGGATTCACAAGTTGCAATAAGCGATGTGTTGTTCAAAAACGTAAAAGGAACAACAATTTCAAAAGATGCTGTTCAGATAATGTGTAGCAAATCAGTGCCATGCAATGCAGTAAATGTTGTTGACGTGAATTTGAACGTCGTAGGAAAGGATGCATCAGGCGGTGCACTCGGAGCTCTTTGCACCAACGCCAATGTTATTTTTGGTGGACAACTTAGCTTTCCAATGTGTCCCAAATAAGTTTTTAATTTTGACATAAAATATTGTAAAAGTTCCCGCAAACAGTGTTTTGTTTGCTACTTAGTTTGGGAATTTATCGATAAGAAAATATCATTGGACAGATTTACGTACCTTTGATAATGTTCTTTTTCCCTGATAGTAATGCATGTACGTTTAATAAACGATTCTTAATTTTCAACTGGTTGCTTATATACAAAAAAAAATCTCAGATAATTTTATCATTTTGTTTTATAACGAAAATCCTATTTTAACAACAATAATAAACTATCGATGACAAACAAATAAAACAACGGTAACCACAAACAATCTTTTCATCAATATATGTTTATGTGGCTATTAATTTTAACTCGTACAACTAAAAGTTTTGAAAGTCATTGTATATATTATTCTAAAAGTCTCATTTAATTAAACAAAGAAAACGAAAAACTCTCTGAAAAACTGATAATGGGCTGATTTAAAAGCTGATAATGGGCTGATTTAAAAGCCCGTTTAAAATCAAAGTCCAGTGGCTTAATAAAAAAACAGAAACCCTAGAGAAAATATGAGGTATATAATAAAGTCATTCGCCTTCTGCATTAAGCAGTTCTCCGCCACACCAGTCTGCTGCAGAGAGGGGAGAAGCTAAAATGGTTTCGCTAAAGCTCCAGAAGCGGCTCGCCGCATCAGTGATGAAGTGCGGGAAAGGCAAAGTTTGGCTCGATCCAAATGAAAGCTCCGACATTTCCATGGCCAATTCCCGTATGTTTTTTTTCCTGTCATTCTTCTGTTTCTGCTTTTTGCTAAGGATTTGGTTTTTCTGTGATGCTAGTAGAGAATTCAGTTACTTCGATTTTGTAGTGTAACCTGTCGGCTATGTTTGAATCACAGTGTTCATTTCCGATTTAGAATTTAAAGCCTATAGCTTGATATGTCTAGTTTTAGGCCTTTGAGAGCTGTTACTTGACTGTGTTAGCGGATTCTGTATCATCAAATTTGTCTCGTGAATAAAAGGAAAAACTTGTTGACTGTTGAGTATTGTGAACTGCTTTCTGTCTATGTGTGTCATAGGATCGGTATGGGAAAGTTTAATTTGATTGCTGCTCTTGTTTTTCGTAGTCTAGGGATATGTATGATTGTTCCATTCGAAGATGATTACAAACTTTTAAGAGTAACTATATATCTGCTTTTCTGAGACACCACTGCCTGTATTTGAACAAATTGTAGGCCAAAACATCAGGAAGCTTGTGAAGGATGGTTTTATTATCAGGAAACCAACCAAGATCCACTCTCGTTCCAGAGCACGACGTATGAAGATTGCCAAAATGAAGGGTCGTCACTCTGGATACGGTATATACTTCAAAACTGAAAATCCCAATGTTTATGTGAATCTAATACTACAGAGTTTTTTCTAATTATAATGATGGCGGTTGCCCTTGTTTGTGTATGATTTAAAAAGGTAAACGAAAGGGTACCCGTGAAGCTAGATTGCCAACAAAGGTACTATGGATGCGTAGGATGCGTGTTCTAAGGCGATTGTTGAAGAAATACAGAGAGTCCAAGAAGATTGACAAGCATATGTACCATGATATGTACATGCGTGTTAAAGGTAATGTGTTTAAGAACAAGCGTGTCTTGATGGAAAGTATCCACAAGTCCAAGGCCGAGAAAGCTAGGGAGAAGACTTTGTCTGATCAGTTTGAAGCTAAGAGGGCCAAGAACAAGGCTAGCCGAGAAAGGAAACATGCTAGGAGGGAAGAGCGTTTAGCTAAGGTAAACGACTACTCTTTATATCATTTTTTAAAGATTTTTTTTATTTTGACTACAGATTCTTATAAATGTTTTTTTTATTTCTTTGTTGTAGGGTCCTGGAGGAGATGTTGCACCTGTAGATGCACCAGCACCAGCTGCTACTCCTGCTCAGACTGCAGGGTGAGCCAATGGTGATGATGTAAATTAGCTTTTTGATCCAAAATTGGCTAACTAATTCAATTAATTGGTCTCCCTTGTGTAGGGTACCGAAGAAAAAGTCTAAGAAGTGAAGTGGACATTGCGAGAAGCTAATTTACATCCGTTCACGACCATGACTTGCAGAAGGTTTTGCAAGTTTTATGAAAAAGGGGTTTGTGGAAATACTTTTCTTTCGCAAAGAACATGACTTATTTCAGTTAATCGTTGTTATGTTTTCAGATTTCTAGCTTACAGTGTTTTAAGATACACTAAAAAATGATGCTTTGTTCTTTTTGGTTTCTTATTGATTATTTCTTTCCTTTAACAAACTATTTTCAATTTTAAACCTTTGTAGTCGACTATAGTAACTCTTAAAATTGTAGTCTACCATACTGTGTATAAATCACATCGTAGTCCACAAGAATCTTGAAGCCATGTTTGTGTTGTGGCTCTGGATCAGTGGGATTCACAATTGCTTTAAAAAAACCCCACCACATGGTTAAATCAAACTCTTACTATATTTGCTACAGTCAAAACCTATATAGATGAAAGAAAGAAGTGTGTTGTTGCATGAAGATTCATTTGTAGTCACTGAAAACTCACCAGCTTTTATTATAAATTATAATGCTAAATCTAAAATAAATATGCATATATAAAATAGAGCTGAATAAAATTACAACAATGCTGATCACCTTCCTTTGCTATTATCGAAGCCTTCATATCTTTGTTCTGTTTTTACTCAGAAGTCAATTCCATCATCAAGCATAGCTGTATACAATAGTCCCTGTACAAACTCACACTTCTTTGCCTTCTCCATTCGTTCGGTATCTGATAAAGGACACAGTGATTTCCCGTCTTTTTCTGTAAAAGAATCCTTCATCGAATTCTTGTCTTCCACACCTGAATCAGCCTGCACAGGCTTGGTCTGTTTCCGCAATGGAGAATTGTTGATGAACGATAAAAATTGATCCGAAACAACGGATTTAGAGGTGTGATGATGATTCTTAGATATCGGCAACTCATCAAGAAGAGATTGAAGATATTTATCTGATGAATATGGATTCTCCCTGTAAGATATTTCCTTTTGCTCACTGTAAAGATTTAAGGTCAAGGACACTCAAATATATCGCAACCATTATAGAAACTAACTTTAAGAAGGTTCTTGAAATAAAAAAAAAGGATATCTTCAAGACATCTCTATGATGTGTTGTTATATGATCCACCATATGCATCTTCACCCTTTTGCTACAAACCGGACATATCTAGATACCCACAAACAACCAAAACGAATTATAAGATGTTACCACATGACAATTCATAGAACCGTAGATAAATGTTCCATCACACAACGAAATATTCAGATCTTGAAATCGTGAAACCAATCAACTCTCCAAAAGCAGAGCTATCGAGGTGGCATGCCTCTCAGTTTAAGCTATTCATAACTGCAATAGGATTCCAAAACAATCAAGCTAAACTACTCGTCCAAGAAGTCCTTACCAGCCGATCACAACCATATTAAAGCAAGCATGTAAAGCCAAAAATTGTCAAAAGTATCCATTTTTTATAATTCTTAAATAGCTCAATGGAGAGTTATATAACCTAAAACAGTAACAGAAGATTGAGTCGAGGGGCACGTTTCTTATCTTTTGGAACTATTTGCAATTGCAGTCGGTCGAAAGAATCAATCTAAATAAATCCTAATCAGATTGAAGATTGAATCCTAGCCTTTAAAGCAAGCTTGTACAGCTCTAAAAGTCGAAGAAAATTACCCAAGAAACCATCTAATCAATAACTAAACTGCTTAATGTGAAGCTTCAGTGTCTAATGGAAAGAGAAGGAAATGCTAGGATGTGAATTCACATACCCCATGGTCAACTTCAAGGTGATGTTCCTCGTCGATATGATGACACAATTCAACTAAATCATAATCATCTGAGCAAAACGGGCACGGATAATCCACTGCGACATCGTCTTCATCTTCAAAATCTCCCAAACCTTCAAATTTTCGCCACATATGAACTCAGAAAAAAATCCAGAGAAAAAGTCTTCTCCTCTAAAAGCAAAGGTAAAGCTACGATTTTACTTAGAAACAAAGTACCGAAAGAGATCAAAGGAACTGTCAAAGCACCATTCAATCAAGGACAATCAAATACACCAAAACCCAATACAGTCCCATCTTAACTCATAAACCCTAAAGTCAAATCTTTTTTCCCCTTAAAGTGAAACTGGAAAAGGGAGGAAATTTGGATAATAACCAGATTGATACTTAGCAGCATTTGCTGATCGATGGCTTCTCGAAGAACCAGATGAGCTAACGCCCCACATATCGTCTTCCAGCTGATACTAAATCTCCAGAGAGATGAGTTTATTTATCAACTCAGATAACCTTTAAACTAAGATAATTTAAGTTAAGAGAAATTAAGATAATTTAGACATCGTCGTGTCAGCTAAAAAGCTTGAAAGACTCTTTTGAGATGGAAAATGTCAAGAAATTACCCAAAGACGAGACCTTTTATTAGTGAAGTTTCTCTCAGGAGAGACTTAATGGACAAGAATACTCCGGTGGTCAACTCAAATTACATATATACCCATCAGGGGTGTTTCTGTCTTTCTTTGTCTCTGGTAATGCAAGGTAAGATATTATTATTATTGCATTGTTCAAAGGCCAAGACTTTAAAATGGGCTTAAAAGGCCTAAACAAAAAAGCCCATTATAAGTAGGAGCATCGAAATTCGTTTGTTTATCGAAAAATCCAAATTTTCCGGGAAACTTTCACAAAGCCCCTTCGGATTCATCAAATTTAAGATTGATTCTCTGTTAATTTGAGTTTGGTTGTTTTTTTGGTAAAGGCAAGTTGTGGAAGAAAATGAGAAGGCTCTTAAACCGCCATTTCAATCCCTAGACCACTCTGTACTATTCGTCTTCAATTTCCACCTCATTTTAAATGGGAAGCCCTTACGCCGCCACTGCCAACCATTATTCCGCCACCGAGGCGGATCCTACAACCGATTCTATCGGAGACATACATCGAGTCTCCGGCTCTGACACAGAGACCAACACCGATTGCGACGGAGATGACTTGGCTCCTCCACCTACTCCTCTTCCTTCCGGTTTGAGCCAATTCGAAGAAGGAGAAAGAGTTTTAGCCAAGCACAGTGATTGCTTCTACGAAGCCAAGGTGAAAAATATTCTATTCTTGAATTGAAATGTTGTTCTATTCTTTCGTGTGATTTTTGTTTCATTTTTTTTTCAGGTTCTTAAAGTTGAATATAAAGTGAAAGAATGGAAGTATTTGGTGCATTACATTGTAAGTTGATATTTTGAATGATGTTTGCGGAACCAATACGTTTAGGCCCTGAATCGCCATTCTGCTATGTTACCAATGGGAAAAGACAAACTTGACAACATATTAACGGTTATGAACAAATAAAGAAGGATAGTTATTAATTTTCAATGAAATAGGAAAACAACCGACACCAAAAAGTTGTTTTGAGGCTATTCGACTTCTATATTTTGTTCAGATAACAGTTTCGTCGATTTTGAAGATGTAAATTATTTATTTTGGCAGGGTTGGAACAAAAGGTTAGTAGAGCTTCCTACATTAAAGTTATCGATTTCTTCGTCTCCGGTGTTGGTAAACAATACTACATAAGGGAATTCGGATGGTGGTTTACTGATTCTTGAACCGACTGTTTGCCAAGATCTCCATTTTTGTTTCTAATGCATTAGTACATTTAAGGCCTGACTACTGTCTATCCTTATACAATGATAGTTCTTCCACTGTTTTTTTTACAGTTGGGACGAGTGGATTGGTCTGGACTATGTGTTGAAGCATACAGAGGAGAATATTGAAAAACAACGGGAACTCGGTCTGAAGCAAGGAGTAAAGAGTGCAATGGCTTGGAGAGTATCAAAGATGAAACCTAGAAGCCCTAATGGTGAGCTTTTCTTTCTTATTAATTTATTTTGCACATTCTTTTCTCAGCAATATTCTTGCTACTTTCGTTGATATTTGGAGTCTGTATCGGAGACTCTCTTTAGGTATTGCATACTTTTTTTCTTTGTTGACCGAGTGGTAGATGTAGAGATTAACCTAGACATAGACATCATGGGGTTACTAATACTGTAATGAGGCCAGATTTAGTCTTTCTATGACTACATTTATCAAATTATGGCGGACATGAATATTATTAATGTCAGCTGATATTTGTCCAATATATTCTTTATTTTTGCAGTTGCCAGAGGAAGAAAGAGGAAGCAAGATTCTTCTGATACAGTAATCTCTCCATTGGTGGATTTATATGCTTTAAGCTTTCAGTTTCTCAACACGAATAGGATTTTAGTCTAATCTAACTGTTTGCTTAATACAGGAGAAGAATGTGGCTCCCTCTGATAACGTTTTAAGTTTCCATATCCCACCAGCGTTAAGGAAGCAACTAATTGACGATTGTGAATATGTTACTCAGATGCAGAAGGTAGTCTTAATTAATGTGCTTGTATGTAAGTGAAGAACACCCAACTTTTTCCATCGTCCTGTTTTCTTCTTCTTCAATTCTCGGATGGTCTTTTCTGTGTGTTCTAATGTAATTGTCCACAGCTTTTACATCTCATGTAGTCAGAAATAAAAAAAATTTAGCGGCATGAATATGTTTGTTGTAAATGTTTTTTGGGAATTGTATGAGCAGCTTGTGCAACTTCCACGCTCTCCAAATGTGGAAGACATCTTGAAGAAGTACATTGACAGCAAAATGAAGAAACATGGCAGGTACTATCTTTGTAGGCTAGTCATTTTACACTTGTCAATGTCGTTTGTTGCTGTTCTCATATACTTAGAGAGAGTCAGAGTAGAAATCATATGTAGATGCTACATTGAGATATTCCAAGCTTCTGATATATAGTACTTTGTTTGCTGAATCTTTATAGGGTAACTGATTCAGTAGAAGAGATTCTGAAAGGTTTGCGTTGCTACTTCGACAAAGCTTTACCGGTGATGTTGCTTTACAAGAATGAACGGAAGCAATTCGAGGAATCCATAACAGCTGATGTTTCTCCCTCAACAGTGTACGGAGCAGAGCATTTGTTACGACTTTTTGGTAAGGCCATGCTATATGCTGAATGATCTGCTATCTGCCTTTGATCGTTTGGTTTAGTTCTTAGAAAAATTGTTGAAATGGATGAATTTTGCAGTGAAATTGCCAGAATTGCTAGTCCATGTGAAAATGGCAGAAGAGACGTTGAAGGAGTTGCAGGACAACTTTGTTGATATTCTCAGGTTCATTTTAGTTCTTTCTTCAAACTTTTTAGGTTGTGGACCGTAAAATTAAACTAATGATATTTAGATATACGCAGGTTCTTGAGGAAAAAACAGAGTTTGTTTTTTGTATCGGCATACAAAGAAATGGAGCTGAAACAAGATTAGGATTCTCTTTTATGTTATGATGAGGTGTCGTTGTTGTAAGTATGTATGTAATGTAATGTTAGCTAGTTCTGCTTCAAACTCTCTCCATTATGAAAAAATGATTAACGTCGCGTTAATATGAACTGATTTTGATATGTAAGTGTGGTTGATGTGGAGAAATGCCTAACAAGCTCTGGATATAAAGGATAAGTCCGGTAGGCAATGTTACCAAGCATGATGCTGCCGAGAATAGCTCAATATCTTCCCCAATGTCCATTCTTGTAAAGTCCTTAGACACACGAACTTAATGGGTTCTTCATGTCAAACAGTCCATTGTAAAATGTAGAATGAAAATCATCCCACGATCCTTTTGGAACACATGTTCTAGTATCTTGTAGACTGCTTCACTGCTATCACGGTGCAAGTAGGCGTATATACTCGGGTTTAGATTATCTTACTACAAAATCCAAACCTAAATACTAAACACCATTTTTCTTTGTTGATTCTAATGTTCGCAGATCCCAAAATCAATTTTCTTTATGAATGTATGAATTGAACACGAAAGAGACAATATAAACCAATCCCCGCTAGAATATTAGTGAGATAGAAAGAATACGAGAAAGGCGATAAAAGTCAACTAAAACATTTATTTTTGAGTGTTTTTAAGTATTATGACATTCGTCTCTTAGTTAAATACTTTAAAACCATTCTCCTCTCATTTCTCTTAAGATTCTAGAATGAGGAAACGTTTCAGGATCGCCGCGTTCTGCATTTCGTTTGAATATCATCGTTGCTCTCTTCAAAGATTCCTCCGCCGTATCAAGTTGCTCTGGCAACCAGCCGATCACGTCTCTTCCTGCTGCATACGCTGTTCCGTCGGTGGCTTGCGTAATCGGTTTCCGTGTATCGGCAAACTCGATCTCAGACAACGGAGAAGCTTTGTGGTGTTTGTAGAACTCTTTGTCGCTTTCTGTGTCATCTTCTCTTAGCTCTTGTTCCACTGCTTCTCCTTCGTTTCTTGGCCACGGTGAACCGTCTAAACCAACACAGCTGGTTGAATCAAGTGGCGACGGTGGAGATGCGGTGGTGCTTTCTCGTTTCTGTTGGAAATGGGGTTCTGACGGATGACCGACGGGAGTGCTCTCCAACTTATGTGCGGTGGCACGTGGGGATTTCGGCGGTACAAGCGGTTGCTCTTCTAAACTCGGTCGTGGAGTATCGTCCACGATTTCTTCAGCCGCTGTCTTAGGGTTCGCCACATCATCCATACCCTGAAACAGAATCAATTACCAAAATCTTTAAAAGAGTTTCTTTTTAATAGTCTTTAAAAGAGATTATATATCAGTTCGTGGGTTTCTAAATACATTCAAACCTGTATTAACTTCGCTTACAAATTTCAGTCTTTGAGTAACACACAATTTTGTTTGAACTTTTAATACACGACACTAAATACGATAACAGTTCATACTATATGAAAAGGTCAGAAATTAAAAGAATTTTACTTCGGGGTCTCTCGGGTAAATTGCCGGATCAGCTCCATCATTACGAGCATGGATATCTGGATCAGCAGTGCGGCCAGACGTGGATGATCCAAACGCTAACCGCCTATCAACGATTGGTACAAGGCGGAAACGGGCCGCTGAGGAAAACGCTAATAATCGAGATTGTATCATCTTCGTGTTATCTTCTTCACAATGTTTTTCGGCGTTTCTAGCTGATTAAGAAAGCGGTAGCTGATTTCTTTCTGATAAATTAGATGGCGGAGGAGACGGCTTTATTTGAAATGTGGGAAAGGACGTGACAGGTGTCGATGTAATGCTTTGTTGATAATGACGTGGCGGATCTAGAATGCCCAGAAGAGCTTAGAAACTGCTCGGTGTCCCCAGATTTGTCCATTCAAATCATTATAAAAAAACTACAAAACAGATCTCTATTCAACTCAAAATATATTCAGATTTCAAATATTCATACAGTAACTGAAACTCGAAATTTCGCCATTGTACAGCAGATTTCTGTTTTTTTCATCTATTTCTGTTTTTTCATCAATTTCTGTTTTTTTTCTTTCTAAAGTGCCAGAAGAATAAAAATATGTTCTTCCTAAATTCTCTCAAATCTGACATTTATGGAAGTTAGGAAAACGTCTGCTTTTTATTGTTAGGACATCTTTTATTTATAACATCAAATTTTATATTAAAATAACCCTAAATTTGGAGTTACAGTGTCAAAAACAAATACATGAAAAAATGTTATTAAAATAATTAAAATTGAAAAAATAAGATTTTGTAAAAGTTTTTACAGATAAAAATTATGATAAAGTCTAGTTATAAATTTTAATCAGTTGATAGATTTTGTAAAAATGAAAAATAGTGTTTTTTGATTTAGTATAATGGTGTAACATGGTAGCAAAAACAGATTTGGTGTAATTTGATTCTTTTTTTGGTTTTTCAAATAGCAAATTTATTGATGATGAATGTAATATTAGGAGGTGGAGGTCGTGAATCAACCTTTTTTTCAAATAGCAAATTTATTGATGAGGAATGTAATAGTGTGTATTGATCATAATAAAATGCAGTGCAAGTTAATTAACCCAAGTGAGAAATGATTGGTTACTTAACCCAAGTGAAATAGAGAATCCAAATTCCAAACAGAAAAACCTTTCATAAAAATTCCTTAATTAGTTGTTTTTTTTTCCTGGTGAAATGGTTTTAAACGTTATTCGTTTCGCGATCAAAATTTTTAATCGCTGCGAAATTATAGCGTTTACGATCAAACAATTGCGATACAACCTGCGGCGACAACCTGCGGCGATCAAACGAACAACAATATTGCTGCGTCTAACCGCAGCGTCTGACCACAAGTCGCTGCCGCAAACGCTGCGGCAGACAAACGAACAGCGCTAATATCATCCCCACACTAACCTTGATTTGACTGTGTATGTGATTTTGGGAGAAAATGAATAAAAAGTTCATTATTAAAGCACAAAAATTACAAAACATTGTCCCTTTGGTTTTGCAACGTTCATTGTAAACCTGATTTTGATATCTTCATTTGCTCATAGAATCTCACGATGAATGCCGCAGCTTTGTTTTTTTTAGAAGAAGAAAAAAAGAAAGGTTCGACTTGATTACACTATTGTGTGCACCGATGTCTATTTATGTGTTTTGTTTAATGAGGATCTAAATGTTGAAAGTTTGAGTTAAAAATAATTTCTTAGTTTATTTAGGGGTTAACAAGAAAGATTGTAATTATTCTAACGTAGAAATTAAATTAATTGTGACAGCCGTAAGACATTATTCAACGGCAGCTCAACTAAACCATTCACATCTTTCTTTGCCTTATTATACAAGTTTGAATTTCTAGAATTATTGTTCGATAACAACGAAGGTTCTATTGTACGTACGTGAATCTCTATTATAGTTGTACAGATAATAATCAAGCCCAATCATTAATTTTATTTTGTTGATTAATGTATGAACTTAATAACTAAGTATTGACCAGATCATAAGCTACTTAAAGAATATTGAATTAAGTACATATGTATAAAACACATTCAAATTTTCGACTGCGAAATCATTTTAATTAGATTTTGACGTACGCACTACGTGGGAAAAAATATTCACAGATAATAGTTAATTATTTATTTTGTTAATTTAAATCAGATATATATATATATATATATAATTGATCTCATATTTAAAATATTTTTTTTTAATATTGATTACGAAAATGAAACAGATAATAAAATCGAATTATACAAATATACTTAAATTGTATCTATTTTGAATAAAATTATACATATGATAAATATTCAATTAAACTAAACTTTTGTTTTATATTTTGTTTGACTAATTTTTTAAAATTTATATTTTGTTTTATATTGTATTTATATTTTATGATAAAATATATTGTATGTCGAAATATTAGAAATTTACATATAATATACTGTATAATGGCAATTTTCGTAAATATTTTAATAAATGATGTCTTAGTTAATATTTATTTTAAAATGTTCTAATAATATGAAATATCACACACTTGTAAATTATAAAGTAAAGTTATTTTGTTAAAATGATTCTCAATTAATATAATTAATATATATAGATGATATAGATTATGAGAAATGTAAAAACTGAAAACTCAAACTTAGGGTCCCACTATGAAACAAAACAAACGGCTATACAGCTCAGATCTTGCCCGCGTACAGCCCTGCGGGTCCCGCACGAAAACCAGCTTAATTATATGAAAACTAATGTTTATACGTTACGCGTCGACCAAACATCAAAAAGCTGCTTCCTTTGGTATATATACACAGACAAGTGTCCACAACTCTTTCATCACAACAATCACCTGAAGAACCAAAGCAGGAAGAAAAAACAATACTCAAGAAGTGAAGTCAAAAAAAGCAAAAAGAAAAGAGAATTTAATATGGGGGAATCAAAGAAGAAAAGCAGATCAGTCGCAACACAAAGAGCTTGGAACCTTGTGAGAATGGCTCTTCTATGGGGTAGAAAAGGTGGAATCTTTAAGAGATGGCACATGTTCGAGCTTCGTAACTTACTCTCCAAACATCTCAAAGCCTTAACTCATCATAGCGGCGTTGACAACGACCGTTATCTCTCACGTTACGGCGAGAAACAGCTCTCTTTCGATGAGACGCCAATCTTTAACGTTAAGATGCACCGCCCTGCGTCCATGAGGTTCCTCTTGCCTTGCATTGCTCCTCCCGTTGACTTTGACTACGATTTTGGATTGGACGGTCAAGATAATACCGACGATGTCAGATCATACGGCTATTACGATGACTCTTGCAATGAGATATGTGATCGTGCGTCGCCTGCGCCTAAAGACGATCATGAGGAGGAAGAAAAAGAGAAAGGGGTCGATGTGAGAGCAGAGGAATTCATTGCTAATTTCTATGAGCAGATGAAGTTGCAGAGGCAAATCTCTTATTTGCAATACAAAGAATTCGTATGATGGTTATCATAACTCAATACATATAAATGTGTCCAATTTTCCACAGAGAACTTTGTTAATTCCTTTTGTTTTTTAATCCTTTCAATTTTGGTGAAATATATTACGTGCAAGATCAAAAAGTAGAGCGATACTGCAAATTGTCCTTTTTTGCAGATTCTGGCTTACATCAATATGCAAAATATAACTAAACAGATCTATTTTACAGTCTTGAGTTTCAAACTAACCACTTAAAAATAACTTCAGAAGATATAACCCCAAAACGAGCTCACATGTGAGAAAGAACGATCAATCACTCTACACGGTTTAGTTTTGGCAAATCCTGCATAAAAGCCTCAATCTTCGGATTAGATACAAGAAATCATCAACAAGTAGTCTTCCTCGCTTTGAGCCAATCTCTTGAGCCTTATGTGTCTGACATATTGAACATGTCTTTTTGAGTTAGCAGCTAATAACACTCAGCTTCTCTCAACTTGTAATGTAGAACAATGAGAAACTAGATACCAAATCTGTGACATATTCCAAAACAATGTCTTCGACAAGTGCCACAGTTTCTGGAAGCGGCTAAAGACAGAGGAAGCAAGAATCGTTGCATTAGTTCCAGGTTTCAAAACAGTAATAAACTCTTATAAGACCCAGAAAGAGTCAAGCCAAGAACCCTTAAAAGAAAATATTATCTACCTCACTTATCACTTCTAGGTATATTTGAGCGATTCACATATATTGAAGAACAGAAAGCATCTCTATATTTGGTTCATAAAGCAACAACGCCAACAAATCAACGAAGATAGCTTACGTTTTGATCATCGCCAAATCCATACATCATATGTTGCACTGGAAATCATCAAAAGCAAAAAAGAACAAATGAAAAATACAAGATTTTTCGGTTTCTAGCTAAAGAAACTAAAAAATCACTTTACATTCTTTGTGAAAGAAGGGTTTGCGCTTTTCCGGCGCTTGAGAAGTTCCCGCAGATTTCGATTTAGAAGATGACGCCGCCGTTGCTGGTATGTTACTCATATTCTTTCCGAAAAAAAAAACCTTGAGAAAATCAGAATACTAACCCTAAGTTTGTCAACCGCCGAAATAGATAGGGATTTAGAATTCAAAAAGGGAAGAGCGAGAACAGAGAGCTCACCGGAGACAGATCGACAGCAGTAACTTCGGCTTACAGAGGTGGTAGTGAATAATCGTCGACGATGACGAAAGCGAAGAAACGAGCACAAACAAATTACTGTAAATAGTACTCAATTTATGCATGAAGTATTGGGCTTGCTTGCAAAAAAGTATATGACAGTTTGGGCTTAAACTAAAGGCCCGAAAAATGACCAAATTTTTGGACATCTGTAAGGTAACTTGTCACCGTTCTTTAATTCTCTCGTCCTCTAGCGTTTGTTCGTGCTCCATAATCTCCAAAAAAACTACACGCTCATCCTTTATAGTACGAGTTGCATCCTTGTCTCCTTGCTTTTCGCTTAACCAAAACCACATCAAACCGTTTATTGGCTTTAGTTTGGACCTATTTCAAACTGATCGAACCGATGACACTACCCCTGCATGACTCATCTCCATTTGAAAACAGAACAAGGCGCGTGAGCATTCCAGATACTTTTTAATATATTATTTGAGAAATTTTTTAACAAAGTAATTTGATTCTGATGTGTTAATAACAAAAATATCATGTTGACGTGTCAACACCACATGAAGTTTCACATTAAATATATAAAAGGATTTAACTTACTAGAATAATTACAATACATGTCACTGATATTAATTTGGTTAGAGAATAAATATAATTTATTCAACTAACCAAAAAATACTATTACATTTACAAAAACAATACTTTTTATTTCTTTAAATTTTTTATACGTTAATTTATAAATAATTTCAAATAAATATAAATAGATTTAAGTTACTACCATAATCTCTAATATATTATTTGAGAAATATTTTAATAAAATAACTTTACTCTGACGTGTTATTAACAGAAATACCATGCTGATGTGTTATTACTAAAGTAAATTTCAAATAAATATATAAATGAGTTTAATTTATTAGAATAATATGAGTATATCATTGTTATTAATTTGGTTATATAATTAATATATTTTATTAAACTAACAAAAAAACACTATTAAAATTGTAAAAAAAATTATTTTTCTTTTTATATAAAAATTAATATTAAAAATAATTTTAAATAAAACTTAAAATTATATAAATATTTAATTTATATTTACTAATAAGGATTTAGTAATGGTTAATAGTTTAGGTTAAAGAGACAAAAAAAAATTCAGAAAATGCTTAGAATTAAAACTCGGTTGATTCTGAATTTCTAATACGACAAATGAGATTCGAATTGTAGTGATATTTTATGAATTTAGACGAAACATATATATTTTATATAATATATTAATTGAAAATCATTTTAATAAAGTAATCTTAGGTTAACGTGTGATTTATAAATGTGTCATGCTGATGTGTCGTACTATTAGATCATTTTAAAATAAATATTATTTAGGACATAATTTACTATAGTATTTACGAAAATTGTCATTATACAGTATATTATATGTAAATCTCTAATATTTCGACATACAATATATTATATCATAAAATGTAAATACAATATAAAACAAAATATAAATTATGAAAAATTAGTCAAACAAAATATAAAACACAAGTTTAGTTTAATTGAATATTTATCATATGTATACTTTTATCCAAAATAGATACAATTTAAATATATTTGTATAATCTGATTTTATTATCTATTTTATTTTCGTAATCAATATTAAAAAATTAAAAAAATTATTTTAAATATGAAATAAATTATATATATATATATATCTAATTTAAATTAACAAAATAAATAAATAATCATTATTTGTAAATATTTTTTCTCATACATGGTGTAGATCAAAATCTAGTATTTAGTATTAGCTTTTCGTATTTCTAGTAACCCATGATTTAATGTAACGAAGGTAATAATGTATTTTTTTTGTGACCGATGAGGTTTTGCCGACCATCAATATTTGTTTTTATTTATTTATTAGTTTTTGTCTTCGGTGCTAATTGGATGTTAATAAGCAGCAAAAACTCCAATGTGGATAAGATCGTAAGAAAATAGGATAAGCCCAAATGTCTGCGTCTAAGTGTACTCACAAAGTAGGAGAAAGCTAAAAGCCTCAAATCTTACTTTTCTTATCAGAAACTGAAAACTTTCGATAATTTTTCTGTCAAATTTTCAGTTTTCTTTTTAAATATATTATCACTTATTCTTTTGTCGAAAATATCATAAATTTTGTATCAAAGTAACTTAAATCTTGTTTTTAATAGAGAAAATTTTAATTTTAAATTAGAATATAAAAAAATTGTTTAGTCGTTAAACTATGTCGACCTTATTGTCTATTTTTAACTTTTTAATAGTTGCATTATTTTTAAACATGCGTTTATAAATAAATGTTATATTAATATTTAAGTACATTTTAATCGGACAATTAGCTATTTATGTTATTTTGAAATTGGAAAAGAAATTTTGATCAATTGAGATATATTTATTTATCCACTGCTAAAATAACTATGTTGTATTAATTTTAAAATACATTATAATAAATATTTAATTTCAAAAATTATTTTAAAATTTACTCACATATGTTTATTTAAATAATAAAAATTATTTGTAGATAAAAAAAATAATAATAAGTGGAGAAGTCTACCAGTCAGGGTCGGGCCTGGGCCCAAGCAAAGCAAGCCCGTGCATGCGGCCCTCAATGTTAATATAAAAAAATTAGTCTTTATTTCAAAAGTATTCTTAGCACAAATAGTAAATAAAAGTAAATTTTTTCCTTGAGTTCTTCGGTTCGAATCCTTCTAACAACAAAAATTTTTAAAAATTTGAACGGTTCATTTGTTTTTTTTACTTACGACCCTATTAAATTCAGAACCGGCTCTGTACCAGTAATTATTGTACCATTGTTTACGTATTATGAGTTACGTAGTTTCCTACTAAGAGATATTTAGTAAACAAATTTTATAGTTGTTTTAACCTTACATAGCTTATACAAAGCATTACGTTACTTTTACAGTCAAAATTCAAAGTTATAACTTCAATTGTAGTATTATCTGAACAGAAAAGAAAATAAAGAGAGACATAAACCTGTGGTCAAAGATACAATATTGAATTGTTATTACATAATTAGTAAAATAATGATTATATATTCATATAAGGACAGGATGACCATTAGCAAAAACGACTATCCAAAAATACAAACAGAGCCAAGGGTAAATTTGTAATTTCGTATGGTTGGTTAAATTGACCTCCTTCTTCTGTTCTTCAGAGGAAAGGAAAAACAGAGCTTTCATAAAAAGCGAGCTTTGAGCGAATATTCATCTATATACAAACGCAAAGACGAAATATCAGAGTTATGGGAGAAGTAGTATTGTTCATAGAGGGTAATTATTTGAAATCGAGTATCTCTCGCTGCAGAATCTGCCATGAAGAAGAAACAGAGAGCTACTTTGAAGCTCCTTGTGCTTGTTCAGGAACAATCAAGGTATATCCAAATCTAGATTTCTTTTTCTTATTTATATGAATTAAGCTATTTGATTTCGTAAGACTCTTGTAAAATTCGAATTTGTTTTCGTTTGTATCAGTTCGCTCACAGAGATTGCATACAACGGTGGTGCGATGAGAAAGGAAACACAACTTGTGAAATTTGTCTGCAGGTTTGACTCAGTTCCAATTTCAATCGAAAATAATAATTTCACACGAGTTCATAATTTTTTCTTATTCAATATTACTGAACAAATTTGGATTTTGGATATGAATATGTTTTCAGCTCTTCCCTTGAATTTCTTCTATTGCCAAATGCTTTTGAAATTAAAGTAATTATGATTTCTTCAAAAGAAAAGATACGTGCTTCAACATCTTTCTCCTTCATGTCCCCATTGCATAATTATAAACCAAAATTATTCGATTCTCTTTTAAAAAAAATCACAATCAATGTTACATTGAGTGATTTATAATGAGAGACTCCAATCCGGTTTCTGGTTTGGTTTTTAACGACACTATTTTACTACATAGACTATGGTTGTCTACGGTTTTTCCATCTAAACTTCGGATCTCTCTATTACACCACATGAACTAACAACGCACACCTTAATTTTACACGAGCTATTAACATGTCTTCACAATTCCACAAATCGTTATCTTTTGAATAAATCGCGATCAATTGAAATTAACTATATTTACCATATAACTCGAAAACCGACTCATTGAGTAATTGCGGTTGGCGAGTTTACTCTTTTTAACCAATTGAGTAAACACAATTGATTTGGATTAAGTTATGTGGTAACGCAATAATTCAATTGAGTTCAAAAAATAGCGATTTGGGAAATTGTGAATACCAATAGTTCATGTAAAATTAAGGTGTGCATTGTCATAATTTGTGTAGTAAAATAGTGTCGTCCCTTTAATTTATTATTCAAGGTTTCAAGAGTTCGGTTACTTCATTTTTTCAGCTCAGTTACAATTTTATTTGATTTGTTCGGTTGGTTTACTTGACATATTATTTGGTATACTAAGGAGTTACAGTATAATAAATTTAAAATATTGCAGGGATATAAACCCGGTTATATCACAACTTCAAAACCATCTCCACTGATTGAAACATCGGTAACAATCAGGTAACTGAATTTCTTAAAAGTGTTTTGTATTAACCTTTTTAAAATTTATAATCTCTAATTGAGTCAACATCATGTTAAATAATATTATATTAAACCGATCCGGTTTAGAACTACAATTACATGTGTAGATTGGAATTTGAAATTGTTGAGACATAATCCAGCCATTTTTTTTTCCAAATATTAAAATCACTAGATTTATAGCCATGCTATGCGTCGAGAAAAATATTCGTAAATTATATTTTATTAGTAAATATAAATTAAATATTTATATAATTTTAACTTTTATTTAAAATTATTTTTAACATTAATTTTATTATATATAAATTAAGAAAAGAAAAATAATTATTTTTTACGAATTTAATACTATTTTTTATTAGTTTAATAAAAATACATTAATTCTCTAATTAAATTAATAAAAATGGTATCATTGTAATTATTCTAATAAGTTAAGTTCATTTATATATTTATTTGAAATTTACTGTAATTATGAAACGTCAGCATGATATTTCTGTTAATAGTACGTCAGAGTAATATTATTTTCTTAAAATATTTCTCAAATAATATATTAGGAATTACAGTAGTAACTTAAATCTATTTATATTTATTTAAAATTATTTATAAATTAACGTATAAAAATTTTTAAAAAATAAAAATGATTGTTTTTGTAAATATAATAGTATTTTTTTGTTAGTTGAATAAAATATATTTATTCAACTAAATTAATATTAGTGGCATGTATTGTAATTATTCTAGTAACTTAAACCCTTTTATATATTTAAGCTGAAACTCGCTGTAATGTTGATACATCCATAACATTTTTATTATTAACACATCAGTGTAAAGTTATTTTGTTAAAACGTTTTTCAAATAATATATTAGGGATTCATGCATAGCACGATACATTATTATATTGAATCTGATTGTACAAAACGAATAATAATGATAAAAAGTGTTTAAAATATGAGCAGAGAAAACTTACATATAGGGAGGAGAGAAAATGAAGGAAGAAGAAGAGATAGAAGATTAGTGGAAAGAGCTGAATCAGATTCTCCAGAATGCAACTCTAATGCTGATAGAGGTGCCTCTTGTTGTAGATACTTGGCTTTCATTGTAAGTATTAAAAAAATTATTTATTATATTCTGAATGAGTTTATAATTATTAGATGATATAGACATTAAAGAACTTAGTTAAATTTAATGATGGGAGAAAACGAAATTACATGGTTTAGTGGAGTCCAATGGCAACCACTTATATATAATCGACTAAACATCACATTTAAGGTTGGCATAATTGGTTATCCTTATTATAGAATATTTAAACAAAATTTTGTCATGAAAATTGCCTGCTAACTAACTTCATTTATGTAAAACAAAATAATTTTAATCAGTTCTGTTTATTATATTTTATTAATCAAATTATTGGTGACAAATTAGAACAATTATTCAAACATTGGGCTTATCCTATAACGTTTTTTTTTGTTATATCGTATCATAAAAAATCCATATTCTTATATGGGATAACTTGTAAAAGAATGTATCTTTTAGGGCGTTGGGAATTAAATTGTTAATATGGAAAAACGGCCGATTCCCACATAAATGATCTTCTATGGGATTATGTATGCACGAATTATTAACCAATGCTAATATTTACATGAACTAAGATTAAATTTGAATTCAATACACGAACTATTGTTAAGCAGCTAAAACCTACAAATTAACAGAATCCATTTGTTTTGCCGTCTAACCATACTGACTCAGATTCCACGTAGGCGAGATTAGTAAAACGACACCGTTTCATATTAAAACCGAAGCACATTAATGTTAGACGTGTGTTTTTTACCGACGTCGTTTCACATGCCCTTGTTGTTGTAGTTTATGGCTTCCGACGAGTATCCTTTTACGATTTTCACGGTAAATTGGTTGTTCTTTTCTAAATACGATTTATAAAGATAATAAAAAGGATTGATATAGTTACTAGTTGTATAATTTTAAAATTGGATTGGAGTAAATATAATGGCAGGTGTTGACATTGAAAGCCATAGGCATATTACTTCCAATGCTCGTAATCATTCGGACCATCGCAGCTATTCAGAGGAGTCTCCGATATCAATCTCTCGTAAGCTCCCAAAAACACTTTCTAGTTCTGTCTATATATATTGACTTTTATTGTTGGTTATTGGTTTTAATAGGCATCTGAAGAAGATATATTCACGAGCTCCGAAGAAGAAGATAATGGTTTGGAAGAGGAAGATCAACAACAACAACATTTGGCTTGATTTTTTTTTTTTTAATTAAGATAGATAGTCCTTACAAAAAATAGGAATATGTGAACATAAAAAATGTAAATATAATCAATAAAACTAAAGGATATATAAAAGCACTTCACCATCTTTCAACATCTCATCTGCGGTCTGCCAATCGAAGATTCATTAAAATTAAACGCAATTTAAAGATATGCAGACAGAGATAATGATTCATAACTTTGAATGTTCAACGAAGATTCTTGATTTGTAGGTCAAGAAGGTCAAAACTCAGATCTCGTGAACTTCGTGACCATTAGCCTCAGCCAAACTTCGCGACAGATTCTCCTGCCATGGTTGCGAACAAACTGAAAAAAGATCAGAAATGGACATTTTTTTAATTTGAATTTTTAAGAGACGACATTATTTTACTACATATACTATGGTTGCCTAAGGTTTTTCCACCTAAACTTCGGATCTCTCTATTATACCACATAAACTAACAACGCGCACCTTAATTTAATACGAACTATTGACATGTCTTCACAATTTCACAAATCGTTATCTTTTGAATAAATCGCGATCAATTGAAATTAACTATATTTACCATATAATCCGAAAACCGACTCATTGAGTAATTGCGGTTGGCTAGTTTATTCCTTTTAACCAATTGAGTAAACGCAATTGTGAAAATTTGAGTTATGTGAGTTATGTGGTAGACGCAATTAACTTCAATTGATCGCGATTTATCCAAAAAATAGCGATTTGGGGAATTATGAAGACATGTCAATAGTTCATGTAAAATTAAAGTGTGCATTGTTAATTCATGTAGTATAATAGAGAGGTTCAAAATTCATGTGGAAAAACCATGGGCAGCCATAGTTTGTGTAGTAAAATAGTGTCGTCCCAATTTTTAATTTGAGAAAAAATCTCGCGATTAAATAAATAAAAAATGTCAAATGTGGCTGCTGGGATTCGAGCCCAGGTCTCCACGGCCACAACGTGGAATTCTTACCACTAAACTACAGCCACTTTTTGATTGTAATTAACAAGCTTAACTACATATACTTGTACACTCGGAGTTGAGAATAGAAGTTTCCTCGTGCAATTTTTTTTGGCTGGAAGTAGACTTAAATTAGAGCATAGTTTTTCCTTTGCAAAGTAACAAGAAAAAATGATTTTATTTTTCATTGAAATAGAAGAAGAAAACTCAAGAGTTGGATGAAGAAGCAAAAAGCCTTAAAACAAAATAGAAAAAGGTACATAGTTTTTGGTTTCACAACACAAAATGACATTACTTTAACAAATGATTTGTTTAAATAATCATAAAAACGAGTGTTTTGTTGAATCCATTACAAATCTAATTAACTAGACTTTTTTTTATTAGAGACAGCACTCTTTCTAGATTTACGACCGCAAGACCAAGCCGCTTGTCCTGGTTCATAGCAGTAGTCGAAGAAAAGCTCCTCACCTTCTTTGATATCTTTGTCTGCATATATACCAATCCTATGATCTCCTCTCACAATCATCAACTGCACAAATTAAGCAACCATAAATCCTCTGATCATAAATGAATATAAATCACTTCATATGTGATGATTTTATATATCTAATCAATGATTAGTATATATATGACATGGTACCTTGGCATAGCAATTAGGTTTTGCTGAGTGATTGAGAAATCTAAACTTGTTTCCTTTACGGCGAGCATCGATTTCGAGCTGTAAACAATGTTACTTAAATTTGTAGTTAATGAGAACAAACATATACGAGTCTGGAAAAAGGGAAAGTACCTGATCATTCAAGGTAAAAAGGTAGGAACTACCAAGCTGATCATCTGCTCTTCCACGCTCATTTGCTTCACCATGACTAATCAATTCACCTCTATATTCTCCCAGAAACTCATTCTTTTTTACAGAATGCTGATGCATCCATTCAAAATTTTATACATTCATGATTAAGAGTTATCCATCTTCCAATAGCTTAAAGTTAAGAGCAAGATGTTATTTTGGTTTTTGCTTTTAACTAAAAGTAAAACCCATATTCTGATATTAGCAGGATTGCTTACCCGTGTAAATGCACCCCATCCATGAACATCAGATTTTCCAATGATAATCTAGTGAATAATTAATTAATAAGACAATAAAGAAGATGATTAGCTTTTAAGTGTATTTTCTTTGTATATTCGGTTTAAAATGACGTCGATGGTTACCCTCTTTTGCTTTTTAAGGAGGAATTTCATGTTCTTGCATTGGCTTCTTTGTTCCGATATCTCACCAAGTGAGCCATCTCCACAGCTACATTATAAAAAGAGTTTTTTTTTTCTTTAGAATTTTCTAATTTAACCATTGAATTATGTAAATAGATACTGAAATTAATGAAAACGATACCTAAGCCAACAATTCCGACAAAGATCAGGATCACATTCACGAGTAGCAGCAAAGCAAGGACATTGTCGGTTTGTGCATTGGCCCTTTCCACAGTTACATCCTCTAAAACGATTATTGCATATCTTTGGACACCTGATTAAATAAATAAAACACAAACTTTTGATCCATTTACAGACGATTTTAGCTAGGGTGAAGTGTTAATTTTTCCCATTTTATTTTCAAATGATGTATACATCAAAATTCGGAATTGAGGAAATGTGAAATAACCAACATTAAATATAGGCCTGTTTGTTTCATAGCCGCAGGAACCTGCGGCTGCGTCATACGGCCAAACGTTGTTCGTTTGACTGCCGCAGGTTCCTACGGTCAAACGCTGCGGTCGACCGCAGAAAGCTGCGATCAAAATTTTTAATCGCTGCGAAATTATAGCGTTTGCGATCAAACAATTGCGATACAACCTGCGGCGACAACCTGCGGCGATCAAACGAACAATAATATTGCTGCGTCTAACCGCAGCGTCTGACTGCAGGTCGCTGCCGCAGACGCTGCGGCAGACAAACTAACAACGCTTATGTAAAAAAAACGTTAAGGAATGACATACCCGCAATATTTCTCACAGCAATTACCATTAATTAAACAAGTGCATTGATCTCCACAAATTGATTCGCAAGTGCATGGTGTGTACTGCTTAAAACACTTATTTTCTCCATTTGCTGTTTTCTTCAAAGCAAGTGGATAACGAGCATAGCTCGAAGCTTTTCTGCGGACTAACTTAGTACTTTTTCGAGATACTTCTTTATTAGTCTGTAATGAAATCATCATTTTCAATCTCGAATCATGTTTTTATAAACAGACATGCATGTCATGAAGATTACATAGTTTAACTTACCTCAGTATCTGTATTTGAAGTTCTGTCATTTTCTAATAACATACTGCATTGATCTTTTTCACGCATGTAATTGTAAACCTCTAAGCACGTCTTAAGCCCCGAAAGTAAGTTTCTTGTAATAAGACAACTGCAAAAAAACATGAAACAAAGAAAATATCATTTTTCGAGAAAATTATTACATTTACCATTACGATTTTATATTAGGTATTTGTAAAGACGAGAAGTCCTTTAGATTTTTGTTGCTACCTGTTTCTCCCAAATATTTCAACTCCTTTCAAGTAAAGATCTTTCTCCACAGGTTCCCACTCATATGTCATAGGCATCTCTATAATGTCTTTTGCTACTTCATTAGTATCAGTCATTACACAATCTTCAGTTCCTATGTTTGTATCTGAGACCACAGTATTGTTTCTTTTCTTGTTTGATATAGAGTTATCATTATCCACCACATGTTCAGCTTCTGTCACCTTCTCTAGCTATTAATTAAACCATATTAGACCACTAACATAATCAAAAGAGATAAACTATTATTAGGAGAGAGAGAGAGAGAAAGAGAGAGAGAGAGCTACCCTGAGGTAACAATGCGCACTGCATGGCTCTCTAACATCTTCGTTTAGGGACAAATTAGATTTCTTTTCTCTCTGACCAGCCAAAGTAATCTAAATAAGTTAATAATGTAACTAAGAATTGATATATATAAATAAGTTAAAGCTTACAGCATAAATCACAGGCTGAGAATTTCCATGCGTAGGACAGTTAAATATCTGTAAAAATGAAAAGAAAAAAAATTGTAATAAAATTTTGTTTTGTGAGACATAAAAGAGAAAGATTAAAAGAAGTTACCAAACAACGACGGCAAAAACGCTTATCAGCAGTATCTGCAAAAGTTTTAATTAGGCTTTTCGTTGTCAATTCAGAAACATCTCCAACATTTGCTTCATTCTTAAGCTTCAACTCATTGTATCTTTCCTACATTATATTTGAAAGTGACAAATAGTTTTCGTAGACAACAAAAACAAATCAAAAAGAAGATTACTGATCGATGTATATATGAAGATTTGATTCGATTATTACCAAAATATCTGAAACATCTATTTCGAGGAACTTGGTGAGAGCACTCTGCACGACCAGATTATCCAAACCATATTCTTGTCCAATCTTCCTGCAAAATTATTAACATTAATGTGTCTCAATCGATCTATATATATGTTAAAAAAAAAGAGGTCCTTAATATTCATCTAATACATAATCTTATTTTTTTGTAAATGGTCTCTTGATAATCAAAGAACATACAAAACGCAAAAATACTAACCATATAAAGCGATCTACATCATCTGAAAATTCGTATTTTTCTCTGTCGGTTTCTTGATAGTCTTCTTCATCTTCTTCTTCACTATTGCAGGGCAATTCCACTGCCTCACCTTCCACATAGTAGATTTGCCTCTTACCAATCACAGAATCACTTTCGGCCATTAGCTGATTACTGAAGTGTAGGTTAAAGACATATATAATTAGAGATATATAATGCATAATGAATGCTTATATACTGTATATGACAGATTAGTCTGAAAGAAAATGCCTGTCCGTGAAGACCCATGTAATGGATCGTGGTAGCTGTTCAACAAATGGAAGATTGGCACTTGGTAATGTATCAAAAATATCATTTTCGACGTTAGAATCATAAGAGAAGCCATTGAAATGATGAAGTGGTTTTTCAATTCTGGAAGAAAGCATATTGTTGTCTCTTTCATTATTATCCTCTGCACCACCAGAGCGATTTAAGGCAAGCAATTGATGATCTGAAGTATGAGCAGCCACACTCGGTTTGCATCTCAACTCGAATGTTTTCTGTAAATTTAAATTGGTAAATGAATTTTAAAGTTAATGCAGAAACTGAATATGTCTTCTTATCTTCCTCGTTAATTAATTAGTATAGATGTAAGTTGAGTAACTTGTTAATTATGATTTTTTGTTACTACATCACAACGTACCATTTTAATACCCCAATATATTCGTACGAAAATTTAACACTTTCATACGAAGAATCGTGTAGTCGAACTGCACACCTCCGAGATTAACGTAGGTGGTACAACTACTAACCCAATTACTCATCGTGTTAATTATGATTCTTATAATAAAACCTTTATTATGTTTAATGTGGCAAAGTGTTTAAACTAGATGTGTGATCCATATAATTTTTGTATATATGAGTTCATGTTTTTTTCTCAAAAAAATTGGAAATATTATCTTTATAATATCTCATATAAAATGTTTTATATATGAAACCTTATGAGCTTATATAATTTTGTTGTATTAGATTTAATAGAGTTTTAGTTTTTTTAATCCATTTTTTGTTCGCTTTATATTATTATTATTATTATTATTATTATTATTTTGACGTGTAAAAGTGTCTAAAATTCGATGTGATATATGTTTATCAATTTCGCGCTATTTTAAATCAAATAAGAATATTTATTTTTAGGATTTAGAATTTATTATTTTAAAAATTATGAAATACTATATAAATGTTATTGAAAATTTTATTGTAACGTCTCATTGCATATGTAGTGAATCTCAACTCTTTCAAATAAATATCCAACAGACATTGTATATGTATATATACATCTAGAAGCAACAAAAGTTTCTTACCTTAATATTCAGAACTCTTTCTTTTCCGATTTGCTCTTTGGCTTGATTTAATTCGAGTAGCAAATCCACACCATCTTCATTGTTTTCCTATATACAACAATCAACAATAAAAGCTTTTAAAAATATTCAAATTGTAAAGAAGAAATCATATGCAGAAAATGAAAAGAAAAGAGAAACAGTACACTAGATTACCACACAGAATTAACAAAAATTCTATTGATTTTCACTTGTCAGAAATTTTTATGGATCATGGGACTATCAGAAGATAAATTCCAACCTATAGAAACCATTTTTTAAGAGTAAATTCGGATCTAATTTGCACTGTCTAATGCAAACTCAAGAGAAGACTGTAAGAAAACATGTTACAAGTAAATTTACCTTCTCCATCAGACCCTCACTTCTTCTTCTTCTTTGTTTTTTTCTAAATGTAAGGGAATGATTAAGGGTTTTAAATAAGAAGAATTAAAAAAAAAACATGAAAAAATTAACAAGGAAAAGTATGATCTGGAACATACGTATATGGACAAGCATGATGTAAAAGGAAAATAATATGAAAAATATAGGGAAAATTATAATTTAGAAATATAATACTATATGTATATAGATATTGAGTTGGCTCTTAGATGGCTCTTTTTTATGAATGTTTTGTTTTACCTCTTGTTGATATATATCGTCAAATATTATATAAACATATATTTTTATGCAAATCTATCGATACATTTTTTGACGTCAAATCTAACGATGATTTTTTTTTATCACTGGATCACAACGGGCTGACCCAATAGCCCAATATCTTCATACAAAGATTTAGCACCCTTCTACGAGGGGCGGTGGAGTCGAACTCCACACCTCTGGGATAGACGTAGAGATGGTACAACCACTAGATCACTTGCTCCTCTCCATCTAACGATGATTTATGTATTTGTATTTTGTGATTAAGTATGTGTGAAATTATATTTGATAATTGCGATATTTCCATCTCGTTAATTAAAATAAGGGCAAATGTCTAAAATAGCACCTTTTTAAGTTTTTGTTCCAAAAATAGCATCATTAGTTTAAATTTCTAATAATAGCACAAATTTAAGATTAAAATGCATTAAAACTATATTTTAATAGAAAAAAATTAAACCCTAAATTAGAAATAATGAACCCAAATACAATACTTTAAGTTTATATATAATTTATTTAGAATAAATAAGTATTTTCACATAAGTATTTGTGCTATTTTTGGGAATTTAATTTTATGATGCTAGATTTGGAAAAAATATTTTAAAAGGTGCTATTTTAGGGTATTACTCTTAAAATAATATGAATAATACCCTAAAATAACATCATTTTAAGTTTATCTTCCAAATTTAGTATCCTAAAAATAAAATTCCAAAAATAGCACAAATTATTATGTAGAAATAATTATTTATCTTAAAAACCTATATATAAAATTAAAACATAATGTTTGGGTTCACTTTTTTCAATTTAAGATTTAAATTTTTTTCATTAAGAAGAAGTTTTTAATTATTTTAGTATTAAATTTGTGCTATTTTTAGAAATTTAAATTATTAGTGCTATATTTAGAATTAAAACTTAAAATAGTACTATTTTAATCAATTGCCCTTAAAATAGTTATTTTGTCAAGCTAGCGCCAACAAAATTGTTGTGATAGATTTAATCATATGTTTTTCTTTACTTCCTAAAATGCATGCATATGCATGCATATTTAGATACTGGTTTTGACTTGCCGACGTTATTTAGTATAAATCAAACTTACCTTCTAGTCTTCTATTTTATAAATACACACGAAATCATTTTGTTGGATATAATTTAATAATATTTTCATTATATATAAAAGATAAAATATTTAGTTAAATTAGTACATAAAAAAAAGAAGATAATAGATTTTGTTCATGAATTTTAAATTATTCGGTAAAATAAATTATATTGAAGTTAAAAATATAATATTAAATTATTTAATACTAATATCTAGCTAAATTAAAAGAAATTAAAAAGTTGAGTAATACCCTAAAATACCACTTTTTAAAGTTTTTTTTTTAAATCTAGCATTTCAAAATTAAACTCTCAGAAATAGCACAAATACTTATATATTTTAAATAAATTATAAATAAACTTAAAGTATTATATTTGATTTCATTTTTTCCAATATAAGGTTTAATTTTTTTATTAAAATATAGTTTTAATGCATTTTAATCTTAAATTTGTGCTATTATTAGAAATTTAAATTAATAATACTATTTTTATAATAAAAACTTAGAAATATGCTATTTTAGACATTTGCTCTTAAAAGTTTTATATATGATTTAATGTATGGATACAAATAATTTGATGTTCTGATCATTATTTAGCATTTGTATTACATCCCTTGTGTCTTTGGTAATACTAAAATTGTCACACCATTTTCTAACATTTTGTTAACGCAAGAAGTAATTTTTAATTCTATGCCATTTATACATTTAATTAAATTTTTAAAATTTGCAATAAATGAATTTAATAAATTGTATAAAATATCAATTAATTAATATTTTCCGTGTAAGTCCCTTTAGATAAAATATATTTGCTATTTGATATTCTGTCATTGATCAGACATACTAGTTAAGTCAATATGATTGAACAAGAAAACTTTAAAAAAAATCAATTACGGGCAAAATGTCAATTCTCTTTACACATGATCATCATCAACAACACCATACGATTCAGGTCCTTTTCTCGACCTCTTAATGGTCAAAATTGAGATATTTACAAAATACAAAAACCCTTTGAAGATTTTCACCAAACCAATCACAACACAAAAGTAATATATCCACCAATTCACAAAATCGATACCCTCCAAACGAATCAGAAGGTTACGTTTAATCTCTGCAACCATCGCCAAACTTTCTACCTCATCTCTCAGCCTCCACCACCACATTAGTCCAAAAGTCACCGCCACGATGGCTCTCTCCGACCATTTCTCCTCCTCCACGTACACACCAAAAACAGTGTCGTCGACCACCGGCTTAACGATGATTCTAAACCACATCAGCATCACCTCGTGTAGGCCCAAAAAGAACATAACTCTAACCAAGACCCACCTTTCTTGTGAAGCAAGAAACAAACTTTTCTCTGGAATTACAGACATGGTCGTGCTCATGGTTCCTTCAACTCCGAAGGCGACACAAGCTTGAACAATGAAAAGAACGATCCAGCATATGTAGAGACGGGAATTTAAAACAGAACATTCTGGTTGTCCGGAGAGATGGTGTATTAAAGTGGAGACGATGATGAGAGACAAGATTGTGTATAAAACTCCGACATCGACTTCGTGAAGAACGGAGATGGTGACGGGAGCTGAGGAGATAGAAGAGAGAGAGAGACGTGAAAGGAAGAGGAAAGCGAGAGGGACAAGGAGGCTAAGAAGGCTAATAGAGATCATTTGAAATGGTTGAACCATTGACCAGCTGCTTCTTGTGGTCTTCTCTCTTTCTTCATTTCCCATCGTAATCGCGAAGAAAAACACTAATTAAGAAGAAGAAGAAGAAGAAATGGGGAGACACTGTTGCTTGGATGATAAGAAACAGAGGACGTAAGAGAAGATATATATGAAGGTTTTAGAAAGTGTGTTTGGCAGCCACGTTTTATGGTAGTCTTCCTACAAAAGGTTCCTTTTATATTCCTTGTTTTCTTTTTTCTTTTTATTTTAATTTATTATAAATATAATTATTTTAAAATGTCCAAATTTTGTCTAATGAAAAAAATCCACAAATTTTCATATATATATATATATATTCATCGATGAAAGCGGCCGGCCGATGGATAGTTCTCGTGTTTCGTTTTTAAGTGCTTGAAAAATAATAGGAATGAATATATATCTTAAGCTAAATTTCGTTTTAAAAAATAGTGGTTACCACAAGTTGGTAACAGTTTATATTCAAAATAATGTGCCAATTGACGCTGAACAAAAATGCATCCGACTGACCCAACATACCTTAGTGTTCGACCATTACGTGTGAGAATATAATATTACAAGTGGATTAAATGTTATATCAAATTTTCCTGATTCTTTCGTTGAAAAGAGAAGATAAATTCAAGATCTTGAACGACGGGTAATAACTCAATAGAAAAGTTAGTTACAAATCATTTTGTTAAAAAAGTTGACGAACTAAGTATTAAAGACTAGTGGAGTTGTAACATTCAGTTTGAAAATGAAGTCAAACAAGTATGCTTAATAGATTATTTTTCTCCATTACTGCCTAACAAGAAATTAAAGGAGTATAATAAGTCAATTACAGAGGGATAAAAACATTGCTTAAGGATAAACGTTGTTTCAGTCAAACAGCAATACAAGAAACTTTGTTCTTGATGTAAATATATTTCATTTTGATCCCAAACAAATCTGATTTTCCTAAAGCATATTTCATGGAAAATCTAAAGCTCATAAAAGGCTAGAAAAAAAGGTGCTAAAGGCGATTAAGCTGTTGTAAGTGGCTGGAGAGCTTTAAGAGGGTTCATGATGACACCATCGATAAGACCATAATCTTTTGCTTCTTTAGCACTCATGAAGAAATCGCGGTCTGTGTCCTGGTTTATCTTCTCCAGACTTTGACCAGTGTGGTAGGCGAGGTAACCATTTAGGTTTGCCTTATGATGCAGCATTTCATTTGCCTGGTCAGACCACGAACTTGCCCGGTTAGGTAATGAAATGATATTCAACTTAATCTACTCTCTGCAAAAGCTTAAATGTGTAGATGGATGAATGACCTGAATGTCAATGTCGGTTTGGCCACCTTGAGCTCCACCAAGCGGCTGATGGATCATTATCCTCGAGTTTGGTAGACTGTACCTTTTTCCTACAGTTATTATACAAGTACAACGAAGCTTGCATCAGCAAATTGAGAAGAGTAGACTTAACTTAAAAGCTTTTACACATACGAATGAAAGGAAAAAGAGACTACCTTTGGTTCCAGCACTAAGCAGAAAAGCTCCCATACTGCTCATGAAAAAATAAACAGCACATAAGAAGAGGGTGGCTTTACAATCCATACATACAACATTTAACGACAATTAAAAAAAAGATATCTTTTCCGAGAAATGCTGTGTGTTTAGTGGTGAGAGCTTTGGCCATGCAGCTAACAAAAAAAAATTAGCTAACCAGAAGTTCAAAAAATGTACAAGAAACTATCAATTTACCAAGAACCCTAAAAAAACATCGCATAAAGGAGAGTAAAAGGGTGGTGAAATTTTCACCTAGCAGCTAGGCCGACACAAACAGTGGACACATCAGGCCGGATATGCCTCATAGTATCGAAGACAGCCATGCCTGAGGAAAATGAGAGATACAAGAGTCATTAACAAATAAAAACCCAAGAAAATGAATTATATGAGAAACTTTAAGATCGTAGGGGAACAAGTAAGCTGAATAAGTGTTATTACCAGCTGTAACTGATCCACCAGGAGAATTAACATACATTACTATATCCTGCTCAACACAAGCATTATAAAAAAATCAGAATCCTAACCAAAACATCTGAATTTTTTAAGAACATAGCGTGAATTATACAATATCTGACCTTAGTAGGATCAACAGCATCGAGGTATAGAAGTTGAGCTACGATTATATTTGCCATATCATCATCCACAGCACCACCACAGCGAATAATCCTCTAAGCGATCAAAGCAAAGGAAACCATTCATTAAGTCATTAACAATACGACTGAGCTGAAAACTTTGATACACTAAGCAAAGAGATTTCATCAGCTTACATATTGGAAGAGCTGGCTAATGATACTCTGGAAACGCTCTTGCACCATAGGAGGAGGTCCTTGTCCTTGAGCATAAGCAGGAAAATACGGCGAAGAAGGGACTTGTAAATCATCCCTACACGGTAACAAATTTCCAGACTTAACAGCCAAAGAGAGTCCAGAATCAAAGTTTAAGAACATGGTCAAACTCAAAATTCACCTTATGGACCAAACTCCCTGAGGAGAAGGAATCTCCGGTGTCCAAATATTTCCGGAGTATACAGCCTTCGGATATGAGTTGTTCCACTTCTTTCTGTGGCTAACTAACTTCTTCGTCTTTCTGCAAACAAAATTCGTTCAGTCCCTTAAAATAACCTAAGGTACACTAGTAGTGAAGAAAACTGTAAGACGCCTAAACCTTGAAGGAAGTGGCTCGAAAGGTAAAGAAAGCTTTTGAGAATCGAAAGAGAATCCACTGGGACTTGCGGAGATTAATCCAGCTCTAAATCTGAGAGAGGAAGCCGATGTGTAGACGCAAGCATGAGCCATTTCTTGTTCGATTTGGGGATGAATGAAACCCTAGTTTCGTCGCCGGCGAGGAGCTTCCGGTTCTTATCCTTCAGAAATTTGGGGATTTTGTTTCTTCAAAGAGTAAATGTGACTACAGGCTCTCTAAATTGATATCTGTTTTGGTGTCGGGTCGGGTTTTACCCATGAGTTCAGGTCCGATGATCATACACGCAAACGCCTTTCGTTTCTATTACTTACAAAACGCGATTGTCATTTGTTATTTTCAAGACAGGAACTTTTGGAATGACAGTTAAAGTCTTGAAATCAACTAACAACGTATCTGTCCACATTGAAAACCATACAATTTGTCCGTAAAATCAATTTCATAGAATACATCATTATAATTTATAATGAGGGTTTAATTCCGTCGAGACAAATTTATACAAATAAATCTATTTTTTCTGTATTTTTTAGATCTTTTATAAATTACATAAACTATGTTTTTTTGTAAATTACATAAACTTAATAAATTATTCCAATTACAAAAATTCTATTAATGTTTACACGTTAAATTGTTATTAAATCCTTATTTTACGTCAAAAATCTGGTTTTAATTTCAAAATAAACTCAAGTTAAAACTAGATTTTCGAATTAAAACCAGATTTAGTATTTATTTAACGTATAAAAATTAATAAAATTTCTGAAATTAAAATAATTTATAAATTTTGTGTAATTTATAAAAGAAAAATACAATTTATGTAATTAAAAAAAACTCAAAAAATACGGATGTAAATAGTTTATAAAAGAAAAATATAATTTATGTAATTAAAAAAAAACCCAAAAATACAAATGTAAATAGATTTAATCGTATAAATTTGCGTAGTTGACGGAAATAAATCCTTATAATGATTTTAGTCTGACTTATATGTGATCACATGTACCTTTGTGCCTTATATGTAGAACCTTGTTGTTAGGAACTTGTATAGAGCAACAACAAAAATATCCTAGTATTGGCTCAGGTCAAATTGAAGTTTCAACTCTCATAAACCAAAAAAACAAGAAGACATTATAATTAGATCAATCAGAAGCAGCCATGTGAAGCTGAACAAGCGAAGCATAAACCCCACCGTCGATTTTGATCAACGTCTCGTGAGTTCCTTTCTCAGCGATCACACCGTTCTTAACGACCGCAATGACGTCAGCGTTTTTAATGGTTGATAACCGGTGTGCCACGACAACCGTAGTTCGGTTCATCATCACTCGGTCAAGGGCGTCTTGAACCACTCGCTCCGATTCTGCATCAAGAGCACTCGTTGCTTCGTCCAAAAGTAAAATCTTCGGCTCTTTCACTATGGCTCGTGCTATAGCCACGCGTTGTTTCTGTCCTCCTGATAACTGAATTCCTCTTTCTCCTACCACCGTATCGTAGCCCTAAAAAATGTGTGCTTGCAACGTAAGCAAACTTCCTAAAAGCAGAGGATTTTTATGTTATTTAATGTTTTGTGTTTCTCCTTACTTGTCTTATGCCAGAGATGAATTTGTGGGCATTGGCCAGTTCTGCGGCGGCTATGATCTCAGACTCCGTCGCGGCATCTTGGCCTCCTTTGCCATAAGCAATGTTGGCTCGAACCGTATCATTGAACAAGACAGGTTCTTGTCCCACAAGTCCCATTTGTTGTCTCAACCATTTCAATTGCAGCTTCTTGAGCTCAACTCCGTCTAGAGTTATATGACCTGAATCCGGATCATAAAATCTTTGTAACAGCGCGATCACGGTCGATTTTCCCGACCCGCTTTCTCCGACCAAAGCAACCGTCTGGATACAAAACAAGACATAAATTGATCAGATACTTCGGTGATAACAAATTCTTCAGAGAAAGTTTGGGTTTGGTAAAAAAAGTTATTTACCTTTCCTGCACGAATAGTTAAGCAAAGATCACGAAAGATCTGAATGTCTGGCCTTGCTGGATAAGTGAAACTTATGTGACGAAGCTCAATATCTCCCTTAACGTTCTCCAAAACGGTCCCTGACTCGTCGCTCGAGTCTATCTTTGATTTTCTATCGATGATTCCAAAGATGGAAGCAGCTGCAACCTTAGCTTTGCTCGAATCTGGAGCGAAAGAACTCGACTGCGAAATCCCAATCGCTGCCATTGTTAACGCAAAGAACACCTGCAAGATCCGTTCTTCTTCATTAATCACTAGGTCACATAGATTTTAAACATATCTGAGCAGTGATTAGATTAGAACAGTACTTTACCTGGAAAACGTCATTGAAAGTAGTCTTTCTGTCTTCAACTAATCTAGCCCCTGCGTAGAAGCTTGTCGCATAGACACAAAACAGAATGAAGAAAGAGAATCCAAACCCTAATCCGCTGATGAAACCTTGCTTTATTCCATCTTTTATCGGACCTTCGCATTGCTTCTTATACATCTGCATCACTTTCTCCTCCGCGCAGAAAGATGCAACAGTTCTAATACTCCCGACTGCATCATTTGCTACCTGACTCGCCTCCTCGTACTTTGTCTGCAAATGTTCACCAAAATCCGCGTTAGTTTCTTGAGCCACAAGGAAAACCACAGAATAGGACTGAACATATAAACCTAATAGCGAACCAAAATTCTCAGAACCAAACTCAACCGAGAAAATGGGAACCGATTGTATAGACCTTTGCGTCGGCGCTGAATCCTTTCAGGAACTTGACTTGAATATAACCATTGATACCAATAAGAGGAAGCATCACTAAGATTATAAGCGCCAATTCCCAACTCGCGGTGAACGCTATGATCAATCCAGACGCAGCAGATGCAGCGTTTTGAACCGCTAAAGACAAGGCGTCCCCAACCAGAGCCCTAATCAAGGCTGCATCAGCTGAGAGTCTTGCACCCAGCGTACCACTCGAGTTCTGTGGCTCATCGAACCATCCAACTTCCATGTGAACAGCTTTCTCAAAACACATTGATCGAATTCGTCGAATCAGTTTTCCTCCAGCTACTGCAAACAAATAGGTTTGAGCCGGTGAGACGATCAAGGAAGTTACTCCAAGAGCAACAAATATTAACGCCCAGAATCTTGAATCCCTCTTTAATTCGTGAGCCGATTTGAAGAATGCTTCGATGACTCTTGAAATCAGAATTCCGAAAAGCGGGAAAATGGCGCCGTTGATTGCTGCTGCTACGGCTCCTAGGAGGAGAACTGGAATCTCGGGTTTGTTTAGAGCCGCGATTCGGGTGAGCGATACTTTGGGGACCGGTTCTTGGGTCTCCTTTCCAGTTTCCTCTTGGCCAAGTCCTGCGGTTAAACCAGGAACATTGAAAGAATGATGACGGCTGCTATTTCCAACTGAAGAAGTTCCGCTGCTAATAACCAAACCGTCCATTGATTTCTTCAAATTCGAATTCCGAAAAGATGATCCAATCAAAGAAGTCTCTGATCGTTTCGCATCATGACCCTTGTTTACCTCTTGTAACCGAATGAGCTGCGAATAAGCTCCCTCGGGATCTCTCAACAATTCGGAATGCAAACCTTTTTCCACCACTTTTCCACGGTGAATGACCGCAATCATATCCGCATTTCTAACCGTGCTTAACCGATGAGCCACAATGACTGTTGTCCGATTAACCATTACTCTATCTAAAGCCTCTTGAACCACTCTTTCGGATTCTGCATCAAGCGCACTCGTTGCTTCATCCAGCAGCAAAATCCGCGGATCTTTAATTATGGCTCTCGCTATGGCTATTCTCTGTTTCTGTCCTCCCGAGAGCTGAGTCCCGTGCTCTCCTACCATTGTATCTAACCCTTGAGGCAACTTATCTATAAACTTTGCCGCATTTGCTAGCTCTGTTGCAGCTTTAATTTCTTGAACCGTTGCGTTTTCTTTTCCGTAGGCAATATTCTCCATGATGCTCGATGAAAACAGAACCGGTTCTTGGCTAACCAATCCGATTTTGCTTCTGATCCATTTCAATTGAAACTCTTTAAGATTAACTCCATCTATTAGTACTTCACCGGCTTTTGGGTCATAAAACCTCTCAATCAAACTGATCACCGTTGATTTTCCGCTTCCGCTTTCTCCTACTAATGCTGCTGTTGCTCCGCTCGGGATAAACAAAGAGAATCCGTCAAATATCTCCTCATCTGGCCTCGCCGGGTAACTAAAATGCACATCTTTAAGTTCAATGTCTCCTCGGATATCTTCAAGAACCTTTCCATTTATGTCGTAAGCATCAATCAAAGGCTTTCTTTTGATCGTCTCAAACATCTTATATGCTGCAGCTTGGCCAGCTGCAAATGCGGTTACACATGGAGATGTCTGCCCAAGCGACCTAAAGGAATAATAAACAAAAAGAAGAAGAAAGAACATAGTTATAGAGAATCTCACACAGCTGAGTAAAAAAAAACAGAACTTATCTTAGCTAATATACGTAAAAGTGATTGTCTCGGCTTTTACTTACATTGAACCTGCGACCACAATGATGATCACATTGATTACAGCTCCTCCGGTATACCCTTTTTCGAGTATCATCTTCCCACCAAACCAAATAGCCAAAGCATAGCTACTGAAAAACACAAAGAACATTACTCCAAGTCCTAAACCGGTTGAGAAACCTTGTTGAATGCTTGATTTATATGCCGAAGTTATGTACTTCTTGTAGTTGTTTATCGCTTGTTTCTCTCCCGTGAAAGAAGAAACCTTTAAAAAAAAAAAAAAAACAGAAATTAAAGCAAAGTTCAAAAATGTTTTGAAGCCTAAGAAGTTGAGTTTTACCGTTCGGATAGACCCAATTGTCTGTTCAACAACAGTTGCTGCTTTTGCATAAGCGGCTTGTCCCCGTGAAGAAGCTCGAGTGACTATAAGCGCCATGGCTGCACCAGCCATAGCCAGAAGAGGAATTGATGTTAACATAACCAATGTTAGTAACCATCCTTTAGCGAAAGCTAAAGCAAATCCACCGATGAACGTAGATACCAACTGAATAAACTTTCCAACCTGCAAGATTCAAGAAACGTAAACAAATAGAATAATCATTACTTGTAAAGCCCGGGCCACAGTATTGAAGTTTCTTTATTTGATTTCTTACCTTCTCACCCATGGCGTCTTGTATAAGAACAGTATCTCCAGACATTCTACCAACAACTTCTCCTGTGTTTGTTTGAACATCGAAGAATCCAATGTCTTGTCGCAGAATTGTTTTTAGATACGTATTTCTTATCCTCGCGGCTTGTCTTTCTCCCGTGATCATCCAACAAGCCACCTCTACAACGACAACAACAACAAGATAAAACTTTACCTTCTCATTTTCTCTATCTTTATGTGAAATTGTAATGGAGAAACACGTGAATCGCGGGTTGACTTACGAAGGAACGCTGCTCCTAGTGTTCCAAGTCCAAGGTAGACGAATTCAAGACAAACCTATAAGAGGAAAACATTATAAGTAAATGTGATCTATCTTAACCCAATAACACAAATGATAAAGTTATGATGTTTTGTGTTCCAACATTATTACCTTTGAGACAACATCAACAATGTCTTTGTTATTCTGATTTTTTCCAAAGGAATCAATGAGATCGCCAAACAACAATGTCATGAGAGGTAAGCAAACACCGTTCCCAATAGCTCCGATTGAGCCACAGATCATCAAGAACACATCAAAAGAGTCTGCAAATGCAAATAGCTTGTAGAACGGTACTGTCTTCGCCTTTTCATCACTTTTTTCTTTCTTCGTCTCTTCATCCTCTTCTTCTTTGGGACTTCTAGATGTTGAAGGTTCGTGTGAAACAGAGTCGCCTTCTCCGGCGCCGTCAGGATTCATTTCCGGCGCTGGCAGATAAAAAGAAAGTTTTAGGAAATCGGATAAATACCCAGATCAGGATCCACGGTATATAATAAAAAGTTACGAGCTTTCTTCGTCAGTCTTGAATGTATTTACATATGAAACAGAACTTATAAGCAGGAAAAGGAGAGACTTTTTTTTAAACTTTTCCTAAAACCCAGTAAAGGGCGAGAAATGGAAGAATTTTATAAACATTTAAAGTGAATATTAATTGAGAATTCTTAGAGCATGCTAATCCAAATCCTTGTGAAAAAGATGTGTCCTTTTCAAATTTCATTCTAAAGAGTTCCCAGAAATTTATCTTTAAATTCATTAGTGGAAAAAAAGTCACATGCTTTGTCTTACCTGCAAACTCAGTAAACAAAACCCATATCAGAAATTAAAAACGAAAGAAGTTAAAAGAGGACAGACCTGAAGATATGAAGATGCGAAGCTGCGAAAAGCGAAAGATTAGAAACTTTGGGGGAATAAGACGTGAGCGAAACTGTGTGGTGAACTTGTTAAAGCTTGTTTAATTCTTATTTTATTGAACTTTCTAGATTCCAGTTTGTATCTGCAGAAAATATCAGAATTTCGCCTTTTTATATGCAACTCTTCTTTTGGGTTTTGCGAAAATTGCTTGAGAAGCAAGGAGAGTGGGATTAAACTATTGTTTTGGTCGTTGACAAAATAAACTATTTTACGGTCAAAAAGGGGAATAATTATGCATTTTGAATTGTTTGCTTTAAAAACATATTTCTTCGTCTGTATTTCCGATACTCAATATTAATATAAAAGAATTCGTCTTTATTTTAAAAATACTTTTACCACAAATGATAAAAATAAACTGTTTATTTGAGTTTTTCAATTCGAATACTTATAACAACAAAATTTTTAAAAAATTAAAACGATCTATTTTTTTTGCTAATATAAAATGGTCCATTATTTTTTTTTGCTTACGGCTCTGTTAAATTCAGAGCCGGCTATATTAAACCCCAACCCAAAGTTAATTAATTTATGCTACATATTATATTAATAAACCCACCGAATTTGTTTTTTTTACTTTATACAATTTTACTTATATTATAAAATATTATTATTAAAATTTTGAGAGCACTATTTTTATTGAACTTGTGGAATGATATTGGGTTAAATAGTTGGGTTTTTAAGACATATTATTGACTCACTTTCATATTAAATGATTGAAGATCAAATTAGTGAAAGTGGTTGGTTTTTCATATTTTCGGAACAACAAACATGTCAAACCATGTAAAAGCCAAACAACAATGTCTCACCTCTTGTAGGTTAATATGACAAATTTTCTATCCTAAGTAAGAAAATATAAGTCTAGTATGCATTAGGAGAAATCAATTTGAATCAATTGAATCGACTTTATCTAATTTAATTAAAAATAATCAAAAACTTAGATTTTATAATAATAATAATTAAAAATAATTTAAAAAATAACTCGACGACTTCGATTAAGTGCAAGCTAAGAAAATCTCGAAATTTTATAATGGTGATTTCGTATATTACTATTTTGCTTCATCCAAAAATGTTAAATAGATTAGTTCAGAATATTATGTATGTATGAAACTATATGTAGTAAAAAGATTTAATGTAATAGGAGAAAAAGGAGTAATGAAATTAATAAAAGGTGAGAGTAATAAATGTTAAGATGATTATAGTTGATAGTTGAATTTAAATATAAAAATGTAAATTCATTAGTCAATAATACTTGAAAACAACACGAATAAGCGTCACTGCTTGCGTCAGCACACAAACACATCACACATGAGAGAATTTAACCATTTATCTTCACAACAAAATCTAAATTTTAATTTAAACAAAACTAAATATACGATCTACATACGTTGTGTGGTCGTGGGGACCACTAGCTTCCGCATTTCTAGACCTGGGTTTTCGGTTTTTTGGGGTCAATCGCGTCGGGTTTTTTGGTTTTCGGTTAATTCGATTTTGAAAAAATTCAACCGAAAAAAATATAAACAAATTCGGTTCGGTTTAGTTTTTTTATCGGTTTAATCGATTTAGTTTTCAACAAATAAAACCATTTCGAATTAAACCGAATTATAAATAAATTTTGGTTTTTTCGGTTAATTTCGAATTAATTTAAAGCAATTTTTTCGGTTCATTTCTCGTTTCCCCGCGATATCTTCTTTACGGGAAAGAGATGCAACGCACCGTTTTAATAGCCATCCCTATGGATCCAATACGAAACTCTTACAATTATATTGGGCCCTTGACGGGTCATTTTACTTCCATGATCTAGTAATCCTCCTTCTCCCTTCATCTCCATCTCTCTCACCATCGCCTCCCCTCTCTTCCTCCATCTCTATCACCGTCGCCTCTTCCCTCTCCCTTCCTCTCCATCTCTCTCGCCACTTCTAAATAGACATCTTCTCTTCTCCTTCTTCTCCTTCTTCGCCTTCTTCATCTTTTTCTTTGTCTTCTTCCTCTTCATTTTGCTTCTTCTGATTCTTTTTCTTCGGTGATTTCATCTGAAACGTCGCTTACTTCAGGTATGTCTTCTCATTTCTGAACTCGAATGGATTTAATGATTTAGGCTAGCTTTGAATCCTCCTAAGCTTCGATTCGCCCTTTAGATCGACAATTCTGTCAGAGTTGGAAAAAGTTTAGATCGAGAAAACTTCGATTCCTGCTCTGATATGTAGTGAAGTTGAATAATAAATTTTGTTTTCTCATATCCTTGTATTATTAATCCTTATCACTGATTTCCGTCGGTTAAGTTATTAACCAAAGAGAGAAGATATCATAACCAAACCGAAATATAAATCATTATCAGACTGAATCAAAACCTGAACCAAGTATTCAATACTGTCTCAAGAGAATTGACGCAAGTATATACTCAAGTGAAATTAGCTGCAATTGGCAACCGTAAACTCTAGTCCGGGAAGTAAGTGAAGATGAAATTGAAGGTTGTGTATCGTAAGGTCTCTGACTACATCCGTTACGATCTCAAAGAAATCGTATTACCTTCATCACTTCCCGATCCACCTCACGTCGTAAAACGCCGCAAATTGACTTGGCACGAGCGATTTCTAGTGAGATCCCGCACTTTCCTTCCTATGTTCCTTTTGGATTCCAGTTATTTTTAGGTTCTGTGTATTTCAAAGTTTTCTTAGTAAACAGCTTCGCATTTCGTTGTGCTTTAGTATGCTCGAGTGCTATTTGGTCTCCTTGACATTCAAGTATGTCTTCATTTTCGGCCGAGTATTGATTTCAATATGTATGTTTTGGAGAATCAGGAAAAGAATGTTAGATTTCTTTTGTTTGGGAAATAAGTTTGTCCTTTATGATATAAGATTATTTGATTATCGCGTGGGTCATGTGTAGTAGAGGTCTGTAGTTCCGAGATGAACACTTCTCCAATTTCCAGAGTAATTGGTGTTTTCAACTCAAGATAAAATTAATATAATGCTAACCACTGGGTGAAATATTCATGTTTGTGTTAGGTGTTGAAGGAAGCTTCAAGGCTTTATGCTGCAAGCTGGGTGCGAGATATAGGTCCTGAACTTCGTCCAAATGATTACAAGAAGCATGGTGATGCTGAACCTAAAAAGAAAGCCAAAGAGACAGAGACAGAGCCCTCTGTATTGGAAGATCTTGGTAAGAACTGCTGTTGTGCTATTTCCTGTTATATTTTGTATCTGAGTTAGGTTCAAAATGAAGTTATCCAAACAGTTAAATGGCAGTCATTTCCATATTGTAATCTGCCAGAGCATATCGTATTATAACTATTAGTAATGCATATTACAAGTAATGAGAAGTGGAATACTTCTCATTACAAGAGTTTTGCTATTGATATTAAGAAGTCCATTTTCCCAAATAAAATTTACTGCTGCATTCATTAATTATTGACTTTGTGTATGTATTGTCTGTCCTTTTATTCATGAATGCTTTGTTTTTCATTCTTTTTCCGTTACTCTTCTATACAGCGGTAGCTGCAAGGGGTGGCATGGAGACTTTAAGGCCTGCTTTACATCGTCTATATATGACACGAGCTTCTCAATATAAAGATGCTCTTGCAAGCTTTATAAAAGGTTACCATGAGGGTGTACAGCAAGTTCTGCAGAATAAAGAAGAGTCTAAAGTCCCTGCAGATGAATCTGACAACTCTAAGAAAACTACCTGACCTTTAAGTTATTTCCAGAAACAAGATTCATTGTGAAAGCAAGTATATACTTAGCTAGATCTTGGGTTCTTTGATTGTGCCAAAGAATCCAAAGATTTCTATCGAAGATGTAGTCTGTTAGAAACAATGTAGCAAAATGTTTCGCTTGAAAATGTTATCTATAGATCTTCGTTCCACTTGTGAACTGCTGTTGGGAAATTTATATAACTTGGGGTTGGAGTAATAAAGGTAAGAGTACGGACTCCGGAGTTCATATAGAAAATTTTTATTCTTTGTCAACGATTTGATATAGTAAATTCGAAAGCATGAATAACATATTTGTAGCATGCAAAACCTTTGATTTTCTTCGTCCTTGACTATTATTTTCGATCATTTCTTTTAGATACACAATCGATTTCGTAAAAATATCGCATAGTTTAAATAACAGTTTTGTTGTCATTGTTAGATAAAGAAAAATCTTTCTAGATAACGAAAGAATTAACATGACAAGAACCGTTCAATTTCATTTGATAAATCTTTTGTCATCGCCCAATTGATGCAATATAATACCTTCCATAGACTTATTGGACTTTGTTGAATAAAGCCCATTAAATTTCCATAGGTTTATTCGACTTTTTGAATGGGTATGAAAGGTCTAATGGGCTTATTATCAATACCCACAGACCACAAATCAAAAAAATTTATAAAGATGCGGTGAGCGTGGATCGAACACGCGACCTTCAGATCTTCAGTCTGACGCTCTCCCAACTGAGCTATCCCCGCTTTTGATATTTGATCTGAATATTATTAATTAATAGCACGTCAACATTTCCGACACCAATTCTTTTTTCTTTGTGCGGTTGTGCTTGTGTACTGTCTTCTGATCCTATCTCGATAGAAAAGAAAATTATCAAAAGATGCAAAACGCTACAATGTCTGTAACAGCAACTCAAATGAACACGACCAATCACTTGTCAACAACTTGTAAAATCCCCAATCTCCAATTCCCCATTTGCTTCGATCGTAGATTCGCTTTGTTTACTTCTCGTAAACCCTTATCCTTTTCTCAGCTAAATGGCACCTCCTTTCAATTGTCGTCTTGTTTTTCTTCATCTTCTTCCGTCAAGCCCAGATTGAGATTCAACCCTCCGAAGCGTTTATCTGTTTCCATGGAGTGGCAAGACTGCACGTAATATTTCATTTATTTCTTTTCTCTGTTTTTCAATTCCACCATTCCTTGGGAATTTGCATGCTTTTGTTGGAAATTTCGATCCTTTTAACGGCTGATATTCATCAAAAGGCATACTCACTGTTCTCGTAAACACCGTGTGAAATCTTGACAGTAGTGTGAACCTAATTTCAATCTTTTTGATATGGAGATTCAGAGTGAAGATGGAAGTAGATGTTCCAGTATCTGTAGCATATAATTTCTACTTAGATCGTGAATCTTTTCCTAAATGGATGCCTTTCATTTCATCCGTAGAGGTATATTTGATTTCCCAAACAATCTTACTATCTCTTATCAACTCGAAAGTTTCCATCTTTCGATGTTGATTTGATCGTTTGTGGTTAGGTGTTGAAAGACAAGCCTGATCTATCACGTTGGTCACTAAAATACAATGCTTTTGGTCAAGTCATTAAGTATTCTTGGCTTGCTCGGAATCTACAGGCAAGAAAAAAAGAACCCATCATTCAATTTGAGTCGATGCTTTGTGTGTTCTTAACAATGATGGCTTTTTTGTTTGTTGCAGCCTATTGTTAATCAGAAAATCCATTGGAGATCTCTTGAAGGTCTTCCTAATAAGTAGGCAAAAGATCACAAATGGTTCACTTTTTTCTCATCTCTTATTATTTATGAGGCTTAACATATGGGATTTAAGCAATGCAGAGGCAGCGTTCGGTTCTTCCCTAAAGGTCCCTCATCGTGCATCGTACAAGTAAAGAACACTCAATTTTTTGTCTACTCATTCTCTACTACTCGAATGATTCTCTCAAGCTTTTCCACTAACTTTTTGCATTTGTTCCATCTTTTAGCTAACCGTATCATATGAAGTCCCTGCGCTTTTAACCCCTGTGGCATCGGTTGGTAACCTTTTACCTTAAATACATATCTACGTTTTGTGGAATGTTATTCCTTATTACCTCTTTTTTGCCCAATTCAGGCTGTCCGGCCTTTTTTAGAAAGCTTGCTTAGAGGTGGACTTGAACGATTTGCAACCATGGCCAAAACCTCTTAAAACAAAGTTCTGTTTTATGTCCTGAATCTCATTGTTTAGAACTTTAAGCACTAAAACCATTTCATTGTCTAAAAGATCAACACTTTTGCATTCAAGGCAGAAATCAAGAATTGTAACCAGAAACTTACTTCCCTTTGCATTACCCAAATACATTATTATTTTTTATGAATCGTCTTCCGGTTGCCCAGACCGGTTAATCGGATGCTTAAACATAAAAAAAAAATCGTTGTCTTCCCTGTTTATGTAATTTAACTGAAAATTAACTAATTGTGGAAAACAGAGATAACTTAGTTCTGTAACATTGACGGAGAATTTGATTACCGTTGAATTTAAAGGTTTCGCATATAAAAATTGTTGGATTGTCGACATATATACGCATGGGCCTTAGTAATTTGGCATATAAAAGGCAGCCATTGGGTCGAACAAGAGAATGTATAGAGAAAATTAATCAAGGTTTGATTAATTCACCTGCCGAGAGAAGGGGAGCTGAGATCGATTAATCGAAAGTGCGATTAATCTGAGAGAGAAAGGTGAGGAACTTACGACTGTTTTGGGGTTTTCCTTTTTCGGGTTCTTTTTTTTGGGTTGTGTGAGTTGCACCACAAAAGGGATTTTCTTTGTTCAGTAGGAAGATATCTCTTCGATCGTGTAATTAACTTTCGGTACAGAACTCATTTTTGGATTGAGTTCTTGATCCTGATTCTTCTTTGATTCTAGTGGATTTGGGAGGATGGGCTCCTACGAGATGCAGAGCCGGTCCTGAATTTAATAGGGCTGTAAGCAAAAAAAAATTGGGCCGTTTTATATTACAAAAAAATTGGGTCATTTTAATTTTTAAAATTTTTTGTTGTTAGAAGGACTCGAACTGAAGAATTCAAAGAAGCAGTTTACTTTTATTTACCATTTGTGCTAAGAATACTTTTAAAATAAAGGCTGATGTTTTGATATTAACATTGAGGGCCGTAAGTACGGACTTGCTTTGCTTGGGTTCAGGTCCGGCCCTGACGAGATGTACCGATAATTGTCGGGAACTCGTTAAATCTTGTGTTCCTTTAATTTGTTGCAAATTAAACATGAATAGTAAACTAGAATATTGATAACAAAAATTAATTACTTGTCTATACAAGTGGCAGACAACATGAAATGAAATTGAATTCCAAAAACCTTTATACCCACTCGATCCATCATGAGATTACTAATATATGACTAGAAAAAATAGATCTAACGGTTCGTAATAAGAAAAAACACTGTTTATTCGTATCCACTAGAATATCTCGAACACTCTCCCGACCCGACCTGACCTGACCTGACCTGACCAGACCAGGACCTACCACGAGTGTATTAAGTAAACGCATCAGGTCAAGCTTTTTTTATGCTGAAGACCTTTTTTTTCCTTCAAAATAATTATTTTTCAAGTAAGTGTGTTGTGCAATGATTACGTCGTCACCATGACGTAATCTAGTGACTGCTTCATATCATCATACGTAATGTTAGCATCTCTGCGTTCGTTTACTTTTTTGCCCCTTTGTCGCTTTTTTTAACAGTAGAAAATAATGATTTCTATTTCTAATTAATATGCAACCACAAAACCCACTTATAAAAGAATCGATTCTACGTTGAAAATATAAGCTTTCATTCATTAAGCTCTATTAGGAACAAAATCTTTAATTTTTTTGTGGCTTCAAAATTGGAGACTTATATAAATGGAACATTTTTTATAACGAGAAATTATAAAGACAGGATCCCAAGGAGATTCTTTTTCTTTTTCTTTTTTGTTAATGAATAAGAAATTAATAGTTATTATAGAGAGACAGGTGAGGTCATTTTAGTCTATTTTCAAATGGAGTTCCGAGACTGTCACGCCATGAGACGATAAGAATAATAGCTTGCTTCGCTCTCCAATCACTTTCGTAAATGTATACAAAACAATTTTATTTACAATTCAACAATGAATATGAACAAGGACCAAAATGTGGAGAGCAAGGAGAAGAAGAGGATCGATGAAAAAGAAAGAGAAGATGAAGATGAAGATGAAGAGGAGAAGAAGATTGATACGTTCTTTAAGCTTATCAAAAACTATCACGAAGCACGAAAACGAAGACGAGAAGAGTTAGCTGAAAACGTCTTGAAGAAATCCAACGGTAGAGAGAGGTCTCGTATTGTAGTCCCCGCGTTTCAGCCGGAGGATTTCTCTGACTCTCGTAGGGATTTGAAGCCATTGATGACTGTTTCAGATCAGAGAAATGAGAAAATTGACGAAGAAGCAGATAAGGTGGGAAAAGAAGACAATTGTCTAGATCTTAATCTTTCATTGTAATTGTCTAATAAAATTCATGTCTATTTTTTTGTTTCATTTTTAAAAAAAAATCAATTTCACTTAAGATCTGGGATTAAACCAATAAATGTATCATTTAAGGGACGACACTATTTTACTACATAGACTATGGTTGTCCACGGTTTTTCCACCTAAATTTCGGATCTCTCTATTACACCACATAAACTAATAATGCACACTTTAATTTTACACGAACTATTGACATGTCTTCACAATTCTACAAATCGTTATCTTTTGAATAAATCGCGATCAATTGAAATTAACTATATTTACCATATAACCCGAAAACTGACCCATTGAGTAATTGCGGTTGGCGAGATTACTCCTTTTAATCAATTGAGTAAACACAATTGTGAAAATTTGAGTTATGTGAGTTATGTGGTAGACGCAATTAACTTCAATTGATCGTGATTTATCCAAAAAATAGCGATTTGGGGAATTGTGAATACATGTCAATAGTTCATGTAAAATTAAGGTGTGCATTGTTAGTTCATGTAGTATAATAGAGAGATCCAAAGTTCATGTGGAAAAACCATGGGCAGCCATAGTTTGTGTAGTAAAATAGTGTCGTCCCATCATTTAATCAAGACGTGTGTCTGATCTGCAAAATAAAATAAAATCAAGCTATTAAAGTGAATAAAGAATCATCAAGGGTCAATTTGGAAATCAAGCAGATCTAATGAAGTCAAGAGTTTGTACTAAAGAACGGAATGTTTTTCGAAACAGTTTTTAAACTGTATAAAGAAGCATTGCTTTGAAGTAGCCAACTAAGGACTCGTGCAATTGATCAGGGACAGTCAACACATTGACTTTTTAGCTATGATTCCTTTCGTAACTTGACTTTAACACAACTCCCGATTCTTTTAGGCTAAACTACTTGACTTTCAAAAGTCAAAGAAGACAAGATAGATTCTTTGTCTCAATCTCAGAGATTTTGTATTTCTGGGTCTCCATATCCTCGCCATATCCTCGCTCTCGTGTCTCTTAAACATATTAAGAACATGTAAGACTGGGTATTCGGCAAGTACCTATTCCTAACATTTTCTGTTACTATGGGATGTTGTGAGTGAGTCGTGAATATCACTTTGGAACATCCAGAGTCTTGGCCAATGGCCAGCATTCATTGTTCTTTTGGAAATTGTAGCTCGGCGAAAATCTACAAAGTCGGAGACTCCAAGAGATGGGCGATGAACATCAACGATGTCACTCAAGTCTTTGGTGCTTTGGACTACGAATTCTACCACTCTTCTTCTCCTAGAGCCCTCAAGACACATGACACTCCCATGGAACAAGGTTCTTACTATTTCATTAGCTCAAATCAAGCTCAACGCCTATAGGGTCGAGGTGGGATGACTCCAAATGCTGGAGTATTTATGCAGGCAGTGGCTACTATAACAAGACAGGACGAGATCTCTTTAGGCTTACCTTAACCTCAAGTCCACTATTTCACTAGCTCAGAGACCGTGTATTGTGAAGCTGGGTTTAAGCTTCGAGCAGTGGTGCAACCACTACTCAAAGCCGTGACATTCTCCATCTTTCCCAAGGATATGGCGTCCTCAGCTATGGACCGCCTGAACAAGTGGTTACAAACCATTAATCGTTTTTCCTTTCTTGTTTGATTCCTTAGCATTTGAAGAAAGATAAAGAGCTTTTTTGTTTCTATTTCATGGATTCTGAACCAATAATAACAAACAATTTTCCCAACAATGGAAATGATTATTGAACCTATGGCAGACTCTTCTTGCATAAGGTTGTGTCACAGCGTGGACAACTTGTTCAACTGGTTTCTTGAACCGGAACAGAACTGTTATTGTTGACTGTATCTGTTGTATTTTCCTCGGAAACTTTGAAGAAAGTGTAAGACAATATCAAGTTGTTGATTCCGTCCATTCTTGGATCAGTCTCAAACTCAGGATCAATATAGAAGAAGACCTGCAGAACGAAGTAAAGGAGAATGATTAAATGGGCTCTTGATTTTGCCTATGGAATATAAAACAGAACAAAAAAGAAAAGTGTAGTCACCGGCATGTCGATTTGCTCTCCAGGAAGAAGTCGCTGCTCCTCAAAGCAAAAACATTGTATCTTGTTGAAATAAACTCCTGCCTGGAAAAGAGTTGGGGAATCGAGTTAAGGATGTTCTAAGGGATGTTGACAGGGCAATACCGAGGCTAATAGGTATACCTTCATGGGAGTGACGTTGTATGTCGAGACTCCTGTTATTGGTGCTGAACTTTTGTTTTCAGCCGTGTAAAAAGCGAGGGCACTTTCTCCTGGCTTTACTCTCACCTATAAGAAAGTAGCGAAAACAATGACATATAGATTTAACAATGTTGTTAAAATACACATTAAAAAGACTTCACATAAAGCGTCTAAACCTCTCTTTGAGTTGGAATGAACTTCCATGGCATCCCATCTGCAACATCAGCATTGAATTGCACCACAATCTCCCTGTTTATGAGTATTTAGTGAGCTCGTAAATTCATCATAAACAAAGAAAGAAGATGACAGGTTAAGAATGGTGTTGAGAGACAGAGGAATAAACACCTTTCAGTGACGGTACCAGACTCTGAATGCCTAGCAATCTTCTCCTCAACAGTCTGTAGTATAAAGCCATACAAAACGACTGAGAAAGAAACAATACTAAAAACTGAAACCTCAAGAGGAAATTTAATTTAAAAACGATATATACCTCTTTGCGTTGAACAGTACCTCCGTATCCAGTAGCTTGGCAGAATGTTCTATACAATGGCACAGCGGCGTAAGTTAACCCCACCATGCCAAAGACAACAGCTGTGAGGTAATAGAGCATTTTCTGTGATTTGGTTTCTGTTGGAGAGTGAGTAGAATACTGGCGATGGGCACGGAGTAGCATCGATTTAGCAGTTTCAGAGTGGGTATTCAAAGGGAAAAACGAAGATGAGCTTCCCCAAAGCCCTCTCTTGCTTCGGAGATTATGCTCACTGCCTTTACAAGCTCCACTAGTGTAATAACGAGAGCATAGAGCCACCGTCCTTCAACGACATTAAGAAATCGCATCAGCATATTTTATAAAATCAATTGTATGAAATCATCTCATTTAGCACTATGAATCTTCGCTTTATAAAATTTTCTTTGAGGGAATTTAACAAACAGTTAGTGTGCATAACCCGGTAAAGTCGTTTACCTTGGCGACTGCGGTGTTCGATGAAGGTTCTCTAAATATGAAGAAATTCGAGTCCCTCTACAAGCCTTAGACCACGACATGGCCGAAGAGATATTATCTCAATCGATAAACACAATGAAAACACCACACAAGCGCCTACTGCACAAGAAACACGAATGACATTTATTGAAAAATAAGATGAATTTAAACGCTAATACATGGAAAGTTACACCCATTTTCTCCCCGTCTCAACCTCCAGCGTCATCAATAATTGGCAAAAGAAAATGAATCACCCAAGGTCATGATCGATCGTAACCAAATCACAGGCCAACAACGATGCCAGGATCGGTGTAAGAAGTGTAAGATGCAAAGAATAAGAACATGAAAGGAAAAGAAAATTAACCGGTACACCAACAGCGTTTTTGTGTCGTCGGCGGAGAGAGATCGAAGACGTCACTGGCAAACAAAAATTGAATGCACGGGAAGAAAAACACACTTTCAGGTAAGAAAAGTCAATAAGTCAAACAAAGACTTGTGTATTTGTGTGGTAAAGATAGTGGCTTCTGTTTTAATTGTTGTTCACATGCGTTTAATCGAATCATAAATTAAGCCCAGCTTATGCATTTAGCCCAATAAGACCCAAATGAAGAAAGAAAGAAAAAAGAACCATCAATAGACACAGAATGTTTTATTTGTTTTTCTTAACTTTCATAGGAAGCTCAGACGTTTATGATAACTCGTTTTACTGATTGTGACGGTTGAAGAACTCGTATACCGGAACATAAAACTAAACTAATGTTTTCTTGGTTTTGTCTTAAGAGATTATAACAGAATTCGTTAGATTTCATAAAAATAAAGAATGGTGATAGAGAGTAGAGACGATATTTTCCATGTAAATGTTATTTTCTAAACTTGAAATTGGATTGGCAGTCCAGATACTCTTAACTCAGTTCAATGAATCAAACCACTTATGTATCGTACTGTTGTCACCATCTACCCTTCATTTATTTTTCTTTTCTCTGTGTTAAAAAATTATATAATTTGATTTCTTAATCAATCTAAAATGAATTCGCAACAATTGTGCGGATAGGTATTCTTAGCGATATTAAAATGGGTTGATCCTAACCATTTATATTTTGTCTATTTATACTATGTCTATTTAATGTATATCCGTTTACATCCGTTTAAAATTAAACATGTTTATATCTATTTAACCGTATGGATCCGTTACAATCGTTGGACCCGTTTAGTTATAAAAAAATGAAATCATATAAATCCATTAGTCCAGTTGGATACATAATAACCCGTTAGATCTGTTTAAACTATACCCATATTTAATGTATTTTTTAGAAAGAAATTAAAATTATACCATAAAAACACATCAAAATATATTAATTATAATGTCTATTACAAATTTAAGGTTAAATATTCAACGAGAGATGAATAAATATCATTGAAATATTTTTTGACAGGTCACGGGTTGAAATATTTATAACCGATCCATTTAATCCCGCGGATTTTTAACCCATTTTAACTATCCCTAACTAATGGTATGATATTTTATAAAAAAAAAACTCTAATGGTTAAATGACTCAGCCCGTTTAGTATCTAATATGATCATTTAACATGGAGATCATACCGGGTCAATTTATAAAAATCCATTTAGTTTTTTGTATAATTAAAAAGGCTACGAATTGAAATATTTATCACCGACCCATTTAAACCCGCAAATTTTTAACCCATTTTAACATCACTAAGTATTCTCAATGCTTGGTCCAACATATCCATGATTTGAGGGTCAACTTTATTTAAATATAACCATATGTAGGGAAATGCTTCAAATTAATTTTGTATCTTATAATGGAATCAAATTCAATTTCTTTGTTTTTTTCGTCATCCAAGACTATACATTTTTCACATGGTGTATTTTCGTAATAACAAACCAACAACCATTTTTCTATTTCAACAAAAAAACATCTAATTAATATTTATACTGTCTTGAAGAACTCGAGACGAGGGACACCTAAACGGAGAGAGTAGGTAGCTTTTTTGTAGTCACCCCATGTGAAAGAATTATACCGCCGTGGATTTCCCGGCGACACCATTTCCGGCAACGGTGATATTTTTGCCTCTAATGGCGGCGCCGCAAAGTACATTGCCGACATACGAGACTTCCCCGATGTATTTGCTAGCACTCTGTGCCTCACACTAGTGAATCTCCCATTCGTCAATGCCTATTATATTTCCAGAGATTATTTCATTAAATTGATTAATGGCATTCATCATTTATATTTTTACGAATTAAAACGAACCATGTCGTGTTCGAACCAAATTAAAACGTTTAAACTAACCGAATTTAGTGTTCGACAGTATTAAAAGGTTTTTACTTGTAATTACCTGAAGGCAGTCACCGACCAACACGAAGAAGCAACTAGTGTCAGATGGTATCGGGACCCACAAGCCGTCACGTGAGCAAATTTCAAGTCCATCTACGTCGTTGGATCTCAACACCGTCAAGATCTGAGGGTCTGAATGCTCCCCGAAACCTATTTGGCTAACGCCTCTTAACGCGTACGGTGCAGGTGGATAGTGATTCAACCGTAAGATTGAATCACTACGAACGTCTCTGATTAACTCGCTGACTCTATTAGATCTCTGGCCCCAAAAATTCTCCACCGTCAGATCAATTATCTCACATGCCAAATCTTTAACTGCGCGTATGTAATCATTCGTCGCGGAGCTACAAAAAGGAAAAAACCACGTGTCATTGAATTAACATACTCAGTAATCGAACTAATAAATTGTGTGATTTATTTCCAAATATAATTCTACGATAAAAAACCAGTGACAAAAAAGGCATAAGATTATGTTCAGAGGAATGTTCGAAAGGAGGACCCCACGACTCATTTTTTACAAGTTGTCATTTCAAAAGTATGAAGAAGTTGCATAACAGGTCAAAGTTCGATTCAATGACGTTTCGAATCTTGATTCTTTGACATCTAAAAGTGTTTTTGTGTGTTCATGCACAATCTTGATTATTGACCAAGTCTATTCAATTATTATTATTTTCTTGTTACTATGATGTATGTAATCTCCGTTTTAAAAAATAAAAAAAATAAAAAAAATATTAACATGGAGCCCATAAATGAAAATATTTGTTAAAGGTCGATTCACACCAAGAATTTGATCAAATGTATTTTTTAGGAGAAGTCTATGCCACCAAATTAGGGAAAAATGAATTAATCAACCATGTCGCAATCAATATTGCTAAAACATTTTCACATTTTAATATATGGCTAGTATCCTAATTGCACCTAATACCGATGAACCAAGAACAAGATCCGACTAATATAGGTTAATGGTCACAAAGAACAAAGATTTGTAATGTGTAAAATATATGTGCGTACCTGAACTTGAAGGGATCATCATGAGAGATAGTTTCGGATTTATCAGCGACAGATGTCGGGTTTGCATGGAGAAGAAGATACTCAAGTTCACCTAAATCTCCATTAAACCCGATGTTCTTGCATCCGTAACCGAACGGGCTCGCCGGACCGGCTCGTTGCTTCTCCGATTCCGGTTTATCAAAGAACTCTTTACCTTCGTGCTCAAATCTCGATATTATCTCGGGTTTAACTCCGTGGTTTATCACCTTGAAAAACCCATTAACCTCGCAGGCAGAGACAATCTTCTCTGAAAGTTTAGATCGGTCGTTTAAAGAGAAATCGATCACCGGAAAGTTATAGTCCGGCGAAGAGTTGGTCTTTTTTACGGTGGTCTGTAACAGGGTTGGAGATGCCAAAACCATTGTTTTTTCTTATTATTATTCAGGAGGAGGATTTGAATATAAGAGAAGAGTGAGCATTATATAGTGTATGGGAAGAGATGAAAGGTTGATTTTTGCATAAAATTAGTATTTCACAAAGTCTATTTCGAATTCATTTTATAATGCTACGGTTTCCATACGGTTGACAAATGGGTGAAATTAAAGTAATCGCACCATCATAAAGGTGGGCATGTAAATTATTGCCAATATAAATAAAGCTTATAAATTACTTGATTTATATATATATACATATGTATTATCAGCCAAACAATATCAAATTAGGTAAACCTAGAATATGATTTATAAGTTTCTTATTATCAAAATCGGGTAGTTTGAAATTTGGTTATATAAAAGTAGATGTTGCAAAAAAAAAAAGAAGAAGAAATTAGAGGATTGTTGAATTAAATTCTTAAAATAAAGTAAAGATTGAGCAGTTATTGCCTTAAACTCCGTGTTTGGTTGGTCATAAGACTCGCGTACATTTAATATTGATTTCTGGAGTATTATATATTTGAATGAATTAGCACACAGTAGAAGATCCATTATTGGTGTAGTTGTAGTCAAATATTTATTCAAACAAGAGAAATAATTTGTCTTTTATTTGGAAACTATCAATTGTGAGCGTGACCCCAAAAAATGTATAACATATCAAGATTTGTAATTCGATAAGATAGATATTTATCTCGTAAGATATACATATAGAGTATTTGTTGTGAAGAGGCAGAAAAAAGAGGAATATGGTGGAAGAGGCGCGTGGAAAAAAGGAAGTGGGAAGGTGAGGATGGGGCAGGTGTAAGGCTGATATGTCGGCACGTTAGTGTATAATGGTCAACCTTGACGGCTCCTATTAGCCGTTCGATTAACTAAAGACAATAGCCCATTTTCTTTTAAGTTATTATTTTAATATTTTCTTAACACTCTCTAGTCTCTACCAATACCTAGTACCTACCCATATTTCTTAATACCATATTAAACCTCCCAACTTTTTTCTTTCTCAATTTCGTGACATGCTAAAACAAACATAATCTCACAGCTCTCAAATGATGTTATTGACTAGCACGACCGGATCTTAACCTAAACTAAGCAAATCCGTGATTGTAACACTCAATATTAATATTAAAAATCAATTCTTATTCTAAAAATATTCTTACCATAATGTCAAATAAAATAGATTAGTTTTTGAAGTTTATCGGTTCAAATGCTTTTAACATAATTTTTGAAAGATTAAAACGGTTTATTTTTTTGTATTATAAAATGATCCATTTTTTTTACTTGCGGTCTTGTTAAATTAAGGGTTGGTTCTGTTGACTAGTAAAAACTATCGTAAAGAAAATATATAATCTCAGTAAAGAATCTATTATCAATTAATTTTAAATTGAAAATTCATAAAATTAAATATAATATCAAACAACATCGAATTGATCTACTCGTGAAGCATGAAGAGTTTATTATTAGCTTTAAAGTAAATTTCAATTTGAATAAATTTTAAAAACCATCATTTCAATGGAGAATGTTGATATCATACACCAGAAATCTAGAAATGTTATTAGCTAGGAATGAACTAAGAAACACACGATTGAACAACAAATTAAACGAGAGAAATGGGTACGTTCGATTCATTCATTTAAAATATTAAAGATGTAAAAAAAGAGTATGGGAGAAAATTTGACCAGAGACAGGATGGATCAATGGAACATGGCATCTGACATATCAGCCGACATTGTATTATCCCATGAATGAAACATACATATCGGTTAACAAACCTAACTCTATAATTTTAAAACTTTGGCGAGACCATTTGTTTAAACAATTATAAATTTGTTTATTATTGATACCTTTCTTTAGTGTCTATACACTTTTTAGTATTTTAAATCGTTATGATTCTAAAGTAGACAGATGGTCACCCAACTCCTAGACAACCAATCTGAGCTTTCCGTTAAGTTTTTCCATTTATTTATGTTTTTCTTAATTCCCAGCACACATATAATTTCAATCAGTTTTCTTGGGGTTCGGATCATGGCAATATTAACAAGACCAAGGGAGACCTAGAATGAGGAGATATACATCTAAGAGAGTTTAAATGATTATCTTCTGTAATTTATAAAAAGGTATAATATTCAAAGAGAAAAGAAATATATAGTTTAAGATGAAACTGCATGTATTAATAATAATTTGGTTTCTTAAACCGTAATTTGGGCTAATGTCGGAACATGAATAATGCAATGTGTTTCAATGGGAGGCCACATGCGTGGGAATGGGGTCGGCAAAATGGCCGTTGGAATCTCTTTGGTCGTTGAAACGCCTTTTAATTTCCTCTCTTCTCTCACAGATATTATTTCTTCTTATTATTAATAATTTATCATAAAAATAAAAGTTGAGAAACAAGAAGACATATGGCCTAAGACAGTCAACACTATGCGTCCGACATTGTGTCATGATATTAATGTGGGAGAGAATGTGAAAGAAGAAAATTAATGTGGGAGAGAATAGAAGAAGTTCATGATGTGATTGCCGATCTAACAATTTACATGTATACATATAAAACGTTATGTAATTATGAAATACTTGCTATTCACGTAAGTATTCATTTTCCTAAATTATAATCAATAATTGGACGGGAGAGTGGTTCGCTAATGGCAATTGTAGATGTAAAAACATATCTGATTCGTTCACATGTTTTGCTAATTAGTTTAAATTAAAAAATCATCATGGACGGTTGTAAAATATATATATTTGCAATGGAAGTAAACCAATTACCACGATAATAGCAGTCACGTGTGAGAAAAAAGATCAAAGCAGTCACGTTTAGTTGTTCAAGTCGGCCTGGCCATATCCAAAGGCCCAAAGGTATTATCATATTTGGAAACAATATTCGTGAATTGAAGCCATGGATAACTCACAAGTCCAATACTTGGACACGATGGGGTTACACAAGTGAATAACTCTGGTCATGTTCGTTTAGCAGCCGCAGGAATGTGCGACTATGGTTACGGCAGATTGTTGTTCATTTAGGGGTCGTATGTACATGCGACAGACACAATGGTCAAACGATTCGTACTACGTCGTAATTTTTTCGATCGCTGACTAAAACAGTGGTACAACCGCAATTGCCGGCGGCAGACAAACGAACAACATCTGCCGCAGCCACATCCGTAGTGTTGACTGCAGCCGCAGTCGCCTGCGGCGACCAACAACACTGGTGTCAACTGAATGCAGCTTTTAACTCACAAAATGAAAAAACAACAAAAAACTATTCGAGCGCGCATCTTCGTGCGTGACATTCTAATTGTAACAGTAAAGCATAACCGTAAACTAAAAGCTGATTGTAATAGGCAATTAGGGTAAGGCCCAAAGTCCTGAATTGAATCCCAAGCTGTTTTCTATTTTGGGTAAAATGTTAATACATAAAAACGAGATAATGGCCCATGCAGGTTTTGGTATCACCACCCGTATTTTGGTTAATTATTAACATTACATCAGTCTTTGAGGAGTATAGTTTCGATTCTGTATGACATCATATCTTTTAGTTATTTTCTTTTGTTTTCAAATAACTTTTAATAAATCATTCCATTTAATTAGAGACAATTCTAAAAAATTCAACCAATTTTTTCCATAAATTAAATTTTAATCCCTAAACCAAAAATTAAACTGTATGACCTAAAACTACATCACAAACTCTAAAAATAAATCATAAATACAAAATACTAAACCCAAAAATCCAACTATTTAAATTATAAACCATTAAAATCATTTTAATTATTCGCAGTATTTTTTAGAAAAATAAAAATATTATGATATTTGTGAAAGGAAAAAACATTTTTGTGTGGTATTTAAATGATTGTTCTATCCTTAGCCAATATAAGATTGACGAAACATTAAATAGAGTTAGTTGGGAAGATGCGTAGGTTGACACACAAACTCTCACGTCTCACCCAGTCCCCACAATTATCGGCATGGGTCCCACTCGTTATTATCTATAAATTATTATAATTTTAAAGTGTCCATTTTTTTAAACCAATGTCTAATAATATTATAATAGGCAAATGTGTAAAATAACACATTTCTAAATTTTTATTTCAAAATAGTATCATTAGTTTAAATTTCCAATAATAACACAAATATAAGATTAAAATGCATTAAAACTATATTTTAAAAGAAAAAAACTAAACTCTAAATTAGAAAAAATGAACCAAAATACAATATTTTAAGTTTATATATAATTTGTTTAAAATAAATAAATATTTTTACATAAGTATTTGTGCTATTTTTGGGAATTTAATTTCGAGATGCTAAATTTGAAAGAAAAACTTGAAAATGTGCTATTTTAGGGTATTACTCTATTATAATTAACTAACTAATCATTTCATCTATAATTTTTTGATCCACAAAAAACATTTATATTTCTATAATTAAAGAAAATTAAGAAACTCAGAAAAAAAATAAATAGAATAATATCCTATAATAGTAGTTTTTTAAGTTTTTGTTTTAAATTTAACAATATAAATTTAAAATTTTAAAAAATAATATAAACTATTTTATTAAAATACATATTTACTATAAATAAATTATACATAAATTAAAAACATTATATTTGTTTTTTTTGTCAATTTATGGTTTATTTTTCTTTATTAACAATAAATTTTAATTTATTTTAATATTTTAATATTAAAAAAATTAAAACTTGAAAAAATATTATTTTGTCGATTATGCAAAAAGAATAACAAACCAATTAAATTTCTGACAGCAGTGGAATAAACATCTACATCGAAAGTGATAAAAAAAAATATCCATCTTACAAAAGAAAACAGTCATTATTTTTTCAAAGGATGCCTCATAGAGATAGAGTCGATTCTCCAGCTTAGGCAAGGACCAGTACTGATTATAGAAAAGAGTATCTTATAAAAAAATATGAAGTGTGTTAGTCACACAACAAAAGCCCTAATTAAATTAAAAGGTACTCAAAATCATTTATTTTTGTTGACCACTCCATTGGTACCAGCTAAGATCAAGTACTTATCTCTTCTCGTGAGGTTGGTGCACTCAAACCCCAACGCATTCCCGATCTCAAGCTGCACGAGATTAGCCACTTCGAATTTCGATTTACAATCATCATCAAGGTCTAGACACATGGACGAGCCACCGCCAGACACAGGATCAAGGAACTGGACGGTGTAGGAAGGGTAAGGATTCAAGAGGAAGAAAAGCGGGTCAAAGGCCTTGAGACCACTAGCCGTCGTGCCATAGAAGAAAGTCACGTGCGAGTCGATAGCAACAGGTATGATGACGTCACTAACCTCCGAGAAAAGTGGACTAAACCGAAGCAAGTAAGGCTCTCTGCATGTAGTCCCTTCGGGACAAACCACGAGATCTCCTTGGCTCAACAATCTCTCCATAGTTTGACCATCTACAACGCGGTCACGGATCAATCTAACGGTCTTGATCGGAGCTAGAAGCTCTGATAATTTGCTTAGGCTATATGTAACGGCCTTGATGTTTTTATTTCTTAGAGCGTACGAAAGGTAAAGTGGGTCTAATAATGTTTTATGGTTACACACAAAGAGACGACCCTTTTTTTTGTCGGAAGGAAATTGCTCGCTGTGGTTGTTTAAGGTGAGAGTAAAGCGGAGACCGGAGAAGGCAAGGAAAGGAATGGCTATGGAGTAGGGAAGGTTTATTCCGACGAGGAGTCTTGCGACAGCCATGGCGGCGGCTACTGGAGCCCACATGAATAATGTGAGTGTGTTTAAAGGTGTTGGTTTGATAGCTAAACGGCCATCGTGGAAAATTAATGGTTTAGGGTATAGGTCTCGTGGTAAGTTTTGCCAACTTTTCTTGTCTGAATTTCTGACAAAGTAAATCTCCTGTTTATTAAAAGGAAATTAGCATATCGAATTGGAGAGGATTGTTGTAGCAAAATGAAATGAGTTGAAGAGTAGATCAACTCCATCTTATGTATGAAAAAAAAATTCATTATTATTTTATAACTACTCATAATGAACCTACGATTTTAATATCGGCCTTATTTTGTTCCAAAACAAGTGCATGTCTCTGTTCGTTAGCCGCATTTAAACCAAATAAATTATGGACACTTAATTAAGTATACAGTACCATTTATTATTGGTTCCTAGATATCAAAACCCAATCAATTTAATTGGGAACTTATAAAGGTTAATTTATTATCGAAATTTCAAATACCGAAAGCAATAAAAAACATCTAAAAGGCAAAAATCAACATTAAGGGTTTGTGTCTTGTCTCCCAAAAAAGTATGTTTATGTCTATTTTTAATGAACCCCCCACCAAACCCTATTTTAAAGTTAGCAAAAAGTTGCACATAAGGAAGAAAATAACAACTATGGAAGTATGGAACTCGAGATTATATATATATGGATCTCAAAATACGATGATTTACCTGGCAAACTCGAGAGAATAGTGATCGATGACCTGTCAAATTAAAGGAAGTGATACCAACAACATGACCACTACTTAGTTTTTCGTCTTGAATCAATTCATGAAAAGCAAACGCATGTTTCTTCATATCCTCCAAGATGCCTATGTAGTAGCCACCGATCACTTTCATCTCTCTTCCAATCACAACTTCAATCTCCAAGTAATCTCTCAAGAACCCATCAATCATAACTTGTGGCAAATCACTCACACCAACTCTCTTGCCTCCTCTATTCAAAACCTCGAGCATCTCGAGCCCAACATCTTCTAGAAAATACTTTGGCAAAACTGATTTCCCGGCTCGAAAGCTTTCTCTTTTAACCCCGAAGAAGCTCAACATCACCATTGTCTTCAGTCCCATTTCGCAGCTCATTAAGCTTATTAATGGATATAGAATGAAGAGGATAAATGACCTTATTACCCCTCCGGCTTCAAAAGCTACGATCATGAAGTAAGGAAACAAAGAGTTTGATTTGAGTAGAGTATCTTCGACGTTGAAGATCAAAGTGTGACGTGACAGGTCGTGACCTAGGTGGAGACCGTGAAATAGGCATTTTTCGTATTTTTGTTTAGAGTCCCGGCAAGACCATCGCTGGATAATGAAAAATCGGTAGAAGAAGAAGACAAGAGCTTGAAGAGTCGAGATCTTATTACTGAACATGGATTTGATCTTTCTTATTTGACTATATTTTATTGTTGCGCTGGATTCTAGCTAGACTCTGCATGTCGAGAGAAACACAAGAGCGTGGCATTTATATAATGAAACTATGACGTAACTACCCTGGAATTGTGGTTAGTATTTACAAGGAATGCCCGGTTCCACTTCATTCCCGTACAGCTTGCATGTAACACTAAATTAACGATCATAATGTTAATCTCTAATTAAAAAGGACTTTTTGTAAGACTTTAAACTAACTAGAATTGAATTTAACTTATATATTATATTATATTTGTATAATATTATAACTAGATTTTGGGCCGCGCCATGCGCGGAGTAAATTATTTATTATATTTTATACAATGAAATTTTATAAAAATAATATATATAATTAGTTTATATTGAAATATTATCTGAAATTTTAAAAATCATATTACCATGATAAAATAATATATCATAATTGTATTATGTATAATGTAAAATATAGTCTTATGGATTGTTTTATATGAGTAAAAATTCATTTTCTATGTGAAAAGATTTGAATATTTGAAATTTAAAAAAATTCTAGTAAAGAAATATTTTAAAACTCAATTAAAATTAAAACAAAATATAAGTGCTTATACTAAAATCATTAATAAGATAAGTAAAATATTTTGGTGTAGAAATTAAAATATGTTATCGATAAATATAAAAGAGTATAAATATAGTTTGACTATTTTTCAATTAAAATTTAAATCAAAATGTTGGCATTGACATATAATAATTTATGTATTGATTAGTAGTAGATAATGTAGGGAAAGATTTATAAAATTTACTCTAATGATTTTATGTGTATTAATGGTGATTGAATGGCATATATAGTAATTTATCTAGTAAATTAAGACTTGTTTTAAATTTGTTTTGAGAGATTATGAGGAAGCGACACCTCAGCTGGTATAGTTGTAAATAACACGTCGAGATAAGGTTATTTTTTTAAAATGATTCTCAATTAATATATTAGGGATGTCGGACTTGCATTGATAGTCCAATAAATAGATTTTTGTCCCGTGTTGGTTTTGTTAGGTTCTAAATTTTTTTGAAGCTAACTAAACTCATTTCAGTTTTGTTCTGTTGAATATAAATGTTAATTGTACGGTTCTGATTCAACTCATTAAACCAAATTATACATCTATAACCGAGTAAAATCGCCTTCTATTATATTAAATAACCATATAAACAAAAAATCAAATTTTGAAAGTATAACCAAATTTAATAATTTTGGTATCTTATTAATTTTTATTAGCATCAATATATAATCATAATTTATTGAACAAACCTCCACATTAAGCAAACATATTTATTTAGAGATTTCAAAACATGTATGAATCCGACTAGACTAAACTAAAAAAGCCATCTTAATGTTAACCCAAATGATCCAAAAAAATTGAAAATGTGCTATTTTAGGGTATTACTCTATTATAATTAACTAACTAATCATTTCATCCATAATTTTTTGATCCACAAAAAACATTTATATTTCTATAATTAAAGAAAATTAAGAAACTCAGAAAAAAAAAATAGAATAATATCCTATAATAGTAGTTTTTTAAGTTTTTGTTTTAAATTTAACAATATAAATTTAAAATTTTAAAAATAATATAAACTATTTTATTAAAATATATATTTACTATAAATAAATTATACATAAATTTAAAACATTATATTTGGTTGTTTTTTTCAATTTATGGTTTATTTTTCTTTATTAACAAGAAATTTTAATTTATTTTATTATTTTACTATTAAAAAATTTAAAACTTGAAAAAATATTATTTTGTCGATTATGCAAAAAGAATAACAAACCAATTAAATTTCTGACAGCAGTGGAATAAACATCTACATCGAAAGTGATAAAAAAAAATATCCATCTTACAAAAGAAAACAGTCATTATTTTTTCAAAGGATGCCTCATAGAGATAGAGTCGATTCTCCAGCTTAGGCAAGGACCAGTACTGATTATAGAAAAGAGTATCTTATAAAAAAATATGAAGTGTGTTAGTCACACAACAAAAGCCCTAATTAAATTAAAAGGTACTCAAAATCATTTATTTTTGTTGACCACTCCATTGGTACCAGCTAAGATCAAGTACTTATCTCTTCTCGTGAGGTTGGTGCACTCAAACCCCAACGCATTCCCGATCTCAAGCTGCACGAGATTAGCCACTTCGAATTTCGATTTACAATCATCATCAAGGTCTAGACACATGGACGAGCCACCGCCAGACACAGGATCAAGGAACTGGACGGTGTAGGAAGGGTAAGGATTCAAGAGGAAGAAAAGCGGGTCAAAGGCCTTGAGACCACTAGCCGTCGTGCCATAGAAGAAAGTCACGTGCGAGTCGATAGCAACAGGTATGATGACGTCACTAACCTCCGAGAAAAGTGGACTAAACCGAAGCAAGTAAGGCTCTCTGCATGTAGTCCCTTCGGGACAAACCACGAGATCTCCTTGGCTCAACAATCTCTCCATAGTTTGACCATCTACAACGCGGTCACGGATCAATCTAACGGTCTTGATCGGAGCTAGAAGCTCTGATAATTTGCTTAGGCTATATGTAACGGCCTTGATGTTTTTATTTCTTAGAGCGTACGAAAGGTAAAGTGGGTCTAATAATGTTTTATGGTTACACACAAAGAGACGACCCTTTTTTTTGTCGGAAGGAAATTGCTCGCTGTGGTTGTTTAAGGTGAGAGTAAAGCGGAGACCGGAGAAGGCAAGGAAAGGAATGGCTATGGAGTAGGGAAGGTTTATTCCGACGAGGAGTCTTGCGACAGCCATGGCGGCGGCTACTGGAGCCCACATGAATAATGTGAGTGTGTTTAAAGGTGTTGGTTTGATAGCTAAACGGCCATCGTGGAAAATTAATGGTTTAGGGTATAGGTCTCGTGGTAAGTTTTGCCAACTTTTCTTGTCTGAATTTCTGACAAAGTAAATCTCCTGTTTATTAAAAGGAAATTAGCATATCGAATTGGAGAGGATTGTTGTAGCAAAATGAAATGAGTTGAAGAGTAGATCAACTCCATCTTATGTATGAAAAAAAAATTCATTATTATTTTATAACTACTCATAATGAACCTACGATTTTAATATCGGCCTTATTTTGTTCCAAAACAAGTGCATGTCTCTGTTCGTTAGCCGCATTTAAACCAAATAAATTATGGACACTTAATTAAGTATACAGTACCATTTATTATTGGTTCCTAGATATCAAAACCCAATCAATTTAATTGGGAACTTATAAAGGTTAATTTATTATCGAAATTTCAAATACCGAAAGCAATAAAAAACATCTAAAAGGCAAAAATCAACATTAAGGGTTTGTGTCTTGTCTCCCAAAAAAGTATGTTTATGTCTATTTTTAATGAACCCCCCACCAAACCCTATTTTAAAGTTAGCAAAAAGTTGCACATAAGGAAGAAAATAACAACTATGGAAGTATGGAACTCGAGATTATATATATATGGATCTCAAAATACGATGATTTACCTGGCAAACTCGAGAGAATAGTGATCGATGACCTGTCAAATTAAAGGAAGTGATACCAACGACATGACCACTACTTAGTTTTTCGTCTTGAATCAATTCATGAAAAGCAAACGCATGTTTCTTCATATCCTCCAAGATGCCTATGTAGTAGCCACCGATCACTTTCATCTCTCTTCCAATCACAACTTCAATCTCCAAGTAATCTCTCAAGAACCCATCAATCATAACTTGTGGCAAATCACTCACACCAACTCTCTTGCCTCCTCTATTCAAAACCTCGAGCATCTCGAGCCCAACATCTTCTAGAAAATACTTTGGCAAAACTGATTTCCCGGCTCGGAAGCTTTCTCTTTTAACCCCGAAGAAGCTCAACATCACCATTGTCTTCAGTCCCATTTCGCAGCTCATTAAGCTTATTAATGGATATAGAATGAAGAGGATAAATGACCTTATTACCCCTCCGGCTTCAAAAGCTACGATCATGAAGTAAGGAAACAAAGAGTTTGATTTGAGTAGAGTATCTTCGACGTTGAAGATCAAAGTGTGACGTGACAGGTCGTGACCTAGGTGGAGACCGTGAAATAGGCATTTTTCGTATTTTTGTTTAGAGTCCCGGCAAGACCATCGCTGGATAATGAAAAATCGGTAGAAGAAGAAGACAAGAGCTTGAAGAGTCGAGATCTTATTACTGAACATGGATTTGATCTTTCTTATTTGACTATATTTTATTGTTGCGCTGGATTCTAGCTAGACTCTGCATGTCGAGAGAAACACAAGAGCGTGGCATTTATATAACGAGACTATGACGTGACTACCCTTGAATCGTGGTTAGTATTTACAAGGAATGCCATTGCTGACGGTTCCACTTCATCCCTGTACAGTTTGCATATACCAATAAATTAACATTATAATGTTAATCTCTAATTAAAAAGGACACTAGATTTTGACTCACTACTTGCGTGAGAAAAAATAGTTACAAATAATAATAATTATTTATTTTATTAATTTAAATTACATATATATATAATTTATCTCATATTTAAAATAATTTATTAAAATTTTTTAATATTGATTACGAAAATAAAATAGATAATAAAATTGAATTATATAAATAAATTTAAATTGTATCTATTTTACATAAAATTACACATATGATAAATATTCAATTAAATCAAACTTTATTTTATATTTTGTTTTATATTATATTTACATTTTATGACAGAATACATTGTACGTCGAAATATTAGGGATTTACATATAATATGTTGTATAATGGTAATTTTCGTAAATAATCTAATAAATTATGTGGTATGTAATATTTATCTTAAAATGCTATAATAGTGTGACACATTAGCGTTGCACACTTGTAAATCACACGTCAACATAATGTTACTTTGTTAAAATAATTCTCAATATATATTATAGATTTTTGTAAGATTTTTGTAAGATTGTATACTAACTAGAATTGAATTTAACTTATATATTACATTATTTTGTATAATATTATAATGTCGAACTTGCATTGATAGTCCAATTAATAGATTTTTGTCCCGTGTTGGTTTTGTTAGGTTCTAAAATTTTTTGAAGCTAACTAAACTCATTTCAGTTTAGTTTTCTTGAATATAAATATTAATTTTACGGTTCTGATTCAACTCATTAAACCAAATTATACATCTATAACCGAGTAAAATCGCCTTCTACTATATTAAATAAACCATATAAACAAAAATATTCAAAATTTGAAAGTATAACCAAATTTAATAATTTTGGTATCTTATTAATTTTTATTAGCATCAATATATAATCATAATTTATTGAACAAACCTCCACATTAAGCAAACATATTTATTTAGAGATTTCAAAACATGTATGAATCCGACTAGACTAAACTCAAAAAACATCTTAATGGTAACCCAAAAGATCCAAAAAAAAAATTGAACTTATTTTTAAAAATCTGAATCTGATAATTTTTAAGGATAGATTGGATCGGATCTCGGAATTTAGCACAAATTGAAATGTGTATGGGAAACGTATGTCATCGAATTGGGTCTACTTAGTGAACAACGAAATGCGGTGTTGTCCGTGACCTGGACTATTAACAACTTGTGCGGTGTTGTCCGTGACCACGGGACTTGGATCTTCTCTCGTTATATAACTTTCTTTTTATTCATTATTAGTTGGCATATAACTTACTTTTTATTTATTTATGGTTATTGATTTCCTACATAAGTTTTACGTAATTGAGAACTTTATTCAAATGGTATATAAGACGTCAGTCTTTTGTATTCGTTTTGAACTGTCAATTATTTCATTTTGTTTGTATATCAATAAAAGAACTAAATTTATGTCCAAATTTAATAAGAACTTTACCTCCTAAAACAGTGTTGGTTGCACTCATAATTACACAATATTCGACAAGAAAATGAGTTCTTAACCTGATTTGTTTATTTCCAAACCTGAGTTGGTTTGCTCCCAACATCTAATAAAATGTAATTTTATATGTTATCAATTAGTGAGCCGCCGAACGAGAATTTTTTGTGTAATCTAATTAACAAAAATTCAAATCATTATTAGAAAATTCATCCATCCAGGAAAAAAAGGGAGTTTTCCCATTGCAAGAATGGGTCTTCAAGCAATAAAATTTCAAAACAATCTTGCAACGTTGACCGAATAAAAGATCGTTATCGAGAATAATTTTAATTGTATTTATAATCCACGTTATTATTGGAAACGCACTATCTATTTCGTTCAATGATTATATTGACAAGTTTGTTTGTTTTTATTATATGGTCTTCGTCAAGTTATGTTTTTAGTTACTTTTTACGTCGGTTGATGTTTGTTTCCATTTTATTTCAGCGCACAGACATTGTATTATTGATTTTTCTTAATTTTACTGGAAATCAATAATTGTTCCTTTTTTCTGTTGTTTTGAAATATAACAATACGTGTGAGTGAATCACATGAGCATGTTATTTTTCCAATATAAAAGAAAAACATGAACATGTATAAATGAACAAAATAGTGAATAAGATCAAGTTGACCGTTGGCAAAAAAGAGGGAACAATAGTCGAGCGTTAAAGTCAACGTATTGACCATTTACACATCTATATAAGGAGCTACAAGCTTGTCTTCTTCTTGTACAAAAACCACAAAGATCCCTTTCACCCAAATGGCTCAACATTCTTCTCTTCTCTTATGCTTTTTCCTCTCAATCGTTTTAATACTGTCTTGTAGCCAAACCAAAGCCACAAAAATCGCACGTTTGGTGCCAAAATCTCTATACGACTCAATATTCATTCACAAGGACAACGCTGCTTGTCCCGCGAATGGTTTCTACACTTACGAATCCTTTGTGGCGGCTACGAGGCGGTTTCCGAGATTTGGGAGCGTAGGAAGTCCGGAGACCCGGCGGCGCGAAGTGGCAGCATTTTTGGCTCAGATATCACATGAGACGACTGGAGGATGGGCGACGGCGCCGGACGGACCGTACGCTTGGGGGTTGTGTTTTAAAGAAGAAATTAGTCCACAGAGTAACTATTGTGATTCTTCTAACACGGAGTGGCCTTGTTTCTCTAATAAGACTTATCATGGAAGAGGTCCTATTCAACTCTCGTGGTAGGTTATTTAATTTCACCATATGATTCCACATCTTCGTAACTTATATAATATCTCATATAATAATTTATGCATTTGTTTTATCATATCTATAGGTCTCAGTTGTTTTAAAAAACACATTTGTTCGCGTATATGAAAATATATATATATATAATATGTTACAATAATTGATACGTTTTTGAAATAGAAAACATTTTTCAGTTTTTACTAAAATATTTATGCATTTTTCAGCTTAAATTTAATAAATTTATTGACATTTTAGTTTTTATTTATAAGATATGATTTAGTTTACAATTATGAATTAACAAACAATTTTTTTAAGAAAAAATTTAATATTGTGAGTCCATTCAACTAATAATTAAATGTAAACTTAAATACATCGGGACCATAGCATAATAGTCATGACAATCTGAATTTTACATTCGTTCCAAATACTTCCAAATAGTAGATCCGTAGACAGATCATATAAAATCCAATTACACAATTGTTCTAATTGTTGTCTTTTATATTTATTTGGAAAAAGGAACTATAATTACGGACCGGCCGGTCGGGCCCTAGGATTCGACGGTTTAAGGAATCCGGAAACAGTGGCAAATAATGCAGTGATAGCTTTCCAAACAGCACTTTGGTTCTGGATGACGGAGCAGAGTCCCAAACCGTCGTGTCATGACGTCATGATTGGAAAATACCGACCTACACTTGCGGATTTGGCAGCTAACCGTACCGCCGGTTATGGTTTAACTACAAACATCATAAATGGCGGTTTAGAGTGTGGGATTCCAGGAGACGGGCGGGTCAACGACCGGATCGGGTATTTTCAGAGATATGCTGGCTTGTTTAATGTAAGAACTGGGCCTAATTTGGACTGCGAAAACCAAAGGCCTTATGCTTAAATAATAATTTGGTTGACCCAAAAGTCAACATATGTTTATGCACTGCCCAACTAATCATGTTTTTTTTTTTCGGTGGATCGTCTTTAAGTTTAATGTGATTTGATGGTTTTGAGTTGATTTCATCAACTACTACCTAATAAATTTATTGTAATAAAGTTATTCCCATAGTATTTGTGATGTTAAACTAAAAAAATAAAAATTATCTCAAATCTTTTGCTCTAATTTTCAACAAACAACCACTATTTCATTATATTTCTTACTCATATTTTGTTTATTTACATATTTAAATGCATAGCTTTAAATATACAACGAGTCTTAAATATTAGGGTTTACTTCTGTTAACTACACGAATTTATACGAATAAATCTATTTTCATTTGTATTTTTTGGGTTTTTTATAAGTTACATAAACTGTTTTTTTTTCCGTAAACTATATAAATTTCATAAATTATTCCAATTAGAAAAATTTCGTTAATTTTACACGTTAAATTGTTATTAAACCTTAATTTACTTCGAAAATCTGGTTTTAATTTTAAAATAAACTCAAGTTAAAGCCAGATTTTCGAATTAAAACAAGTTTTAGTAGGTATTTAACGTATAAACATTAATAAAATTTCTGTAATTAGAATAATTTATGAAATTTGTATAATTTATGGAAAAAAGATATAGTTTATGTAGTTAAGGCAAAACCAAAAAATATGGATGAAAATAGTTTTATTCGTATAAGTTTGTGTAGTTGACGAAAATAAATCATAAATATTAACTATTGTACTTTTATATTGTTCAAGAAAAAAAGTATAAACACATATACACAAATAGTAATAAACTTTTTAGAAATAGAGATACATTAAATTAAAATCCAGGTGGAACAGCTAGATTTGGGGCGAGATATAAATGTGATTCAAAAGTCAGATAAAACCATTTGCGACCAAAGATTTTGAGTCCCACTGGATTCTCTCGTCCGTTAGATTTTTTTAATCTCTTGACAAAACCATGGCCTATCTTTTTATTATATATACAGATTCGTCGCTTGAGAGAAAATTCACACCAAAACCCTGAAAGTAAGGTTCAAAATTTGATCACCAATGGCGTCAATTGTTCTTCTACTCACGCAAATCCTCCACCCTACAAACCCAGATTTCCCTTCTTCTTCGTATTCCTCCATGCTTCTTAATTCATCATCATCGTCTTCGTCTTCACATTATACGCAACAGAAATCTCCGAGACCCACCACAAAACTCGACAATGTCAAGATATCACATTTTCACGAAGATCCCCAAGATTCAAGAGTTATGATCGATATGTTCTAGACTTAACCCATATCTCTATTATACTTTGTGTAATCTTTGCAATTTTGTTGTCGCCACAAATGGTTGTAGCACTTATCATCGACTAAACTCATTAGCCAGGCCCATAATTGCAAGTCTCTTGTATCAAACTGGATTTTGTTGACATATAAAAAGTGTTTACAAGTTTTTGCATTGTTGTCCGTCAAAAATGGCGAGAGAGGTAAAGAAGCCGAGATTCATTTACCAAGATGTGATACGATATTAAGTTACCTTGCAGATATTGCCTTTGGTAACACTTCAAGTCTTTTTTTGAAAGAATCAACTTTTTGATCATCTGGCTTTGGCAAGCGCCTAAAATAACAGATAAACACAGTAACATGTTAAATAGAAAAAGAAAAACTTTGTGGAACGGTCTGCGTTACTACTCTCAGGCCTCTCCTGAATTGCCTTAAAATTGCAACCTATTATGCTGTCAGCATTCTCCTCTAGTTTCCAAAAGCTCTGCTTCAAGGATATTTGACATGGATGTCTTCAGAGATAGTGCCAAAGGAGAGATGTGGTCTATCTACGATTCACACAAGTACATATATAGAGCAGAGCTTTTAACTAAGGCCTTAACATAGCCAAGTTTAAACTTTGCTGTGATCTTTTAAGAACGAGTCAGATTCTTAAAACGTTCTTGTGTCGATAAGAGAAAATTAAATCACATTGTTAAATGAGTTTAAGGAGTTATCTTGAAGAATTTGGAGTCAAAATGAAGGTCAGCTGTGAGGATTTTGAAGCTACATGGTGAAGGGACATTAGTTTTCAGGTGGAGTAGTTTCAGATAATTAGATGAAACCAATTTGAGTTTTACAGCCTCTGAAAATTTCAGGCGAGTGAGAGTAGATGAAAAAGAGGTTGGGGAAAAGCTTTTTACGGGATTAGGCCATTAGAGCCCAAGGTGAAGATTTGTGGCTATATGGGCTTCAGATATCTTAGGGCCTTATCTTTCTTAAAGAGAGAAAAATATAGTTTTGAATTTTTTTTGCCCTAACGATCTATATTTCCTCGTAACTATAACTATAGTATATCCCCAAATAACTGTAAAAATAATATCACAGTTTGTATATCCATACTGAACAAGTTAAAAACATATTTTGCCTTATGCTGATAGTTCGAAATATATTTCTCCCTCAGATAAAAGTTTGAAATCTAATTAGACATTACCGTAGTTAAATACGGTTTACAAAATTCGTTAAACCAAATTAAACTAAATTCTCTTAATTAAACCAAGTTAAACCAATAATTATCCAAATTATGACCCGATAACCTGCGATTATAACAAACCTCATTCCCAAACCAAATCCACGAAATTCTCAAAATCCCAAATCGAAAACTCTAATTCTCAAAATCGGCCACCTTCGAAATCGATCCCCCCATTGTCGAAATCGAGCAACACTAAGTCGAAATCGAACCCTAACACCACTATATTTGTCGAAATCGAACCCTAACACCACACCAACATGATTTCGGGAGGCCATAGGAGCTACCTTGTCGACACCCGCTTGAAGTTCCACTCAAATCTCCAAAAATATTGCTCATCCTAATCGATTTCGAATCTAGATTTACGAATCACCACCTTCAATTGAGGATTTTCAGTCTCCTTTCTTCTTTTCTCGTTTTAGGGTTTGTTTGATTGGAGATTTTCGATTTTGGGTGGAGTTTTACTGTTGGATTTCGGTTTTGTAATCTAGGTGGGGTTTTAGGGTCGGATCTCGGTTTAGAATCTAAATGGGTTTTGGTATGGTTCGATATTCACCGGTTTTTGTGGTAAATCAAGTAACTCAGCTGTTCGGGAGAAATAGGTTTCGAACTTTTAAATGAGGGAGAAAAAGATTCCAACTTCTCCACGATGGATATATAAACTGTGGCATTAGTTGTACGGAAATTTGGTGATATACGATAATTTTGATGGGAAAATACATCATTAGCGCTTTTTTTTTTGTTATTCTCAAATTTGTAAAAAAGTGAAAATTAATTTAGGAAACATTCCCATCCCAGAAATACAAAACCGGTTATTAATCCGGAAACTCAAAGTTAGATTATACGTATAGTTCAAACTTCAAAGGCACTGCGATGATAAAAAAGGATGATGGGCACGTGACGTGGGCGTTGAAAGTAATGTACTATTAGTATAAAACAATATACTTTATTTGATTTCCAAAACAATGATGGCAGAAATTAATTTTGGAAAAAAAATATAATGCATGCAAACGTTTTTTGGAACATGTAAATCCGAATTCCGAAAGGTCGTTGTCGTTTACGACATGGAAACATGGAGTGGCTGTGGTTTTGCCTCGTCGCTCGCAAAGACACAGCAACATGTTCATCACGAGGGATCACGTGAACAGCACCGTATTAATTTTCTTCATCTCTCTTAGGATTTTTGGACCACTTCATTCAACAATGCTATGTTACACAGAGAATAACATGTTACGTTATAACATTCTTTAACACAAAGTCCAGGGTCGGACTTGGGGCCAAGCAAAGCAAGCTTGTGTTTGCGCCTCTCACTATTAATATAAAAAAATCAGATCTTATTTCAAAAGTACTCTTAACACAAATGGTAAATAAAAGTAAACTGCTTTCTTGAGTTTTTCGGTTCGAGTCCTTATAACAACAAAAATTTTAAAAATTAGAATGACAATATTTTTTTGTAGTATAAAACGGCCTATTTTTTTTTAGCTTGCGGCCCTGTTAAATTCAGGGTCGGCTATTGAACTAATCGTTTACAAATTATATTACCCGAAACTACTATTTGAATATATGGTTGGGTTGTTAATATTTATTTTATATCATTTTTCTATATCTTCATCTACAACAACTTTGCCAAAACTGTTCAGAATTTTTCCTACAAATATTTTCATCGTATTCTTTTTGTTAAGTTAAGCAGAGTTTTAAACGAAAACACTCAATAGCGTAAGGAGTGAAATAGGACCATGAAGAGCCTTTCCCTCATTCTTAAGTGTCTCAAATAATCTTAGTAACGGCCAATGGGTCACATTTGTATATACCACAAAATTACCTCATGTTGCTTCGAAGTTAGGGTGCCAAATTAGAGTATCTGAGAAAAGAAGTAACCAGGAAACTTAACTTAGAAAATTATTAACATTTTCATTCCCATCAATGATTTATTTGCATTTTCATTTCCGTATACTGTATAGTATATTGTTTTAAATGAAATACAAAACGTAAGGGAGAAGATTTTGGTTGATATCCAAAAGTATAAATTAAGATAAAGGAGGCTTTTGCAAATTCCTTTCGATAAGGAAAATATTTAAAAAATTTCCATTTCAACGATAGTACGTAGCCGAACGGTAGGATGACAATTAGATTTTATTACGTAAATTCGCAGATACTCAGGTTTGGTTTTTAATTAGAATTTCAAACGTTATTTTAGTGTAATATAATCTTGTTGGATAATATGGTGTTCCCACTATATAATACGACGACTAGATCCCAATCTTTCAAATTCTGATGTTTTACATGATATGCAAACTAATTTTTGTAGTCAAGTTCATATCACACACTAAAAAACTGAAATCCTCTTACCGAATATCATTTTGATTTTATAAGACTTAGATGTAGCCTGTAGTGAAAGGCATGTAAGAAAGCTATCGTTTTCTTTGTTTGGTCGAGACAAATAAAAATGTTCGGTTCTTGTCAAGCAATGACTTGACGATCAATCTGGTTTTATATATTATAAGTATCAGTAACTTAAGCTTCTTTTCTCACAACTAAAGCCAATAAATCATCTTTCAACCTAATAGTTTGAGCCATGATGAAATCTATAATTTATTTTCTCATCGTGTTATCTTGCATTATCAGTTCAACTTATGCGTACGATCCTGACGCTCTTCAAGATCTATGTGTTGCCGATAAATCTCACGGTAGAAACATATCCTTCGTTCAAAATTTCAGTGTGTCATAATGTTAGGGCCATCTCAAACTATATGAACCTCTTATATAAATTTGTAATAGAAATCGCCTTAATATCTTTAAATTAGAGCGTGGGAATATTACACCACAATCACAAAAGGCACGTTTTAGCAAAATAATAATAGTAATAAACAGCACGATGTGCGCATTGCAGGAACTAAACTGAACGGATTTCCATGCAAGGAAACATCTAACATCACGGCGTCTGACTTTTTCTTCTCCGGAATCTCAAAACCAGCCGTCATAAACTCCACCACTGGATCCGCCGTGACGGGAGCCAACGTGGAGAAGATTCCAGGGCTCAACACTCTCTCCGTCTCCTTAGCGCGTATAGATTACGCTCCGGGTGGTATAAACCCACCGCACACTCACCCACGCGCCACCGAAGTCGTCTTCGTTCTCGAAGGAGAGCTTGAAGTTGGATTTATCACGACGGCGAATAAGCTTTTCTCTCAAACCATTAAGATTGGTGAAGTTTTCGTTTTTCCGAGGGGGCTTGTGCATTTTCAGAAAAATAATGGAAAATCCACGGCGTCGGTTTTATCGGCATTTAATAGTCAGTTGCCGGGGACGGTTTCTGTTGCCGCGGCGCTTTTTGCGGCAGAACCTGCTTTGCCGGAAGATGTGCTGACTAAGACTTTCCAAGTGGGAACTAAGATGGTTGACAAGATTAAGGAAAGGCTCGCGACTAAGAAATAATTCAAGATGATAATATATTGTATTGTAACGTTCCATGGTGACAAACAGTAAAGGTTTTTCAGTAACACTATCGTTATTAATAAAAACGTTACTGTGATTATCTTGTTTTCTGAAAATGTATCTTAAGATTAGATCAATTGAAAACATATAACTTTGAATTGTTGACAAACGAAAATCCGAATTGGTTGCTTGAATTCACTGTAAAATGGGATACATGACCTGAACAAATTTTCTCATTAAAAATTTAATCAGATATAAACCTGATAGCTGGGACAATCAAAAGTGAAAATGGGCCTGAAAAAATGTATAATGGGTTAACTTATAGGGCCCATTCTAAAACGGAACGTTTCTCTGCTGATTTTAGCAGACAGATAGTCTGTTTACGGAGATCAATCTGACGCCGAAAGTAGTCGTCGTCGGTCGAGGAGGGATTGAAGAATCGTATAGTTTCTGTGATGCCGCCGAAGAGAAATTTCAGGAAGCGTAACTTCGAGGAGGAAGAAGAAGAAGATCATCTAAACAAAGCCTCAAACTCAGATGAAGAAGATAAGCGAAGGTCAAGTCCTAAATAGAAAATCACCATCTTGAGGGTTTTCTCCTTTGAATTTTTTTGGTTAATTTGGTTAATGGGCGATTTGCAGATTGGCGTTGGAGGAAGTGAAGTTTTTGCAGAAGCAGAGAGAGAGAAAACTAGGAATCCCAGCTTTATCTACGTCACAATATAGCATAGGAAAAGTGAAACCAGTGGAGAAAACCGAAGCTGAAGGAGAGAAAGAGGAGCTTGTGTTGCAAGATACTTTTGCTCAAGAGACTGCTGTTTTAATTGAAGATCCCAATATGTAAGTATCTCTATACACGATTTTGGCCTAATTTTCAGTTTCTCACTGCCCATACCAAGTGGTTTTAGATAAATAGATCGAGCTAGTAAGGTTTCTTTGTAAGCATCAAGGATTGTGTTCCTTATTGATTTTTAATAGGGTTAAGTACATTGAACAAGAACTGGCGAAGAAAAGGGGGAAAAATCTTGATGATGCAGATGAGGTTGAGAACGAATTGAAGCGTGTGGAAGATGAGTTATACAAGATACCTGATCATCTTAAAGTAAGTTTTTTTTGTAACATTGATTGTTTACTCTACACTCTACAGTGTAGCAAATTGTAAGTCCTTTGCTAAAAACCTTCTCAGGTAAAGAAGCGTAGCTCGGAAGAGAGCTCAACACAGTGGACTACCGGAATAGCTGAAGTCCAACTCCCAATCGAGTATGTATACTTTTGCATAGATTGATAATAAGTGTTTTTGTGTATTTTCAATATTAATGGTTTGTTTTCTATAGATACAAGCTAAAGAACATTGAAGAAACAGAAGCTGCCAAGAAGCTTCTGCAAGAGAAGAGGCTTATGGGTCGGCCAAAATCAGAGTTTAACATTCCATCTAGTTATAGTGCAGATTACTTCCAACGCGGGAAAGATTATGCTGAAAAGCTTAGAAAAGGTTTTGCTTTATGATTCTTTTTCTCTTTGCCTTTTGTTAGTCTATGTGCGTGTGGATTCTTGTATTGATCAATATGCACTTAAAACACGCAGAACATCCTGAGCTATATAAAGATAAAGGACCTCAAGCAGATGGCTGTGAAGGAGCTAAACCGTCTAGTGGTAGTAGTAGTAATAATGCTGAGTCAGGGAAAAGCAGACAAGCTGCAACTGATCAAATCATGTTGGAACGATTTCGCAAGAGAGAGCGTAACCGTGTAATGCGGAGATAAGTAAAATCATATTTGCAGACCTTCATCCTTTACAGGGTAATACACTAATACTCTTTTGGATGTCAATCACTTGTATTGGAATTATGTAACATTTCATTCAAGAAACCAAATTTGCGTTTACACATATAAAAGTGTGTGTTTTCAGAAGTTTACGTTACTCTTGAAGCTCTGACCAAACTGCCAGTTCGAAGGAACAACATCGAGTGCGGTCTTGATCTTACCATTACTGGTTTGAATTTTGAATGAGAGGCTTTGGCCATTAAGGTAACTAAGGCTTTGCCAGTTAGATCCCCAGTTTCTTGACATTGTTTCCCAATTGTTGCTTTTAGAGCCTTTGATCCATACCTGGGAGATTTCACCTGCACCTCCTACATTTGAGATGAGGACAAGCTCGAAGTAATCTCTTCCGTTCATCGTGAATCTCATTCCTCCGGTTCTTCTACATCCGACCCTATAGGATGATCATCCCCAAGAAACACCTTTTAGTGTAATCAAATCACAAAGAAAAAAACCGAAATTATATTAAAAAGTGCAGTTTTGTTTAGTCTACCTTCTATAGAGAATCGGGACGATCCCGGCTCTGTACTTGGCAATGGTCTCAAACGCAGGCTGAGACATGTCAAAATGAGGTCTGGGAGGATTACACCAACCTCCATCATCACTTGGTAAAGCGTAATTTGGAGGACAGAAATTAGTAGCTGTGATTGTTATCCATTTGCCTTTAAGACACCACTGAGGCACTTTGGTTGCATCGCAGACCATTTGGTAACAACCGCCGCAAGATTTGCCGTCATTGAACAGCGCGGTGCTTAAAGCAGCCGTGTTTGTTCCGTAACCATCCGTGTAGAGGTTGCCGTAACCACATGCTCCGCCTGAAAATCAGATCGGGAAAACGATGCTTAATGGTTAAGACTACACAGACATTGTTAGCATTTTTATCTAACCGAAAGCAAACTATAAGAAAATTTTCAAATTGATGTAACGAAATTCGAGTTTGTCTTCTTCTCTTTTTTTGTGCTAACTCCCCGTTTTTTGTAGCTGCCCCGAATGCTTTAGGTTAAGGTGTGTTTTCTTTGTAGGTTAGTTACGTATATCTTTATTTACATGTTGATTTTTGACATTTACACAATAGTTTTGTTATTTTTGTAATATCGATGTGAACCCCAAAAACTAATGTTATATATTTTGTGGATTTTACTTCATTTAATTGTTTTCATCTGTGGTTTGGTATTGGATTAATAGCATTGTTTAACCTGTGCAAATCACTTACCCATTGTACCAGAAGCATCACTTTCGCCATAGAAGGTTGCATGAGCTTGCATCCATCCTGCAGAAGCCGAGCTGATCATATTCGTGCAGAACATCGCGAGGAGGAAGATGACAACAACCGAAAAAGATGAGATATTCTTCGTCATATGTTCTTTAGCTTAGTTGTCTCCACTTATCAATCTTCTGTTGGAAGTGTTTTGATGCATAGACATACGACAATGAGCGTATTTATAGTGAAAACTGAGAAGCACATACAGAGCTTGTTTCTCATTTAACCAATTAGTTATTTAATTTCTGTCTTCGGCATATAATGTTTATGTTCATTCTTGTAACCTTTTTACTACTTAGATTTACTTTAGTCAACTAAACAAATTTATGTCATTAAACCTATTTCCATCCGTACTTTTTAGGTCTTCTTTTAATTATATAAACTGTATTTTTCTTTCATAAATTACACAAACTTCATAAATTCTTCTAATTGCAGAAATTCTATTAATGTTTATGCGTTAAATAGCTACTAAATCTGGTTCTAATTCAAAAATCTGGTTTTAATTTGGTTTTATTTTGAAATTAAAACCAGGTTTTCGAAGTAAAACAAAATTTAATAACAATTTAACATGTAAACATTAACAAATTTTTTGTAATTGGAATAATTTATGAAGTTTATGTAGTTTACGAAAGAAAAACACAGTTTATGTAACTTATAAAAGACCCAAAAAGTACGGATAGAAATAAATTTATTCGTATAAATTCGTGTAGTTGTCAGAAGTAAACTCTATTACTTATAATTACTAGAAATAAGTACAAGTACGATTATTCTGTGCTATTACTTTGTGCTAAATATGCAAACACGCAATGCAACTATTTACAGAAAAAAAAATCTTAATTATTTACGTATAATTGTTGCTACAATTAACTATATCTTATATATATACTTAACAACTTGCCCAATTTTATAAAATTGCGGACAAAATGTCTGAAATGGATTCATAAGTTGTCCTCTTTTTACTCGTAAATGCCGTGGTACGTTAGAGGACAGTTGAGCTTTAAAGCTTACTTAGGCAAACAAAAATACATTAAACAAAGTCAAGAGACATCAACAAGTTATAAATTTTGTGTTTCCCCCCAAAATATCAGTTCTCTTTGACAATACCTTATTCATCAAGAAACCATTTATTACATTCTACGAATACTCTTCATATATCATATATCTTTTTACAACGATGAAACAATATAAATTATCAACAAACAGTATTTATTTGTTGACATTTAACTAATAGATTATTATTCCAAATCAAATGACATGGAGTTAGAATTTGTGAATGTTTTGAATTGGTCTTCTAACATTAAATGTCATATTGAGTCTAAGTCATATGTACGTAACTTAACATTGCATGTCATACAATAATCATTAAGGGGCCCTAATTTGATGGCATGACTACAGGTACGTCCTCGTTCTTAAACCACATGGTTCCATCTGATAAAAGTCATGCATGACCCAGCCAGGTCGAATACGATAACGTTAAAGTAACGATAGTCAAATATTAAACAAAGCGATACGTTATATATAAACTTTTGAAAGTATAAAATTTGGTCTCTTTAGAACGCAAAATCAATTGCCAGATTAACCAGACTAGTGATTCCAGGTGTTATACTATTGCTATACAACAATTAATACATAACTAAGTGTTGTTAACAAATAAAAGAAAATAGTTAGCAAATTTCTTGTGTATTTCCTTCTCACATACTTATGACACAGAATGCATGGGCTTTATCAAGGGCCCAGTTATCAAGTATGGTGTAGACTGTATACCCAAATTAGAAAAAAACTAAGGAAGAAAGTATTTAAAAATATATATTTGGGTTTATTTTCGTCAACTATACAAATTTATGCGACTAAACTTATTTTCACCCGTATTTTTTGGGTCTTCCTTTAACTATATAAACTGTATTTTTCTTTAATAAATTACACAAACTTTATAAATTCTTCTAATTTCAGAAATTTTATTAATGTTTATGCGTTAAATAGTTACTAAATCAAGTTCTAATTCGAAAATCTAGTTTTAACGTGAATTTAGTTTGAAATTAAAACCAGTTTTTTGAAGTAAAACAATGTTTAATAATAATTTAACATGTAAACATTAATAAATTTATGTAATTAGAATAATTTATAAAGTTTTTGTAGTTTACGAAAAAAAACACAGTTTATGTAATTTATAAAAGAGCTAAAAAATACGGGTGGAAATAGGTTTATTCGCATAACTTCGTATAGTTGATAGAAGTAAACCCTATATATTTTAATCATCACATAAACTATATACATACCAAAAGACAATTTGAAATCTCTCGGATCAATTTTGGAGCTTGCAAAATCCAAATGAAGTTTAAATATTTCTGTTTGAGAATTTAGATTAATAATCCATCTTGCATAATTGGGTCATTGACTATCGACTTAGGAAATATTAGTAGTCTAATTAACACATACGAGCTTAAGTATGATAGCTCAACTCCACACGTGTGCCACGCGTATATTACAAAACAGATTGTTAGTGTGGTCATTGCTTAAATTATATTATCTTGATTTCGCATCATCGTTTTTATAAAACCGGAAAATATCTATTTCCTTCGTGAAATTGACTAATAAATATATAATGATTTAATTGGAGAAATATAGTATTCGCCAAAATCATTTTCTTAACAAAATAAATGTGAATCTACCTACCAATCTGACACCGTTTGTAAAGGAGAAATTAAAATTAATATGATTTTTTATTCAAAACCAAGACGTCAAATTTCACCAAATAAAATCCTTAGTTGAAAAGTATTAGTTTTCTTAAGAATTTAAAAATTCTGATTTCCAATAATATAAAAATAATTTAAAGCGTATGTACGAATACACGTGTACATATTTTTTTCAAATATACGTAGGAAATATCAATATGGTTAAAAAATCAAATACGTATATGTACTAAGACATCTGTAAAACACAAACAAACAAATGTCTTTAAAGTTTCATATTGTGTATCATTCTTCTTTTTCTAGTCGGCAAAAGTTTCGCAATGCTAACCATCTTGTCGTTTTTCTTTTTCTTTCTTTCGTTACTCGCCGGAAACAACCGCATTTGCGTCGCTGAAAAGGTAGGCTTTGTCAGAACAAACGGCACGAAGTTCATATTGAACGGAGAACAAGTTTACTTAAACGGCTTCAACGCTTATTGGATGATGACCACCGCAGCTGATATGGCATCTAGAGGAAGAGATACCGTCACGGCGGCTCTCAAGCAAGCCTCCGCCGTAGGAATGAACGTCGCTAGGATCTGGGGTTTCAACGAAGGAGATTATATTCCTCTTCAGATCTCTCCTGGCTCCTATAGTGAAGACGTTTTCAAGGTAACACCTTATGCATCTCTACATACACATATACATGCACGCACGAAACTCATTTATATACGCATACATATTACTATATTTTTATGGACATCATTTATAAACTGATTTATTATTTTGACAATTTCAGAATATGATTCTTGACTAATTCAATACAGAATTTCTAGAATAAGTCAGTTTAATTATTTTGTAATACTGTTAACTAAGTGCTTTAATAAATTCATCGTGATTATATACGAGAATGATTTTGCTATTAAACCGAATCTGATAGGTGTTTATTATGGTCATATGTGCATTAATCTTATGATGTCCATTGTTTATTGGATCTAAATTGGCTGATTCAAATTTCAAACGAAAATTCAAACTTTTTGCTTTTGTTTGAAAATAAAAATTGTCGTTTCATGTCAACACGGTTATGCAAGTCGATAGGTCGACAAAAAGGTAATATAAAGTCGATAATTGCAAAATGACAAAAGAATAGATTGTAAATCATATTATAAAGTCGGGAGACCTCTGCATGTTGACTAAGGTGGGATTATGGTCTAAATTGACAAACCTAATCAAGGAATAGACATGATTACCTAACAAAAATAATTATAATTTCTTTTTGCGAGTACTGATACGATGATTGCTGGCAACAGGGGCTAGACTTTGTGATCTATGAAGCTGGAAAATTTAAAATTAAATTGATAATTAGTTTAGTCAATAATTACGATGATTATGGAGGGAGAAAAAAGTACGTTGAATGGGCCGGTTTATATAAACCGGATGAGTTCTATACAAACGCAGCTGTCAAGCAATTCTACAAAAATCATGTCAAGGTTAGTATATGCTATAAAAATTAATCTCATATATTCGCTTAGATAAGTATCAGTTATATATATATCGAGATCATCATTTGTAACACGAAACGTTACTTATAAAGGCAAATATTTAGCTTTCCCGTACACGTTAACACGAGATAACCGACGGTTCGTTCTGACATGTCCAAAAATAAATAAAAAACAAATCATCAAGTATGTTATGACAAATGTTATGTACCAATCAAGAAATGTTTATTAACTATATCCCAACTTATTGACAAAACCATGAAACAGACCGTATTGACGAGGAAGAACACAATCACTGGTCGAATTTACAGAGACGACCCAACAATCTTTTCATGGGAACTCATCAATGAACCTCGATGTAACGACTCCACTGGTTCTACTATTCTACAGGTTTCTCTTTCTCTCTCTCTCTTCTCTGTATAATATTATTAATATGTAAACATGTACGTATACATTTACTTAATAGGTGTTGTTTCTGTGTGCAGAATTGGGTGAAGGAAATGGCTAAGTTTGTCAAGTCTATAGACTCAAACCACTTGCTAGAAATTGGGCTTGAAGGGTTCTATGGAGAATCTAAACCAGAAAGAACGGTTTACAACCCCGGCGGGACGGTCTTGACCGGTACAGATTTCATCTCCAGTAACCAAATTTCAGAAATAGATTTCGCTACTATCCATATCTATCCAGATTCTTGGTACGTCACTCAATTCAATGGATCAAAATTGGGTTTTTGTTATCTTGTTTCTTATCTTTTAACACGGTCTCTGTTTCATCATCTCTCTGTACCAAATCAAGATCAGGCTACCATTACAGAGCTCAAGAACAGGAGAACAAGATGCGTTTGTTGACAAATGGATTGGAGTACACATCGAAGACTGTGACAGTATCATCAAGAAGCCTTTACTGATAACAGAGTTTGGGAAATCTTCAAAGTTTCCTGGCTTCAGCTTAGAAAACCGGAACAAGTTTTTCAAGAAAGTCTATGATGTTATCTACGACAGTGCAAGAACAGGTGGATCGTGTGCTGGTGGAATTTTCTGGCAACTCACAACCAATAGAACTGGTCTGCTAGGTGATGGGTACGAGGTTTTTATGCAACAATGTCCTAATACTACGGCTCAGCTTATCGCCGAGCAATCTAGTAAACTTAGAAATCTCAAGTATCCACCTTTAGTCACACATAGTGCAGAATGAAAACATTAAAAATATACTTGTAGAAAGTAGAATGTAAAAAAAACATGTAAAATTTGGTGAATATTAAAAGCTAAAAGTTATATTGGATATAAATATACTTCTTTTTGGGTTAAGTCATTGATTCTTTCATTGGAAAGAACAACACAGTAGCAAATTATATATTACAGGGTATAGACAAGACAACTTTGCTTTCTGGTTTTCGTTTAGAACGACGAAACCAGGAGATCATCTGAAGTGATTATACCTTTAAATACGTTTCTGTCTGAAGGTAAACCAGCCACAACGCCATGTTCTATACCACATTCGTTAGTTCCTCTCCGGATCTTGAAGTAACCATTCTGAAATTTTCACACTTTCTATGTTAGGGGCCTGTCTACAAGATCAAAGGTTAAAGTTTGATTTAGAGAGAAGAAGATTACATCACCCCAGCTTCGATTCCATTGGTTTGCAAGCAACTGACAACAATTCAAAAGAGCATGAATGGTAAGATTCCAGCGAGATCCAAACTCGAAATTCATAATGTTAAATACGAATGTTTATTATACCCAATAATCTTCGCCGTCATCAGAAGTTCCCCAGCCAATAAGTTTAACAGCATGACCTCCAATGTTAGTACCTGTTATGTGCTTGTACACCCCTGATTTGTAATGCGCAAAGTCCTGAAGAATTAAAATGATCGTGAATATGTAGAGTTCCATGATATAGTAATATTTTTAGAACCTTTCATTTACCTCGTAAACGGTAAAGGCGACCTCAACAGGACCGTTTTTGTAAACCTCTGCCATAATGTCTTGAGGGTTAGACTTGATTTTGTATGCGCTAACACCATAGTGTTTTGATTCACGCCAAAGCTGGTTTCCGCTAACACATTTCCTCACACATTTTGGGGTAGGGTAAGCGGGTTCACATCCCGGGTGAGAGCAACCAATATTGTCAAAGTATGGATCACACTGAAGAACCAAGAACATTGCAAAGTTCAATAAAACCTTTACCGCTTTGCCATTACCATCTATTCTTTGCAGTTAAAGTGAGACTTTACCTCTTCGGTTACCACACCGTGGTGCTTAAAGTATCGCCAGGCAGAAATCGGGTATCCACCATTGCAACCTTGACCGCAAAGGAATCCACAACATGCTAAGAGATCATTGACAGATAAAGAAATATTCTGCAAGGAACAAAAGAAAATATATTAACCTTCAAAAAGAAAGACGTTAGCAAGCATTAACCTTGGCTTGATGGAGAAATTTGTGTTACCATGTTATATTTGATGCAGAATCTGTCAGACAGTGATTCAACAGCACCAAATGCCCAGCAAGAACCACAGTGACCCTAAACAAACCAAAACCAAAACGTATCCTGAGAACACATAGTTCAATATAAAACCCAAGCAAAAGATGTTTTACCTGATCTTTAGTGTGATAATCGAGGAGAGGATTGGACACAAAACATAAGAAGAGTCAGTAAATCATTGGATAAAAGATAGAGGTAGTGGAAGCTAAGAGATTAAACCAAACCTAAGATCCTTCCAATACTGGTGCACTGTGACCAAGCGGTTCTAGCGTCAAATTCTTTTGGAAGCTTCAAAGATCTATCATGGCTTACAATAGGTACACCTAAGTATTCCGTCTTTGGTGTTGGTTTAACACCAAGGAGGCGCTTAAACTCGGCAACCTGTAGATGCATACCACAAAAGAGAGACAGATTTTCAGGGGCAATGATAAGCATTTACTTCTCGAAAGAAAAACAAAATTCTCTATAGCTCTTGAAAGATAAGATTTTGGAGGTCATAAACTCACGGTGGCGTTTGCAAACCGATTATTCAAAGCAGCTTTCCATCCAGCGTTTGGATTCTCATTGATTTCTTGTACAATCTCATTCTGCAAAAGTAGATCGGCTATTAGGGAATTTATAAGAGACGAAACAGTACAGAATTCGGTGGATTAAGATCGAACCTGAAGAATTCGTGAAGTCAGTTTCTGCTGGGAAAGATTTCCTGCTTCAGTACCCTGATTAAGACAAAAACCAGATTGAAGAGTTAAAATTTGACTGACACAGAAACAATAATAAAAACCATAACTGTGTAAATGTGATCATTGAAACAAAATTGTTTAATTAAGTAAGAAGGCGATCCGCTCATATGTTTTAGATTTAGAAAACCGAACGTCCAGAAAGTTTAATTCTTTTTAGCTTGTAGCTTCAAGAGTCAAACAGAAGATCAAATTCAAAAGCAAATAAGCAATCCCAGAAAAATGAAAGACCCAGAAGCTCAAACTAGAGATGCTAACACCATCCATAATCATCGATCTCCGTAAGCAATTTTAAACAAAGATTGTGAAGGTACCTGCAAGTTGAAGGATGAAATTATAAGCCCTAAAAGCAAGAACACAGAGGCTAAGTGGAATCTGATCCAATAATCAGCCATGAATCACTCTCTTCCCTTTGATACAATTTTCTCGATCCCTCAATGAGAAGCCAAAAATCAAACAATGACTTTTCAAAAGGTATCTTTCATGGAAGATTGCGTTTCTAATAGAGAAGAAAATGAGGCTTATCTGCTTATGTAATGTTTAACTTTGATAAATCATAATTTAAAATGATTAATAATTTAGGTGTTACTTTAGGCGGCTTTAGTTAGAAAAACCAAATAACACAGTAACAGTTATATTAACCTCTGTACTGTCGCGATGAAGCATCGAAAAGCCATCAAACGCTAGAAATCTCGAGAAACGAGCAGAGAAACGAGCAGAGAAACGAGCAGAGAAACGAGCAGAGAAACGAGCAGAGAAACGAGCAGAGAAACGAGCAGAGAAACGAGCAGAGAAACGAGCAGAGAAACGAGCAGAGAAACGAGCAGAGAAACGAGCAGAGAAACGAGCAGAGAAACGAGCAGAGAAACGAGCAGAGAAACGAGCAGAGAAACGAGCAGAGAAACGAGCAGAGAAACGAGCAGAGAAACGAGCAGAGAAACGAGCAGAGAAACGAGCAGAGAAACGAGCAGAGAAACTTTGAAGGCGATGGAGAATTTCGTATCTGCAGCCAAATGGAGATGGTTTCTTCAACCCTAAATTGCTTGTTTCCTCTGTTTTTAGAGCCGGTAAGTTTGTATTTACGTTCCAGGTTCGATTTCTCTATGTATTGCGAGGTTCTTCGTTTCGGATTTGTGCGGTGGTTTTCTCAACTCATTCTGAACTCTCATTTATTGGTGATCGAAGCGGTTTTCGGTGATTCTTAAGTGAGATGTTTGGGTTTTATATTCAAAATTTCTGCAATATCTTCCACCTTTCTGTTGCGGAAAATCAAGGGTTTGCGTTCTGTGACTGTTAGAGCTTGTTCTCATTATTTATGTTATTTGAACGTGAGATCGCCTGAGTCGTATGATTTGTTCATTTTTTCTAGCGGATCCGAGCTGATGAGTCTTTAATCTTTTGTATGTAGGAATCCTTTTTGTGGTCGTTGTTCCCTTGTGGTTAGAGATTTAACGTATTTTTGTTGTAAGGGTAAGTAGTCACTATAGTGAGACCCAAAATCATTCCAATACTAAGGGTGAAGAGATGACTAAGAATCAAACTGTTGGGGTAGACTCCCAAGACGACTCTGATGATTAACGACATTGCGGAAGCAAACTGTGAAGTAGCTATGGTAAAAGGTCAGCTGTGTAGCATTCCGTACGAGCTCTATGACCTACCAGTTTTAACGGGAATATTGTCTATTGAGACATGGAACTCATTTCTCACAGAAGAAGAAAGGTTTGCCCTGTCATATTTTCTGCCAGATATGGATCAAGAAACATTCAGTTTGACGTTGCAGGAACTTCTTGGTGATGCCAATTTGTATTTTGGGAATCCAATGGATAAGTTCTACAAGATACTGATAGGAGGATTGTTTACACCGAAGGTAGCTTGTTGCAAAGAAGGTGTTACGTTATTCAAGAGGAAAAGGTATTACTACTCTAGAAAATTCTATCACGAAAAAATGATCAAGACTTTTACCAAGATGCAAAGGCTGTGGAATCAGTATGGAAAGAATTTGGGCAGCAAAGCCAGACTCCTCCTTTGGTCAGAAAGAACACGAAATGAAAATCTCAAGCTGCTGGACCTTAATAGAGTTCCATCTGAGGAATTTGATCGCGGTGCTACATATAGATTTACAACTGCCAGTGAAGCGAAATCTGTGGAAAGAAATAGAACGAATAGTTTAAATTTCCCTTGCGGCGGTGGCTCCAAGAACACTCTCAAAATAAAGATAACTAAGGGAGGACCATTCCGGTACCTTGGTTCCAGCTTATTAGTCTCTTCTGAACATCGTCATCAAACTTTGCCAGAGGGTCTTCTCAAACTAGTCCCTAAACCTTCTTCTGCCATTCTTGGGGAACCCAATGTAGCTCCAGAAAACAATCTCCTGGAAATACTCGAAACCGGTTCAAAGAGCAGTTGCTTTGCAGTCTCTCCATACTCGGGTGTTAGATTTATGAAACCCTATGGAACTATTGCCTGTTCAATCACAGAATTCCCAAAATGCTTACTGAATAACCAGGACACTTCCTTTACGAGTTTGGAAACCACACAAAGCTCAATCGAAGGGACAGAACCAGTGTTGCATTGATTCAAGACACACGAACCCCAGAGATGTTGGTGATCCAAAGTGTTCCATCACAGAACATAATCTCCTTACAAAGCAAGAAGAATATGTCCAGTACCACCTGAAATCTCCGGGTTTTAAGCCTGGCAGAGGCTATGAAACAGCTGAGAGAAAGAGGATTTTGTGTAGTAAGAACTTTCAGAGGGAAGCCAATGTCCTGAGAAAACCGCTCAGTGTTCTGAGCAAAGACAATCATAATGCTCGAGAAACCGGTGATGATCATTTGTTTTCCTTGACCTACAAGCGAAGAAAGGTTTAGAGAATGGGCATCGCTTGAGCCTGCACACTATGCTACTCCGGATATTCCACCATTGCTCGGAGATTCATGAAAATAAGAATTGTAATGCTTAGATGGTAGCTGGATTTTGTTTAGGATTAAGTTTGCTTATAAGCGTACTTTAAAGGCATAAAAAGGAAACATATAAGAAATAGAGGAGCAAAATGAAATAATCGAATGTTAATCCGAACTATTAAACAGAGTTCCGATAAGGTTTGATTTTGGTTTTCTCCCGGGAACATTTTGAGAGCTTCTCCAAAACCTCATAAAACAAAGCTCAAACAACGGTACGCTCCTCCAAATCTACCAAAGGTTATCGCTTTAAAAGGTTTATTGTATCATATTTATCTGTAGGGTTTAGCGATATGATCTACAATAAAACATATAAATTAACTTATGTTGTTTGTTTTTGCAGTGATGGGGTCTATTGTTCGTGAATGGGACGGGTTTCAGCAATTTCCAGCGGCTACCCAGGAAAAGCTGGTCGAATTCTTCGGCAAATTGAAGCAAAAGGTTTTTTTACCTGTTTGTTTAAAATTAGGTCGGTTTCTGCGTTGTAATAAGGATAATGGGTTTTCTAATTGCAGGATATGAACTCTATGACAGTTCTTGTTTTGGGTAAAGGCGGTGTCGGAAAATCATCCACTGTCAATTCTCTTATCGGCGAACAAGTCTCCGTGTCAGTCCTTTCCAGGTACGTATTTAGTTTCCACTTTCCATAAAGCTTCACTTGAGTTGAAATTTTTTTTTTTACTTCCGGGATTTATTAAGTGTAGTCATTTGAACAGATTGATGTTTTTGTTTTTCGATGATGTAGGCTGAAGGTTTGAGACCAGTGATGGTTTCAAGAACAATGGGAGGATTCACCATAAACATTATTGACACCCCTGGACTTGTGGAAGCTGGATATGTCAATCACCAAGCTCTGGACTTAATAAAAGGGTCAGTTGTACTCTTTTGAAATCTTCCATATGAGAAGTTCATTGTTGCGATTAGCTCTGCTTGTTTCATAAGGGCTTATTTCATTCGTTTATTATTAACTTGAGCTAAGTAGATATGTGGATTCTTATGGGTTTTGGCTGAAATTGTGAGTTATGAGTATCCGGTATAGGCTAATTTTTACTCAATGGGGTTTATTATTATTCTGCCGAAGCTGTGTGTGTGTGTGGAGGTCTTTTTGATGGTTGTGCGTGACAGTTGGTACTTCTTGGATTTTGGGCAGGTTTCTTGTAAACAGAACCATAGATGTCTTGCTCTATGTTGATCGTTTGGATGTGTATAGAGTCGATGAGCTAGATAAGCAAGTTGTTCAAGCAATCACCCAAACCTTTGGAAAAGAGATATGGTGCAAAACCTTGCTTGTTTTGACTCATGCTCAGTTTTCCCCTCCCGATGACCTTTCCTATGAAACATTTTCCTCCAAGAGATCAGATTCTCTCCTCAAAACAATCCGAGCTGGTGCTAAGACGAGGAAACAACGATCAGAAACGACATCAAGACAAGTGGAAAACCACTTTAAAGCTTGGAAGAAGAGGTTGTTTTGTTGTGACTCACTTAGAAGGAGAAGAAGAGTTTTTTTTCTTTCTTTTAATCGAATTTATATAACTTTTTTCTTGTTTCCGGCTTTATCTTGTCTGTAATTTTTATATGGAGATTTGTTCGAAGAAAGGATTCTTTTTCTTGGTTCAATGAAAATGGCTGTTTACTTTGATGGTCGCTCACTCTTTAATTTACGAAATATCATGAAATAAACGTGGTTTTCTTTGATGGTCGTATCTATGTTTTTGTTTTGACATAGTCACATAGATAATGTTAAAAAAATTTAAGTCTCATTCTATATTAGGTGTTTTTGAAGCAACTAGTGTCACATGACAAGGCGCAATAATTATATGAATATATATGTCATATTTTTTTTTCTCAAAATGGAAGATCGCAACTTGCTAATTTTCCCATTTTAACCCCATTTTTTTTTATTAAAGGTGAAACATCTTAAGGGCAAGATGAATCAACGTGTCACGTGTTGACAATCTCTTTTCCTCCGCTTTTGATCTGATTTTTATCTCTCGAGAGAAATGGATCAAGAAATGATAAAAGAACAAAAGAGCTGGTTTTATTTACAGGATGATATAAAGATGTGTCAAGAAAATTCATCTATGTACTTGTATCTCAAGAACTTGATATCAATAGATGAGATCATCAACGCCTTTTGTACTTTCCAAATTTGCAAAAGTATGAGTTATGTCTATCTTAATTTCAATCTTTTTCGTAAAGTATGTCTTATATATGTGTAAAAATGAATTATGCTTTTCCAAAAACAAGCATATATAATTTTGTAGAAAATAATGTTTATTACAAACAAATTGTAGACAATATTAAAATATGGAAAATTAGGAAATTAACAAAATTATCAAAAAAGATAAATTATCTATATTTTTTGTATGTTAATTGTAAACTTACCTTTCAAATACACATCCATATTATTTTCTTTTCTTTTTTTTTATTTTTTATTTTCTATTTCTTTTTCTGTTAACTTTCTTTGTTCCTCCTCCTATTTAGAGTCAATTTTTTCACAGCAAATAATGTAGATTGAAAAAGAGTAGATGATGTGTATGAGAAAAGCTTTTGGCCCACACAACAACGAAACAATTACTTCTTATTTTAAAAAATTTATATGATTATATTGTGTCGACAATCCAACAATTGCTAAGGCGGCGAGCGAATTATTTCTCGTTGTTGTTTGCAAACAAAATGTTTTCTTTCCTTAATTATAACTTGTCTTTGACATTCGTCGCTTTCTCTCTCTCCTCTAGGGAGACCGACACGCTGTCTCTTTTGATATATAAATAAAGTAGGAAGATATATTGTTGATTTTACTTAGTTAGCTTTTTATTTTTAAAATTCACATAGAATATTTGAAGATGCTTGACTCCCACACTTCATTTTTTTTTTATCTATTACAAGTATTATAATTTTATAGTTTTTTTACAATTACGAATTAAACATGAATGGCGAAAATTGACGTTCACAGATTGGCATTCGAAAAAATAATCTTCTAAATATATTATATTTGTTAATCTTATGAATAGATAGATAGATAGATTCATTCAACCACAAGCCCTTACGATCTAAGAATGCTGAGTAGGCAACGAGACTTTCTTGTGGACCCCACACTACCCTGCAGTCCAATCAACTTGTTAGTTAAGGCTAACTTTTTGAAATTTATCGACGACGCAACGATTATAACTTACTCATTTCCTTTTCATAGTTACTTCCCCCCTTCCCCTTATATAAACCCCCCACTGCCAGTGTCCCCTCCCTCCAAAATAAATTGAGCAAAGCAGAAAATATATAATCCGAGACGAAACCAACCCCCTTACCCAGAAACCACCGAAGCATTTCTTCACTTTTTACTCTGTAATCAATATCCGATTGAGTTTTTCGTCCGAGTGAAAATGGAAGGTAAGGTGGGCTTTGGATTCCGTCCGACAGACGATGAGCTCGTCGGTTATTTTCTCCGTAACAAAATCGAGGGAAATACAGGGCTCGTTGAATCCATTAACGAGGTCGACATCTGTAGCTTCGATCCTTGGAACCTGCGTCGTAAGTTTGCTATTTTTGGGTTTTATGTTCCGTATTCGTTTGAATTTTTGAATCGTCGTTTTGATTTATGATCTCTCTCTCTCTCTCTCTCTCTCTCTCAGTCCAAGCTAAGATCAAATCTTTTAAATATATTATATTTGTTAATCTTATGAATAGATAGATTCCTTCAACCACAAGTCTTACGATCTAAGAATGCTGAGTAAGACTTTCTGTGGACCCACACTACCTGCGTCCAATCAACTTCTCGTTAAGGCTAATTTTCTTTAAATTTATATTTTAACCCAAAACCGACGACGCAACTATTATAACTCTTAATCATATTCACTTTTTACTCTGTAAACAATATCCGATTGAGTTTTCGTCCGAGTGAAAATGGAAGGTAAGGTGGGTTTTGATTCCGTCCGACAGACGATGAGCTCGTCGGTTATTTTCTTAACGAGGTCGACATCTGTAGCTTCGATCCTTGGAACCTGCGTCGTAAGTTTGCTATTTTTGGGTTTTATGTTCCGTATTCGTTTGAATTTTTGAATCGTCGTTTTGATTTATGATCTCTCTCTCTCTCTCTCTCTCTCTCTCAGTCCAAGCTAAGATCAAATCGAGAGATCCTGTATGGTATTTCTTCTCTCGTAGGGAAAAGAAGTACGCCAATGGGAATCAACAGAGCAGGAAAACAAGTTCTGGGTTCTGGAAACTTACTGGAGAGCCTGTCGATGTTAAGGATCAGTGGGGAAATTGGTGTGGAATTCCAGGAAAGATTGGTGAGAAAAGGGTTTTAGGGTTCCACAGAGGAACAAGTGCAAGCTCCAAGTCCAAGGGCATAAAATCTGATTGGGTTATTCACGAGTATCACTACACCCTCTTGCCAAAAGATGAGGTATTCTTTTGTTCCACTTCTCGCTTTGTTGATGTTTTTTATATGTTTTTCAGTGCATCTTGATTTGATTTGTTTCACAGAGCAATTTTTTATGTTCGATTTCACTGATTCGTTTTGTCTTTGCTCTAGTTTAAGTGTAACCCCCCCTGATTCCGGACATACGAATTATTGGTAGATGGTAGCATTTAGACTTGTTACAAAAGTATTTTTCTTTTGACTGAAACTGTGGCTATTTTTCTTGTATTTTAGTCATATGAAGCTGTATCTGTGTTTTTTTTTTTGCTGATTCAATGGTTACAATATGACTTTCTGGGGAATGGTTGTTTTGTATAAATAGTTGAGCTAAGAACTGACCAATTTTTGTGAGGATGATTATAACAGAGACAAATTTGTTGAGGTTCAAAAAATCTATGTTTGACTTAGCTTTTGATAGCACTTGCAGTGAAAATATCTATGAATGTTTTTCACCAACAAACTTTATGTGCTTACCTCTGCAATTTTTCAGAGGACTTATGTCGTCTGCAGACTGGAATATAAGGGTGACGATAGGAACATGCTAACTGATACTGCAATAGTGCCAAGTCCCACTGTTGTCGCCAATGTGACTCATAGTGCAGGTTCTGTGGTGAGTCACTGTCCAGACTGTTTGTTTGCTCTTTAACAAGCCTGTGTCCAACTGATTTGATGTATCCCTAAACTGTTTATCTTTTCAGATCGACCAAGCACTTCAAGGGACTTCAGGATCTTACAACACTTTTGTTGACTATGATTCCGCAAATCAGGGCCACCAGTTCAATGAATTCTTTACCATGCAGCAATCTTATCAAGGAAATACTGTATCTTACAACAGTTTTTCTGATTATGATTCGGCAAATCATGACCGGCAGTTTAGTGGAAACTTTAATATGCAGCAATCAGTTCAAGGAAATTCCGGATTTTTCAACCATTGCTCTGATTTTGGGTATGATTTAGCAAGTCAGGGTCAGTGGTATGGTGGCAATATCAACTTGCAACATCAAGTTCCTTTATCAGCTCAACATGACGATGCGTCGGACCCTTGGCATAATGTGTGTGAAGCAGTTTATGACGATTTGTCAGATGAAAGGCTATATATGCAAGAGAATTACAATGATTACCGGCCAAAAAAACCGGTGACAAAGGCTTTTGCCGATGATAGCAGTGATAGCGACACTGACTCAATGGTAAGCACTTTGCACAGACAACATATCATCAGTATCTGTTTCACTTGTGTTTCAATGCTCACACGTCGGTTTCTGGCTTTTAACAGATCTGCCGAGACGCTTGGAGCTCGACTGATAGTGTTGGTAGTTCAAATGGACCGTACCAAACTCCTATAAATGACCTTCTATCGTCGAGTACTATTGAGCCTTTGCAACCAAAGCCGCTGAAATTGATGTGGCAGAGCAAAGAAAAGGTATCCACACACTCATTGCGAAACAAGATTTTGATACAAGAATATGAAATCGTAATTTCATCAAATAATGGGCTGTGGATCTGTTTGCAGGTGATAAATAAGCAGAAAAAAGAATGCGAGTTCAAAATGGATGAAGACTTGATGAAGAATGCCATCAACACGGTGCATCAGAAGTGGATTGTTTTAGAGGAGATGAGTCGTCAAAAGAATTCACAGTGGATCTATCTGAAGAACATGATCATTGGCTTCTTATTGTTCATCTCCATCATTGTTTGGATCATTCTGGTTGGTTAAGAGAGGTCAATTTCGATTCTTGCTCAAATTTTTCTTCCTTGTTTTTTTAGTTTTTGGTTTCATTGCCCTGTTTTCTTGCTCTGAAAAGTCTGAAGTTGTGTGATCAATGTATGTAGAGAAGAGAAAATAGAAAAGACGGAAAAAAATGTATGTGGAGAAAGGAAAAAAAAATGTGTGTAGTAATTAAGAATATTTTATGTGGTGTTGTATATAACATATCTCCAATTCTGAATCAAGAAGGCAAATACATTATAGATCCAAATTATATCAAGAATATAGAGTGGGCTCAAAGATGTGACCAGCCAAGTGTCTAACCGAGTGAGTGGCTTAGTATACGGCTATGCATCTGCTCGTGGTTGATTTATTCATCACTTGTGAAAGCAGGAGGAAACAACTTGAAGTTCTAAAAGAATAACAAAGTTGTATATAGGTCGATTTGATGATATTCATGCCTAACGAACAACTTTTTCCAACACAAGATTAAAAACCCTAACGAATTTGGGTCAAAGAGAATTGTGAAGCTTACGAATTTCAAGAGACGAATGTTACCTGGAAAGCATTGAATGAGCAAAGATTTTAACCCTAAAGGCCTAAACTTACATCCCACGCATCTTTATTCAGTCGCCATTGCTCTCTTTCTCTCTCTCTCGGAAGCAATTCCAATCAGGGTCCGGTCCGGGTCCCGGTCCGGGTCTAGATTCTTTTAAATCTAAATGGGCCTAAATTTAGCATAGTTGATGTTAAATGGTAATTCAATAGTAATTCAAGAATCCATATATTCTTAATTATTTAAAACTATTTTATGGAACAATAAAACTATTTAAAAATAAATATATTAGGAAGTCACGAATACTCTTTTATTAATAAAAGTAGCCAATACGAAGTTTCCCAACATGAATCATGCCTATAAAAACCCTAACCGGCCTACGTATTTGCAGTCTCTTTTAGGTTAGGAATCTAATGAAAATGTATTATTTATTTTATAAAACAATAATTGGAGCATGTCATTTATTCTCTTTATTCATACACAACTGATCGTTTTAGATATATTACAATATTGTGTGCTTTACTAATCTTACTCCCCTTTTTATTTTTCTATGTAATCTTTTGAATATAAAACTTACATTTTACCTTCTTTTGACAACTATGCACAAGCCTTTTGAGACATATCTACACAATTATTTATAACTACTTGTACACTATTTAATTTGGAATACGTATTTATATATAAATTAACGTAAAATAACTGTCTCATGTTAGGGGTACTTATATGCACACAGACATATATTTACATATTCATCTTTTTGTTTTGTTAAAACGCATTACACCTATATACTTACATGCATGAAATATTGAAATTTCTAGGGTTTAGTCAACTACACAAACTTATCCGACTAAATCTATTTCTACTTGTACTTTTTGGGTCTTTCTTTAACTACATAAATTTTATTTTTCTTTCATAAATTACACAAACTTCATAAATTCTTCTAATTGCAGAAATTCTATTAATGTTTATGCGTTAAATAGTTACTAAATCAGGTTCTAATTCAAAAATCTGGTTTTAACTTGGGTTTACTTAGAAATTACAACCAGATTTTCAGAATAAAACAAGGTTTAATAACAATTTAACGTGTAAACATTAACAAAATTTCTGTAATTGGAATAATTTATAAAGTTTATGTAGTTTACGGAAGAAAAACGCAGTTTTTGTAACTTATAAAAGACCCAAAAAGTATGGGTGAAAATAGGTTTATTTGCATAAATTCGTGTAGTTGACGGAAGTAAACCCAAATTTCTATCTGATATATATATAAAAAGACCAAAAAGATTTTGGATATTCCGGTATATGTCTTTATAATAGTAAATCAAGCAGATCTACGAATGAATGGTGCAATCTGCGTGCAAAAATTTATAGTACTTAAAACGTGTGTGTATAATATATACATGGACTTGTACAAACATGTATATATGTGCAGACGATATGACCACACTAAAGTAAAGAAAAAAATAATTGGCTAAACATCACCTGATCAGAATTGCTAGTAAGCATGTTATATATATATGTGATCACATGTTTACTATTTTGTCAAGATATTAGTATTTGTAAACTGCAAAAATGTATAATCAACCAATGAATATTGCTATAACATCTTAATGACGCGAACTAAATTCCCTAAGGAATGCATTCAAAAATTCGACATAAACTATAACATATCGTTTTTACGTGTATATATAAAAATATATATGTATGTGTGAGCTAGGCATGCATGTGTATATGTAGTAACCGACAAAGATTGATGTGGGATCAAACATTCTAAAAAGAACTAGTGAGTTTACGAGCACAAAAACAGATATACTTGATTTGGTAACAATAAATTCAACTTACATTCCAAACAAAGATGGGCACTGACCAAAGGTTAACAAAGCAAGAATCTAGAATTAGTAAACAATGAGAAATTAATGAACGTAACTGTGATCATAAAAAGTCAAACAATGTGAAAACGTATCATACCGTTTGTTCCTTTTAATAATTAATATGCTATATTTATCGATCCATTGCTTCTTCCATAGCTAGCTTCTCTTTTCTTTTCTCTGCCCATAACCTGCAAAATTAAAAATCTTTAACCGAGCAAAATTACAAGAGTGACCAAACAGACAAAATAGGACCATTAGAGAAAGAAAGAAAGAAAGAGAGGCTTTTTTCTGGACCTGCCCATTAGTTTAGAATGTACCGTTTATATATACAACATTGGAAATATGAGATTTCAACATGGTGACAGAAGCCTAGTAATGAACATCAAGAAACATGTCATCAAAAGCAAAATTCATAACCATATTTAAAAACGAAGAAGATCGGAAACTTCTCATGGATTGAAATCTAGAGAAAAGGAAGACTTCCCTTTCTTAGCAAACTGATCATCACCATCACCACTACCATTATCATCATCATCCTGATCACTCGATAAATTTAGCGGCAGAGCTGAAGAAGAAGAAGCACCCATTTCGTCACGTGGCACCATCCAAGACTCTTGCTGTTGATTATAGTCACTACCACATTCCATATTCACCCCAAAGAGCCTTAGTCTCTTTCCCGCTGTAGAAGGAGGCGGGGGAAGCGGCGGCAACATCACCGGAGCTAATCTCCCGGGAACCACAGGAACTGAATCTATTACCAACGGCTCTGATCCAACAATGTTCCTCTGATCCAACCGTGATGATCCAGTGTAGTAACACCTTCCAGCTAAACTCCCATAACTATAACCTAAAAACTCTTGACGCTGATTATTATTATAATACGAACGTTGGTGGTTTCCGATGCTCAAGCTCCGGTGAATCGGGACGGAGTTATATTCCGACAGTGGATGAAATATGTTGGAATGTTGAGAGGTGGTCGGAAAACTGAAATGGAAACCGAAATTACCAAACTGATTTGTCTGAACGAGGCTCATGTCGGGTCTATGCCTCCAGTCGATGTAAAGTTTTGATCTCTCGGACTCATCTCCGATACCTCGTTGGAAAGAGACGATGTCTCCTGCCTCGAGCTTTTTCTCTTTGACGAAACGGCTCCATCCTTTGGTCATCACGTAGCTTTGGCTACTATTCCAATACGAGTAACGGAATCTCCACATCTTGCCGTTTCGGTCTTGGAAATTCAACAGCGTGCCGTTTTGGTTGTTTGATGAGTCTAGTGGGAGATACCTTTCCGCGTGTTGTTTAGGGATTACGAGTCGGTTGAGTTTCCCGACGTCGCTTGGTGTTACCACTTTTTCGAACATGTGTTCTTTCTCCAGTGGTGGAATCATCATCATTGGATGGTTGTTGTTGTTATTGTTTCCGGTGCCGGAGCTGCTGCTAGCTCCTATGTTGGAGGTTGATTCTTGGTCCCTGTCTTGTTCATGGTCGGAGCTTGTTGTTATCGGAGCTAGGGATAGATCCATAAGGAATTATCTGATTTTCCTTTGAAAATCTTGATTTATGAGGTAGTTCTTAAATCAAGATTGAATAATTTTCTTTTGTGTTGGTTCTTGAAAAAATCTTGCTCCTTTTTCTTGATCAAGATTACTTCTTTTTTCTTGTTCTTGGAATAAATATTTCTCCTTTAATTTTCTTGCGATGGGTCTCAGTGAATCTTGATGGAGGCTAAACCTTCCTCTTGTTCTTGAATTGATGAATTGACGATGACGACTCAACTCGAGATCTTCAAACATACATTAGATAGATAATATTAAAAAGTGGAAACGAAATGAAAATCCAGTCACAATAATAAAAAAAGGGTAGATGAATTAATGCAAAAAAAATCAACGAATATATTAAAAGAAGGGAAGAAAACAAATTAAAGTTCTGGTGTGGTCTCACCTCATAAGATCCGAGACAAAGAGAGAGAGGATTTGAATTTGAAATTTTCTTTCTCTTCTTGGTTCGATTTGTTCTTCGCCTTTCTTCATTGACTATATAATTTCAGGGGATATATGAAAACCCTAGGATCGGAACCAAATAATACACATATATATACACACATCTATACATATATTTATATATATATATATATATATGTATGTAAATGTATGTATGTAAACTATCTTCTCGTTGACCCACAGATAAAATCAAGGAAAGAGAAAGATGAAAGAAAATTGGGAGTTGGAACTCAAATTGGGTTTTTGCCAAACAAGAGGATCTTTCCCTCTCTCTAACTCTTAAGAGGATGAAGAAAAAATGGTGGTTTGAGAATCTTGATAGAGTTTCAAGACTTAGAGAGAGATGGAGAAATTTGTTCTGATATAATGCGTAGGGGCCCATGAATGATATGGTTTTGGTCATGTGAGCTTCTTGTCCTTTTCATTAGGCTTCGAGTTAGCTCTTTGTATTGAAATTTCAAATCTCATGGACATGTGTGTATATAGTGTTGTCGACCAACTGTTAATGTTTTCAGATTCCGTTAGTCTCCTTTCAATTTATATTAGAATGAGTATCCATCGATGTTTATTTTTCTATTTTTATTAATTAAAACCAGATTGTTTTTTTATTTATCTATAGCATCTGTTAGTTATCATTAATTAGTCAAAGTAATCTATGTTTATATATTTATTCACATGTGTTTATTTATCAGAAGATACGTATTTTCATAAAAAGAATATTATCATTATTTTATATCTCACCAAGAAGTGTTATCATTTTTAGAAAATCAATATTTATATATGCACGCACTTGATCACATTAAGCTAGAAATAATCATCACCTACTAGTATTCTAGTTGGTGGAATGTCATGATTGCTTAAACATGCAAATGCATACAGACATGTATAAGGTTTACATATGTATATTCTGTTATAAACTCTGTCGTGCAACTCATTATCAATTGTAAATTCTGTTTGTATTCAATGGTCGATTCATTACTCCGACGAGTTTAAACCAATTATATATCATATGAAGAAAACATTAGTGCTCAATATAGCCTCAGTAATGTTATCGTTCCATTCAATCATGTCAATGCAAAAATAATGAAGCATAATAATCACTATATGTAAGAAAGTAAACACATAATTAAGTATGCAAATTATTTACGGATCACAATGGGGAAAGTAGGTTTGGTTGCTGATGTGTCCATTGTTTTTGTGGTCCAAAATTTTCTACATATACATCAATATCAATAAAACTATTTCAAAATAAGCAAATGCACATGTATATATGTATACGTGTAATATACACATGTATAAAAACATAATCAGATCAGTTTTGTTTCACAGTAAAAGACATATATATTGTTGGGATGACAAAAACTAATTAAGTTAAAATTGTAGAATATTTAATACGTGTTCTTTTAAACAACAAGATATTATATATATATAATGAATATTTTTATTACGATGTGCATGTCGCAATTCTCGACATCCAGAACAACTGAACAAGAGAGCTTGATGTTTTGAGACAGCAAGAAAATGTCTAAATCTCACACCTGGTCAGATATTCCCAGTAATTAAACTTCGTAATTATTGTTTAATATTTTAAACTATATTATTATATGTAAGTGGTACATTAATTTCGTTTAATTTACTATTTATACGTCTACGCCTGCGTCGATTTGTGGTTAATAGCATAATTATTATTATTTTTGATATTTTATTTTAAATTATTTGACTTGTATGATTGTTTGATATATTAGCTATAATTTAGTGATTAAAATTTTGATATTTTTTGATCGTAAACGTAATTTATTAACATGCATGTATCAAAAGAAAAATTTAGCGTAATACTTAGCATGGTTATGATTCTGAAATCGAAAAGCGTATTAGTTTAAAGATATGAATCAATTGATAAGCACGTGCCGAATATATATAATAATTAGGTGCTACTTTAACTTCGTTTTGAAACCGACCTCTTTTGTAACAAATCTCCAATTATTATAACTATATTCGCAGCATCTAATGTCATTATTTTATTTATTTAGAAATAATTAATTTTCTTCTTACTCTTTTCTATTATTAGGCCATTTTAGGCACCTTATGTTTATATAGTTAATAACACCTTCATAATTTCAAATAAATATAAATAGATTTAAGTTAGTACCGTAATCCCTAATATATTATTTAAGAAATATTTTAAGAAAATAACATTATTTTGACGTGTTATTAAGAGAAATATTATTTTGACGTGTTACCACTATAGTAAATTTTAAATAAATATATAAATAAAGCAATTTATTATAATAATTATAATATATGTCATTGTATTAATTTGGTTAGAGAATTAATATATTTTATTCTCTTTTATTAAATTATTAATTATGTTTATATAGTTAATAACACCTTCAAATATGACTAATTATACATATATTGGTCTGAGATATATAGAAAGAAAACACCGTTTAGATAAATGGATTCTTCTGGCCGTAAATAAATAAATAGATTATGAGTCTGTTGGTCTAAATTGTAGATATTTATAGTTAAATATAAAGTATGGCTCGGAAAAAGTTGGCATGCAACCCAACGCTCTTTCATTTAAAAGCAAAGCTAAAAAAGCAATCTATTAGTTACTGACATTTACATAATATTTATACTATTTACCGAATTGTAAAAACTTGGATAACAACAATGGGGACCTCTCTCTCTACCTATAATCTCATTTGCAACTAAACTAAACCATTTATAGATTATGGTTAAGGAATATATTTCGTTTTAATCTAACTAACTAACTCTATATATATTTACCTGAAATCACCAATTCGAGTCCATTTTTCATAAGATTATGGACCAGTCAATAATTTATCAAAACTAGTTGAAACTCTTTTATTTATTTATTTATCTAAGACAATTGTAATTTAAAATTGGGCAAATGTCTAAAATAGCATTTTTGTAATTTTTTGTTCCAAAAATAGCATCATTAGTTTAAATTTCTAATAATAGCACAAATTTAAGATTAAAATGCATTAAAACTATATTTTAATAGAAAAAAAATTAAACCCTAAATTGGAAATAATGAACTCAAATACAATACTTTAAGTTTATGTATAATTTATTTAGAATAAATAAGTATTTTCACATAAGTATTTGTGTTATTTTTGGGAATTTAATTTTATGATGCTAGATTTGGAAGAAATTTTTTAAAAGGTACTATTTTAGGGTATTACTCTTTAAAATTTCAGTACAAATAAAAATTGCATTGAGTTTGTCATGGAAAGTGCTAAATATGTCATCGTCTCAATAAATGTTAGAACATAAACTAAATTTCGTTGCAATGATCCAAAAGTAGCTTCAATGGAACCATCATTTCTTTATGTGGATCCAATGATCTCGAAAACCTAAGATATCCCTAAGTTCTTAGAATAGCTTAGGACATAAATGAGAAAGTAGTGAGAAGGTAAAATGATACATTTTTACGACAGTAAACATGGAATAGAGTAAGGACCACTTCTCACTACTCTCTTTCTCTCTCTCTAAAGTTTGTCCCAAACAGCCTCACATTTTTGCATCCCCACACTTTTCGATCTCTTTCACACCTACTGTTTTATTGATTATTCATACAAATCTATATATCTCGTGTCTGTGTGTGTGTGTATGTGTTTATCAATTAGGAGGAGCTTGGCCCCTTTCAGATTTTCTCTTCTTTCAATTTTAACTTTTCTATACAAACGTATTGTCAGCCATACAAAAGTGCTAAGAATTTGATCGTGTTTCAAGGTACTCTATATAAATAAAATAAAAACCTAAGTTATGTGATGTAGTGGGCCTTTATTATCACAAGTACTATATTATTCGTTGATTTACCATGAATACCTTTTTCTGACCGTTGATTGTTTTTTACTTTAGTTTTTTAAAATAAATTAATATATGTAAAATGATCATGTCACAAATCACAGTTTTAATAAATATAAAGTCATAAAATTCTTTAAATACCATGTTGATTGTTTTGGTTTCTAAAATATTAATTAGAATGTAAAAATCAAAAAGAGGAACTTAAAAAAACTTCATAGACTTTTTTAACATCAAAAATATCACAAACTTTAGGTTTACGAAAAGACTCTAAAAGGTTAGAAAGATATAAAATGATTTAGGTATCGTTACTAACCTATCCCTTTAGGAATTAATACTTATCAAAGAAAGTTTGTAGTATAATAAAAAGTAAAATATATCTATGGTGTTTTATGGTACTTTATCGAGTTATGGATATTCAAGTATGAAAATTTGAAACCTTGAGAATTATATAACCAAATATTTATTACAAAAAAAAATGTAATAAATATTTACGATTTTGTTTACTTGCAAGCTACGAACTAAAAGTATCCATAATTATCAAGAAGATGAGAATAGTATAAGTATAGTAACAATTAATATATAAATCTGCGTGCTGAATTTCATATAGTGTATTAATTAATATAGATATGTAATAGGGAGATGCATGGGTCATTATCAGCAGTAGGTGCAAAATAGAGTCCATTTGCATGGAGCAGGTTTATGTGATGTTGATGATGGCAACAACTGTCATATGTGCCCCAAAGTTTGGGAGAGTCTTGATTAATTTAGATTACACATACATAATTATAATCACTTAACAATTGTAACGAGGTGAATGAGAACATATTTGAAGATTGGGAGAGAATTTTCATAAACTAGTATATGGGTTGCATTTACCTTATATAGATGATCGTAAGTTTCACATACAACCTCTATATATGGATCATATATAGATGCATATAATAGTGTTTTAATAAAAGAAATCTTGAACTACGGAAGACAGTACTGGTTTGTGATATTGAACTCATTACATAACTCGTAATTATGTGTATAAAAGTTGTTTACAAACGATTTATATGGTAAATCTTGCTCTGTGTCTTTTCTTCACATTGATTAATTTTCCATCGTAAGAAAGTCTATAAAAAAAATATATATATATGAAATGCTAATTAATTAATTGAGCTATGGACAAAATCATATATGATGAGATGTAGATGGATAGAGTCGTCCCACACTTGAAATTGGTCCACATTGAATACCGTTGGAGGCTTCGCAGGCTTTTGTTCTGTCCTTGTCTTTCTCTCTTTCTTCCTTCAAATTTTGTCACTACTAATTCATTTGTATTCTTCTTTTTTTTTCTTGTATTAATACAAAACAATTTGTATTTAAGAGACTCAGACTGAACCAAACTCAGCCCGGTTTGTGTATATCGGTCATCAATTATCTTAAACCGATCGAAGATACCAACACATGTTTTCATCATCAGACAAATTTATGTGCCATTAAAAACTATATTCTTGGTTCGATATAAATATAAATATTCGTTTTCTCTGCATGAAACAAAATAAAACTTGTATATATTCTGAAGGAAAATAACCAAGTGTTTTTCTGGAATGTGGCATTAATTAAAAAAAAAGAGTGAAAGGTGCTTGACATACACGCGCCGTAGTTTCATATAGGAAAGGGATTGGTATTGATGTTAACTAGACCGGGCCCGGTTTGGACGGCGGCCAAACCAACCACCTAGCTAAGTATTTCGTATTCTGATTGTCTGACTATGCAAATCTAATTCGGATCTTTTGAATTTGGATGTTTCTGCTAAGATGACGGCGTGGGTCATTTAACACGTTCACTACAAAACTAAACTCTTCATCCAATTTAAATTTTACAAAGCATTTCTTTGAACATTAGCAAAACTAATTTTTCAAAAAAAAGTTACTCAAAACCACATAATTTGGATTTTCTATAATCGATATTTATAAGTACTTGTTCTCTCAATTTTGCATATACAAAATCCCAAAACCTAAAATCAATAAAATTAAAAGCGAAAAAGGAATATTTTAAACGTTTATGGCCTAAAACTCTTTGGTTCGTTGGATTTTTCTCTTATTTCTAGATGAACGGTCCAAAAAATATCAATTTCGTGGGTTCGCAACTAATACAACACTATTAAATTTGTAGGCGTCAGGCCCATTATCAATGTTATGTCTCACTGATATGGTAATATTCGGCCATGTTTCCGATTTACAGTGGGCCGTAACCTATTATTGTAGACTTTCTTAAACACTAAATTACTTCGTCGCCATTCTTTACTTTACGCTCGTTATAAACTATACAAAAATATAAAGAAGATATGTACGTGCATAAAAAACAATAAGATCGAAATGAGAATATGAGATAAAACGATAGGAAACAATGAATTGACCCTTCAATTGTGTGGGACGAAAAGGTTGGATAATATTTCCTTTTTTTTCAAACTTTATGCAATCGATCTTTTGAGAATTCTGAGATTCAAGAGATCATATTATCCCCCATAAGAAATCAAATACCAAACAAAGTAGTAATAATCGAATATAAATGGTAAACGTGAATTGCAAGCTAATCTCTCTCTCTCTCTCTGAAAAAGAATTTGTCTTTAGATTCCGAAATTAATAATAGAATATATCATTATTCGATCGACTTTAAAACACTTCGAGTGCAGAATTTTGGCAATTATTCTGGAAGAAGAACAAAATAATATCTTAGATTTTTCGGTCCTACTTTTCGACTTTCTATCTCCATTATATGCTGTACGTTTCACGTTTTCATTTCCTTGTATAGAAATATAATGTTGCAAACTATTATATAGTAACATTAATAATTTTTCACATCGAAATTGATAATTATTTAGTACAAGAAGATGGAAGTAAATGAGAAAAATTTGATCTTACACTGATTAATATAAAATACACAATTTTTTTGTTAGGTATTCAAAATGTTATGGTTAATATAAATCTATACCATTGTTTTGGATATTATATTCAAAATTTTGGACGGAATACGCTAAATTCATATTATATATATTATCTGAAGATATATTGTTTTATTGAGAATTTATAAATCTATACCATTAAACTGTTAGAATTTTTTTGAATAAATGCTTAACATAGTAATGGGTAGTGGTTTGTGATGTGTTATATTTGAATAAATCCATCGTTTTTCTAAAACAGGAACTACTCTATTTAATATGGATGATTTAAACTGTGTTCAAAAGAAGAGAAAATCATATCATAACCATAATTTAATTTCGAAATAATGGATTATCCCACATTACAAAAACCAAGTAGTTAATTAAATGGAATCCCACAACTCTGTACCTGGACTGTCAGAACAAAACATAATCGCCGACCAATCACTAATGTCTTTCCGCTTCTCAATATCTTATTGATACATAGAATATTTGACTTTCCACCAAACTGTAAAAGCTAAAAAGGTTGAAATAATTTGGAACCGTACCTTACGAATCAAACCACGGTCGGAAAACAATCCCACTATTTATTTCTTTTATAATTTAACTTTATTTCACAAATATATCTCTTTTTAAAAATGTCAACATATTTTATTAGTTAGTGATGATAAATTTCAATTTGAATTACTATTAATTTAAAATAATAATAAAATTTATTCACAAAATAATGTATTTGTAATCAAGTTTATTTCATAGAAAATCTATTAATTAGAAACATATGTAGTATTTTGTTATAAATTTTGTTTTTGTTAAATGCTATCAATTTAGTTTGGATATGAAAATATAAATAGATGATTTATCATTTTGATATAATAATTAGTAAATAAATAAAATTAAAAGGTGATGTCACAACATATTATATATGCTCATGTGATTTTATTTCTCATTTTCATTTAAATTAATATTGTGAATAGCAGGTCGGTTTGTTTGGAGTAAATATATAATAGTCAAACTTTTTATCTCACAAAGTCAGAAAAATTACTAATCTTTCTGCTGTGATAACCTTTTTTTTTTTCTTTTTTCTTAATAAATACAAAAGTTTACAAGAGAAGCGAGGCAAGTGGGAAACAGACCAGAAGAGAGAGAAGAGGAAGACGAAGAGAGAAACAGAGTAGGGATTGATAGACCGTAGAATCTTCGAATCACACACTTTGCAATAGTTTTCAAGGGTTTCAATTCTTATTTATTTCTTTACATCTTTCCTCCTCTAGGGTTTTGCTTGCCATTCTTCGTGACCCTTTTAACCTGGAAACAAACTTGTATTGGCGTGTTTCGTACGGTCTATCTAACCCTAATCTGTCACAAAACATTTCTCTTCTCTCACCGTAAGATCCTCCATTCTGGTTTTTTTTTTCAATTCTCGTGCTTTTTTAATTTTGTTTCTTTTGGGTTTTATCTACAAGATTTGGTTTTTGAGTGAGCTTTTGTTTTTAAATGTTTTTTTTTTATTTGCTTGATTGTTGTAGAGTATGGTAATGGAGGATGGGCGTAGGGAGGGCATAAAGCCTTCTTATTGGCTAGATGCTTGCGAGGACATCTCTTGTGATCTTATTGATGATCTCGTGTCTGATTTTGATCCTTCCTCTGTTGCTGTCAATGAGTCCATAGACGAAAACGGCGTGAACAACGACTTCTTTGGTGGAATTGATCACATTCTAGACAGTATTAAGAACGGTGGAGGCTTACCTAACGGAGCTCATAACAATGGCGTTTCTGAGAACAATTCTCAGAAGATTAACGGAAATGGCGAGGTTACTGAAACTCCCCAGTTGATTGTTGGAGAGATTACAGCCTCAGTGAAGGAGAATGGGTTACAAAATAGTGGCGGTAAGAGAGACCAAATGTCTAAAGAAGATGGAGAGAAGAATAGGAAGAGAGCTAGGGTTTGTAGTTACCAGAGCGAAAAGAGTAACCTTTCTGCTAGAGGACAGGCTAATTCTAGGGAAAGAGATAGGTTTATGAATAGGAAACGCACCCGAAATTGGGACGAGGCGGGTCAGAATAAGAGAAGAGATTGTTACAATTACAGAAGAGATGGTAGAGATAGGGAAGTTAGGGGTTACTGGGAGAGGGATAAAGTTGGTTCCAATGAGTTGGTTTATCGGTCAGGTACTTGGGAAGCTGATCACGAAAGAGATGTTAAGAATGAGAGTGGTAGAAACCGAGAATGCAATGAGAAGGCAGAGGAGAATAAGAGTAAGCCTGAAGAACGTAAAGCGAAGGTTGTGGAAGAGCAAGCAAGACGGTACCAATTGGATGTGCTTGAACAGGCTAAAGCGAAAAACACAATTGCTTTCCTGGAGACAGGTGCTGGAAAGACACTTATCGCAATTCTTCTAATTAAAAGTGTTCACAAGGATCTAATGAGCCAGAGTAGGAAAATGCTCTCAGTGTTCTTGGTTCCTAAAGTGCCTTTGGTGTATCAGGTACCTACATAACATGCATGTTTAATAAATTAGTTCCCTTTTGGGTTCGGTTTGTTGATTAGTCTTATATTTTCAGCAAGCAGAAGTGATCCGTAATCAAACTTGTTTTCAAGTTGGGCATTATTGTGGTGAGATGGGACAAGATTTCTGGGATGCTCGAAGGTGGCAGTGGGAGTTTGAGTCTAAGCAGGTTGCTTTTTTAGTGCTTTTTCACAAGGGCTTTGAGCTTTTTTATTAATTGGTTTTTGAAGTTTACTGTCTTTTTTTTAATAAAAAAATCTTCTATGCAGGTTCTAGTAATGACAGCTCAAATTCTGTTGAATATACTGAGGCACAGCATTATTAGAATGGAAATGATCGACCTTCTTATTCTCGACGAGTGTCACCATGCTGTCAAGAAACACCCATACTCACTGGTGATGTCAGAGTTTTACCACACAACCCCTAAGGATAAAAGGCCTTCAATCTTTGGAATGACTGCTTCACCTGTTAATCTCAAGGGTATTGATTGCTTCTTGTATAAAATTTGTAAACAGATCTTGCTTGCTAATGTTCCTATGAGTGACATTTTTTTTGTTTCTTTAAATAGGTGTTTCAAGCCAAGTAGATTGTGCGATAAAAATACGCAACCTCGAGACTAAGTTGGATTCTACGGTTTGTACCATAAAAGATCGAAAGGAATTAGAGAAACATGTGCCGATGCCTTCAGAGATTGTTGTTGAGTATGACAAAGCTGCTACTTTGTGGTCTCTTCATGAGAAAATTAAGCAAATGATTGCAGCTGTTGAAGAAGCGGCACAAGCAAGTTCAAGGAAAAGCAAGTGGCAGTTTATGGGGGCTAGGGATGCTGGAGCGAAGGACGAGCTGAGACAGGTTTATGGCGTCTCTGAAAGAACAGAAAGCGATGGAGCTGCCAATTTGATTCATAAACTTAGAGCTATTAATTATACTCTTGCTGAACTGGGTCAATGGTGTGCATTCAAGGTAAAAAAGAAGAAGTGAGAGAATAGTTTTGATGATTTCAAATTAATTTTGCTATTTCTATATGATATTACTTTTGGTTTTTCTTTCAAGGTGGCACAATCGTTCTTGGCTGCATTGCAAAGTGATGAAAGGGTGAATTTTCAAGTTGATGTGAAGTTTCAGGAATCATACCTCAACGAGGTGGTGTCACTCCTGCATTGTGAACTTTTGGAAGGTGCAGCTGCTGAAAAGGCTGCCTCTGAAGTTAGCAAACCAGAGAAGGGTAGTTCACATGATGAGATCGAGGAGGGAGAGCTCCCTGATGATCATGGTAAACCTTAACCACATTCTTAGTATCTTTCCATTTACTGTTTATTTGGTCTGAGAATCCTGATATTAACAGTGCTATGGTTTTTAGTGGTCTCGGGAGGGGAGCATGTTGATGAAGTAATAGGCGCTGCAGTGGCTGATGGGAAAGTTACTCCAAAAGTTCAATCATTGATCAAACTACTCCTCAAGTATCAGCACACAGCCGACTTTCGTGCTATTGTTTTTGTAGAGAGGGTGGTTGCTGCTTTGGTTCTTCCAAAGGTTAGGATTAATGTAAAAATATTGATGTGAGTTTTCTCAAGTAAATTTATCCTGTCTATATCTTTGAGCTTGGAATTTTTCAGGTTTTTGCTGAGCTGCCTTCACTTGGTTTTATACGGTGCGCCAGCATGATCGGGCATAATAACAGCCAGGAAATGAAATCATCCCAAATGCAGGATACAATTTCCAAATTCCGAGAGGGGCATGTATGAAAATTTTGTCTTTCTATATTAGGTCTTCTAGGTAAAGATTTCCAAATTCCGAGAAGTTTATCTTTTATATTTTTGACAGATCTCTCTTGTGATAGGTGACGCTGTTGGTTGCCACAAGCGTTGCGGAGGAAGGACTTGATATTAGGCAGTGTAACGTTGTTATGCGTTTCGACCTTGCAAAGACAGTGCTTGCATACATTCAGTCTCGTGGTCGGGCAAGAAAGCCTGGATCAGACTACATACTCATGGTAGAGAGGTATATATTGCAATAATTAAGAAAAAGCTTAAAACCTACATGTGATTTTTTTAAAGCTGGTCACAAATCACTACTGTTATATATGTCACAATTTGTGTTGCGTGCAGAGAAAATGTATCTCATGCAGCATTCTTAAGGAATGCTAGGAACAGTGAGGAGACACTACGAAAAGAAGCAATAGAAAGGACCGATCTTAGTCATCTCAAAGATACGTCGAGGTTAATCTCTATTGATGCTGTGCCGGGTACGATTTATAAGGTGGAAACAACTGGTGCCATGGTTAGCTTGAATTCTGCGGTTGGTCTCATCCATTTCTACTGCTCTCAGCTGCCCGGAGACAGGTAAGCTGATTGATAAATTTTATCGTTGTAATGGCCCTTCTTCCTGTATGAGATGATGTATTTCTTCTTTCGTGTCTCAGGTATGCAATACTTCGTCCTGAGTTTAGCATGGAGAAACATGAAAAACCTGGAGGCCACACGGAGTACTCATGCAGGCTTCAGCTTCCTTGCAATGCACCATTTGAAATACTCGAGGGTCCTGTTTGCAGTTCAATGCGTCTTGCACAACAGGTGGACTTAATATCTTTTTGTTTGTTTACCTTAATCATTATCATCCTTCAGAGTTCCATGTCTTTAATTATTTTGTTTGATATGCAGGCGGTATGTCTAGCTGCTTGCAAGAAATTGCATGAGATGGGAGCATTTACGGATATGCTATTGCCAGACAAGGGAAGTGGTCAAGACCCTGAGAAGGTTGACCAGGATGAAGAAGGCGAACCTATTCCTGGAACTGCGAGACATAGAGAGTTCTATCCTGAAGGTGTGGCAGATGTACTTAAGGTAATATAGCTCTAACCTATTTGTTAAATGTGCTTTCATGGGAATGTGGTTTCAAGACTTGCCTGTTTTTTCTATGGTGCACAGGGAGAATGGATTTTATCGGGAAATGAAATTTGTGAGAGCTCAAAGCTATTCCAATTATACATGTACAGTGTCAGATGTGTAGATTCTGGATCTTCAAAAGATCCATTCTTAACTGAAGTTTCAGAGTTTGCAGTTCTTTTTGGCAATGAGCTGGATGCAGAGGTTTGTGATTCTCTCCACGGTTTTTGGATTTCAAATGTTTTTATAATGAATTTTTATCATTGCAGGTATTATCGATGTCTATGGATCTTTATGTTGCTCGGGCCATGATCACGAAAGCGTCTCTTGCTTTCAGGGGATCACTTGATATATCAGAAAGCCAGGTTGGACTGAACTACTACCCTTATACATTTATGTTTGCTTGAGGAACTTGAATCTTATTTTGCTTGTATATTCTTGTGCAGCTATCATCTCTTAAAAAGTTTCATGTGAGATTGATGAGCATTGTTTTAGATGTTAATGTCGAACCTTCCACGACACCATGGGATCCTGCAAAGGCCTACTTGTTTGTACCTGTTACTGACAATACGGCTATTGAACCCATAAAAGGAATCAACTGGGAATTGGTTGAAAAGATTACCCAAACCAATGCGTGGGACAACCCGCTTCAGAGAGCTCGTCCGGATGTTTATCTCGGGACGAATGAGAGAACTCTTGGAGGGGATAGAAGGGAATATGGGTTTGGTAAACTTCGTCACAACATTGTCTTTGGGCAGAAATCCCACCCAACTTATGGTATTAGAGGAGCTGTTGCATCTTTTGATGTTGTGAGAGCTTCTGGATTGTTACCTGTAAGAGATGCTCTTGAGAAGGAAGTTGGACATGATCTATCACAGGGCAAACTGATGATGGCTGATGGGTGCATAGTTGCAGACTATCTTGTCGGGAAAATTGTGACAGCCGCACATTCCGGGAAGCGGTTTTACGTGGATTCAATATGCTATGATATGAATGCAGAAACATCATTCCCAAGGAAAGAGGGATATCTTGGTCCCCTAGAGTACAACACTTATGCTGACTATTACAAGCAAAAGTATGAAATACATTTCAGATGATTTTTTATTCTTCCATTCATTTCTAGGTTTCATTAGCGAAGCAAGCATTCTACTAATACTTCTCTTGTGAATACGAGGACTTACATGGCCTCAATTCACCTCTGGTGTTGTGCAAAAATGAGAAGCAAAGCCTGTCTATGTATTGTGAGATATCTACTTCTATGGCTAGGATATATGTACAAGACCGGCTTTTCTTCTTCTTCTTGCACAACCTGAGGTAATTGGGGTTATACAAGTCTTCTTCTATAACGTTATTTATTAGGTATGGAGTTGATTTGAACTGTAAACAACAACCTCTTATCAAAGGACGGGGTGTTTCGTATTGCAAGAACCTTCTTTCTCCTCGGTTTGAACAGTCGGGTAATAAGAAATTCTCTTGTCTTCAACATTTATTGATTAGCTTTTAAATTAACGCCTTTTTTCCAATTCAAGGTGAATCTGAGATAATTCTTGATAAAACATATTACGTGTTTCTTCCACCTGAACTATGCGTTGTGCATCCACTCTCGGGTTCACTTGTCCGAGGTGCTCAAAGGTTGCCTTCAATAATGAGACGAGTTGAGAGCATGTTGCTCGCGGTTCAGCTAAAAAATTTGATTAGTTATCCTATACCAACTTCAAAGGTAAAAAAAAAATGATTTGTTGATGTCTTTATTATGTTTTTTAATTACTATTCTAATCTTATTTGGTATATATACATATAGATTCTGGAAGCCTTGACTGCGGCCTCTTGCCAGGAGACGTTCTGCTACGAGAGAGCTGAGCTTTTAGGAGATGCGTACTTGAAATGGGTCGTTAGTCGGTTTCTGTTTCTTAAGTATCCACAGAAGCACGAGGGTCAGCTTACAAGGATGAGACAACAAATGGTTAGTAACATGGTTCTTTATCAGTTTGCTCTGGTTAAGGGGCTGCAGTCCTATATCCAGGCGGATCGTTTCGCTCCGTCTAGGTGGTCTGCTCCTGGTGTGCCTCCTGTTTTTGACGAGGACGGAAAAGATGGAGGATCTTCGTTTTTTGATGAAGAGCAAAAACCGGCTGCTGAGGAAAACAGTGACGTATTTGAGGATGGAGAAATGGAAGATGGTGAATTAGAGGGTGATCTGAGTTCGTATAGAGTTTTATCTAGCAAAACACTGGCTGATGTTGTTGAAGCTTTGATCGGTGTTTATTACGTTGAAGGAGGTAAAGTTGCAGCGAATCATTTGATGAAATGGA
>CM032155.1:266182-397599 GCA_018901935.1 Pugionium cornutum | reverse complement strand
GCTCTAGGAGAAAACAGAAACAAACAAACAAAAAGAAAAAAAATCAGGGGATTACGCATACTAATAAAATCCTCTTTGCACTACGCGAGTCAAATTCAGAGAGATTTACCATGTAAGTCTGCTGGAAAACAGGAAGGTATGCAAGATCTTGGGATTGTCCCCAAGCTCTAATAAGCTGAAAAGCTCGTCTTCTGTTCTTGGATTCAGCTTCCCCGTTCTTGACTAACAAAACCATCTCATCAAGAACCTTCTCGGAAGCAATTTCAGAGAAAACCTTTTCGCAGTTCATTGCACAAGCCTCCAGAAGCTCAAGGCTCAGCCTCTGGCTCACAGGGTTCTTACCAGAGATCTTCCTCTTGATAGCTCTAACAATCTCGGTGCCATTAAACTCGTTGCTGTTGATCTGAGCACATATCCTCATGTTCATTCCCCAATTGGGCTCCTCTAACGTCTCTAATGTCGCTTCATCCACCATTTTCGATTCCAAGGTCGGAGCTTGAAGCATATCCTTCACTTTCTCACTAACCATTCTGCTCATCTGAGCTCCACCAGTCTTTAGCTTCTCTCCCCATTCCGCTATCTTCAGTTTATCCATATTCTTTTGATCCACCTGCACATACAACCAAAAATTCACCTAATTCACGAAGCCCTAAGAAAACCCTAAATATAATTCCGATTCATTTCCGAGTTACCATCGGTCTATAATATTAAACACTGCATAAGCGCTATGTCCGAAGAAAGATCAACCAAATCTATCAGTTCCATTAAACAAAGATCAACGAAGATTACAATAAACTGATTCTATCAAGTGTGCTAATCCTTGAAATCAATTAATAAAAGTGTGCTAATACATGAATTTAGAAGAATAAATGAAAATTAAAACGAAGAGAGAACCTGAGATCAAGTTTCTTACAGATGATCAATTCTTCTTGAATTCTTTGATTTGCCTTTGGTTATTTAGCTTATTTAGCTTGAATCTGCAAATCTGTCGGACCGAAATGTTAGAGAGAGAGAGGTGAAAAGGAGAAGAAGGATTGTTCAACACGTGGCAATGTTGAGAAAGTCCAACACTTTAGTTTCGCTCCTCGTGCCCGTGGGGGCTAATGTGTTCCATTGTTTAATACAGGTTGACTAACAAAACTCGAGAATAGTTCCGAGGCTAATTTAAAACTTTTCTAAGATTTTTTTTTTGTTAGGACAATTTTTAATGAACTAACCCATAAAGACCATTTCGACTACGGCGGTGAGGAGGCTGAGACCGACGCGGCGAAGAGTCCTTTCTGATCACAGGAGCTAGCTTTTCGATATCGAACTCTCTTCAGAATTTCAAAGATGGCCTCCATCTCGAATTGGGTCCGATACATGGCTCACAAGCTGGAGTACTCCCTTACTCTTAGCCTCAAGGTTCCTATAAGTCTCTCTCTCTCTCACACCTGTTTTGTGTCTAGTTTCAGTTCCTTGCCTCTTTGTCTTACAGGATTTAAGGACTTTAACCTTCTGCTTATTTGAAATTTATTGAATTGGTTTTAAGAAATTGGCTAGGGTTTCTGATTTTTTTATTTCCAGTCCAATTATTGTTTGCTTCTACGCGTAGCTTAAGGAAAATTCTTCTATTATGCGCTATTGTTTCAAGACATTATGCATCTGGATAAACGAACATTATATGTTCTTCGTTGGTGATTGTAATTACCCCTTATAATAAAAGGGCACACTTTGATGTTAGAAAAAAAAATGGGAAAGTACTCTTTGCTAAAGGATCAGTAGTTTGGTTGAAATGAGTTTCAATGACTTTTGATTCTTGAATAATTTAGTAGAAGCTTATATAGTCGAATCATAGCTATTGAATATGTGAGTGTGTCTATCACCTGTGAATATGAATTCAAAATCATTCTTATATATGATCAGACTAAATCCATTGACCTGGAAAAAAAGAGCATTCATGATTGTTCTGGTCCTGGTGTTTGCTGCTGTTTCAGATACTTTTTTCTGAATCGATGTGTTTTTTCAACTCATTGAGTTATTTACAAGTGTGCACGTAGAATCTGCTTTATTTACCATCCTTGAGATGTTCTATGTGTCAGAAACATACTAGAGAGAAACTCAGTGACCGGGAACTCATTGGCATAGTCATGAAGAATCTATTCTATGGAAGGATAACCTACTTACACTCGAATAAAGGACGAGAGATGGCCCCAACCATGGGAACACAGGAAAACACCCTACTTGTCCGTAAGCTACCAGTTGTTGATACAAGGTATGTTTCTTAGCGTTAAAGGTTTGTCCTTTAAGTTCCACTTACATAAGCCTTGAATCCCCTTAATTTGCAGACTTGTCTAGTTAGAGTGTGTGGATTTTTAATGATGCCCATCTGGGCTTCTTGTTTTTTTTATTCTAGGTATGTTTTCATTGGAGATGCTGTTGTCTTGAAGGACCCGAATGAAACTAATAAGTATCTAGTCAGAAGATTAGCAGCTTTAGAAGGGTCTGAAATGGTATCAAGTAATGAGAAAGACGAGCCTTTTGTTCTTGAAAAGGATCAATGCTGGGTCGTAGCTGAGAACAAAGAGATGAAATCCAAGGTTACCTACTACTTTCTCACTCACACCACATGCTTGCAGAAATCCCGCTCGTTTGAATCTCTGTTTTACTTTTGTATGTTTTTTGTTGACTTTTATCACCCCGTTGGTTTTTTATTAACAGGAAGCATATGATAGTCGAACATTTGGTCCGGTCTCAATGGCGGACATAGTAGGAAGAGCTATATATTGTCTGAGGACAGCTGTGGATCATGGACCAGTTAGTAACAGGTAGGAGAAACAATATCTTCTTCTCCTATCAGCATTTATCGTTTGATTCTTAGTCCACATTTCTGTTACTAATCCTAAATATATTTGCTGTATCAGTGAATTTGCCATGGAAGAGGATACGCCAATCCTGGCGGTAGAACTAGACGTGGAAGAAATGGCTAAAGACCACAAGGCATAGAGACAAGGAACCCTTCTTGCATCACTTCTTTGTATCGCTTTGTTTGTGTTGTCATTGGAGATATTTAGCGGCAAATGTTGGCTCTGCCGTTGATTCTAAGCTTTATACGGATGCTGCTGTTGAGTATTGAGGAATATGTAGCTTCTTCCTCTATAATCAGAAATTGAATCTGATTTTCACTTAGCTCATTGGTTCGGTTAAGTCTGGGAATTCGGTTTGAACGAATTGTAACCGAATTAAGCTATGGTTCGGTTGGCTCGGAAGTTAATAAAGTTTGGTTTGAGTTAGGACAATCGTTTCTATAGCTTCGGTTAATGCTTTTTTGGGCGTAAAATCGAATTTTTAGTTTGTATGGATTTGGTGTGTCCGGTTCATCTTGGTTTGGTTCTAGAATTTGTCTAATCCTTTCAAACAATTTCCTTTTTTTATTGAAGTGAAACTAAATTTATAAATTATTTTTGATGTATTAGTTTATGCGATCGACTAAAAATTTTCAAATTTTTGTTATATAGTGGTTGATATATCTCACCAAATGAAAACCATTTTCTAATGTAATATTAAAAGGTTAGTGGGCCCAGTAAAAAGCATGTTATATAAAGTTTAATCTTATCTTTAATTATCAGCTTTTAAAGGTAAGATCCGTTATTGGTGCGTCGGTCACGAGGAGGCGAGCATGGCCCCGCATTACTAAGATAAAACAATTGCGTGTTTTTCGAATGTATAAAGACGGAAATGCCCCTTAATGTTGTTGATAATGGAAGCTGAGAGAATCGTAAGATGATCATGAAGTGGTGACAATGGCTTCCCACAAAGAGAAATCACACGATCCAACAAAGTCACTTTAAACTGAAAATTATCCACAAATTTAGATAAACGCTGTTCGTTTGTCTGCCGCAGCGTCTGCGACCTGCGGTTAAACGCTGTAATATTGTTGTTCGTTTGATCGCTGCAGGTTGTCGTCGCAGGTTGTATCGCAATTGTTTAATTGCAAACGCTACAATTTTGCAGCGGTAAAAAATTTTTGCCGCAGTTTTCTATGGTCGAGAGCATTAATATATTTGACCTCTTTATATCTAGCTTGGTTTTGTGATACGAATACAAAGTATCTTTTGAGTTTATACTCAATCTAGATACCTTTTCCTCTGATAATAATTTTAGTCAAATCACTTAAAATCCTCGTATCAGTTTTGTATAACATATGGAAAAAGAAATATTATTACATAATACATGCTTCCAATGCTAACGCAATAGTAGACGTCTATACAATTCCAACCTCGTCATTACATCTCTTGTAAAACTTTTCATTGGATAAACTAAAAAAATGATCATGAACATGATCTCATGAGTTCTTCTAAGTATTCAGTACCCAAATCCTCAAGAATCACAACTGCGTTAGCATTGTGATTAACACTCTTTGTTCTACTTCGTGAAGAAAACGAAAAAGAAGATGACGAAGAGTATGAGGAAGAAGAAGAAGAAGTAGAAGTAGAAGGAGATGATGATGATTTCTTCTTTCCTGTAGGCCGGTTTCTCATGGAATGTTTTCTCTTCAAGGCTATCACCGGAGACTCTCCATCGACGAGATTCACATTCTCCAACTTCAGGAGAGACTCCTTAACAACGTCGACAGGGAAATTGAGCATCGCGAGGCTTCTGTTCAAAGCAAAAGCCGCCTGATCATAAGCAAGAGCTGCTTCTTCTGCAGTGTCGAACGTCCCAAGCCATACTCTTATCCCTTTTCTCGTTGAGTCTCTTATCTCGGCGGCGTATTTACCCCACGGCCTCTTCCTCACTCCTCTGTATGACCTCTCCTCCTCGGCCACTATTGTAGCTTGAATAGCTTCTTCTTCTTTGATGATTGGTGACCCGTATGTGAAGAAGTCATCAGAGTAATAAGTAGGGCTACATAAGATGAAAGATTGATGTAATAAATTATCTTCCCAAGAGAATGTTTCTTGTGAGCACCATGAGCTTGAAGAAGAGTTCTCAGGGGAAAACTCTTGACTCTGGTTTTTAGAGAAGAAGGTTCTTTGAGATTCCATTTTTTCTTTCTTTTTTGACGGTTTTCTTTCAATAACTTTGGGATTTATATATAACAGGAGACATATAGAACGGGTTAGATATTTAATTTTGGAAACTATTATATAAAAATATTAATAAACCAATATTTAATTAATTCAAATTGGGTATACGGCTGCCTCAAAAAACTCAATAACATTATTTTAAAATTGAAAATCGGTCTACGAAAAAGATATCACTAAAATAATAATATAGCTGAAGGTAATACTTAATAGGATCTATATCAGTTCTAGGCCTGTCAATTTAGCTCATTATCCACGGTTTTCACCCTTGACCCGTTGCAGGACGGATACGAGTCGAAATTTTGGTATAGCAGGGTGGGTACGGGTCGAAATTTTGGTATAGGGGGCGGGTGCAGGTTTCGTTTTATTATTTTGCGGGTTGGCGGGTATCCGCAAATTTTGGGTCAAAATTATTTGACCAAAATTTAAATTAATTTAACTATAAATCAATTTAATTCTAAACCAATTTAATACCAAACTTGATATTTAAAATTTATATAATTTGATATTTTTAAAATTGAATTATGATATATTTGATGTATTCATTTTAGATTTATTATTATTTAGTATTTTAAAAAAAATTTAAAAACGAAGTGGGTCGCGGATCATCCGCAAATCTACTAGATTAATGCGGAGCAAATGCGGGTTTTAGAAAAATGATCCATGGATTTTACGATAAAAATTTTTTTAAAAAAAATCTTTAATCCGTAGCGGAGAGGGTCATGCGGGGCGGGTCCGATCCGCTTGAGAGCACTATATCTTAGACAGATTGGTGAAATGTTCCACGTGGGAAGAAGACCAAATTTGAAGTGAATGACGTACGGCGGCGTGTTTCCGACAAAATAGATTACATCAGGATTTGATGACACGTTGGCAATCACGAGACTGTAGGAGCATAGGAGTACGTAAGTTTTGCAATGTTGAAAAAAATAGGAGAAAAAGTGAGAAGAATTTCTGTTGAAAAACCAATGAGTCGACCATTGAAATAAATTAGCTTAAAATGGCAACTTGAGAGTTGAATAATATATAAGATGCAGCCAAAGAGGACAGAGGACAGGTGCATCAACACTCTTCGTCCGTGCCTGCTATTTCTAGACCCAATTTATCATACATTAAAAAGAATTGAACATTTAAATTAAGAATATAATAGACAGATTAAAAAGATTTTCAAATGGGATATGTGGTTTAATTTCGACATAAAGAATAGCTAATCCATTGGATATTTGTGTTAAAAAAACAGTGATGGAATTATATATTAGTCATTTGAAAGTAAGGAAATGCATGCATCTTGAATTAAGCACGTGCCTATAAACTTGTCCATGATTGAGTCGTGAAAAACTGAAAGTTTGTTTTTTCTGCTCCATTAGAGATTATATTAAAGTGGAAAGTATGTGTTATTAAATATATAAAACGAAATATAACAATATTAAAACAAGATAATATCTGTGTATATATATATATATATTTAATTTCTGTCTCTCTCCCTATTTTTTATCGTTATAAGGGTTGTTCGTTTCGTACATATAGGTTCATACGGTTGCGTCATGCAACAAAACGTTGTTCGTTTGACCGCCGTAGCTTCTTGCGGTCGATCCTAAAAAACTGCAGTAAAAAATTTTAACCACCGTAAAATTGTATCGTTTACAATCAAACAATTGCTATACTGCACCGATCAAACGAACAACAATACAACGTTTAACAGCAAACACAGGTCGCTACCGCAATGCGAAGATAAACAAACATCTCTAGGAATGAGTATGAGGGTGTCGGCAAATTTCAGCTATTTAATATATGGTCTAACACAATTAAAATAACTTAACAACAATTTTTTCCATAATCACGTAGATCTTAAAAAAAATCCTCAAAAATATTATAATTAGTTTATTTCTTCAAATTACCATAAAATCAATAAGAATAACGACCAAGAATTGTTTCTAGTGAACAAAATCCAAACTCTAAATTAAAAGACAGAAATCAAACATAATAATTGAACTCTTTTATAATTTAGTTAAGATAAGCAAGTTTTTCCACACAATGGTTTCATGGTAATTTGAAAAGGAAAATTTGGAACAAAAACTTAAAGTTGTGATGCTTTAATGATTATAACTAATACAAAACCAAGTAAAGATAAACTGAGATCATACAAGAAAACTAATGAAAGCATAATATGTCTTATTTTGGTCTGCTGTAATACATGTCGCCTGCTGCTCGACATTCAAATCCAAAAAGGATAAGTTTGGTTTGGGCTTCTATTGGGTCTAGTCAACTTTATGGAAGTAAATTTTTTGTTTTTCTCTTAAGGAGTATTTTTTTTTCTCATATGGAGTAATCTTTAGATGAGCTAAATTTTGGAAAATCGTTCGTGTCATACCCCGAAGTTTATTCGTATGTTCGATTTATATTCAATTGTTCGAGTAGTGCAAACTCATACATAAAATTAAGTAAAATTCAAATTTCATACCCAAAGAACTAGTATTGTGCAAATTTATAAATGAGTCATAACGGGATTAGGTTTTCGTTCACGGATGCTGATATGACCGTCACGTAATGCCGACATAGCGGAGGAAGTGGAACATCACATGTCAATATCAAAACAATATCATTTTTTTAAAAAGTATTAAAACGAAGAAAATCGGCCGTTTCATACTCGAAGTTTACTCGGATATTCGATTTAGAGCCAATTGTTGGAACAATGCAAAATTATACATAAAATTAAGTAAAATTCAAATTTCATATCCAAAGAACTACTATTGTGCAAATTTATACATGAGTCATAACGAGCTTAGGTTTCCGTTAACAAGTGCTGACGTGGCTGCCATGTAATGTCAATGTGGCGGAGGAAGTGGGACATCGCATGTGAATCTCAAAACGACGTCGTTTTGAGTATTCGTTTAACAATTCCATTTTCTATTCGATTTGAGATTGACATGCGATCTCACACTTCTTCCGCAACATTGGCATTACGTGGCAGCCACATCAACATCTATTAACGGAAACCTAAGGTCGTTACGCCTCATGTATAAATTTGCATAATAGTAGTTTTTTGGGTATGAAATTTAAATTTTACTTAATTTAATGTATGATTTTGCATTGTTCCAACAATTGGATATAAATCGAACATCCGAGTAAATTTCGAGAATGAAACGGCCGATTTTCCGCTAAATTAGTAATGGGCAAAGTTATTGTTGTGAATGTTATTTACAAAATATTAACTTTTGGATTTTCAAATATTTCATGTTGTGAATATATATATAAACAATGTGATATTTGATATTTGTAGCGAAGATGTTAGTCCCATGCCTGCTAATCCTTAGAGCACTTTATCTCAATGGAGTGTTATATTATTTGTAATTCAGAGAATGAATTTGATGAAGTTGAATAGCTTTGTCTCTCCCAGAGTTTCATCTCTATGCATTCTTACTACCTAATTTGTAGTAAGATTTCAAAGTCTTCAACTTTATCGACAACCTCGAATTCTGACATGAATGCTTTGGTCAACGTGCGGGTGCCGTCTCATCAACTTTTTCTGCTCCGAGGTTGCTCAACATCACTCTCTCAGAATCTTCCAATTTTACAGCTAATCAAGCAATGCGCGACCTCCGAGGTTCTGGAGTCTGCTTTAGCCGCCATGATCAAGACTAGCCAAGACCAGGACTGTTTCTTAATGAACCAGTTCGTCACCGCCTGCTCTTCCTTTAGCCGCATTGATCTCGCGGTTTCTTCCATGACCCAGATGCAGAAACCTAATGTTTTCGTCTATAACGCGTTGATTAGAGGCTTTGTCACTTGTTCTTACCCGATTCGATCTCTGGAATTCTATGTTCGTATGCTCAGGGACTCCGTTTCTCCATCAAGCTACACATACTCTTCACTCGTTAAGGCTTCTGTTTCAGCTTCTGGGTTTGGAGAATCACTTCAGGCGCACATCTGGAAATTTGGATATTGTTTCCATGTTCAGATTCAGACAACTCTTATTGGTTTTTATTCCGGTTTAGGTAGAATCAGGGAAGCCAGGAAAGTGTTTGATGAAATGCCTGAAAGAGATGTTATTACTTGGACCACAATGGTTTCTGCTTATCGACAGGTCTTGGATATGGACTCCGCGAATTCTTTAGCAAACCAAATGCCGGAGAAGAATGTCGCTACGTGGAACTGCTTGATTGATGGATATACAAAATTAGGCAATCTGGAACTAGCAGAGTCATTGTTTAATCAGATGCCTGTGAAGGATATAATCTCATGGACGACTATGATCAACGGTTACTCGCACAACAAGAGATATAGAGAAGCAATTGCAGTGTTCTACAAGATGACAGAGGAAGGGATTATTCCTGATGAGGTTACTATGCCAACTGTTATTTCAGCTTGTGCCCATCTCGGCGTGCTAGAAGTAGGTAAGGAGGTTCATATGTACACGGTCCAGAACGGGTTTGTTCTTGATGTTTATACTGGTTCTGCATTGGTAGATATGTATTCCAAATGTGGTAGCTTAAATCAAGCGCTTCTGATATTCTTTAATTTGCCGAAAAAGAATCTCTTTTGTTGGAATTCAATAATTGAAGGGCTCGCGGCTCATGGTTATGCACAAGAAGCGCTGAAAATGTTTGCAAAGATGGGGATGGAATCGGTCAAACCTAACGCAGTTACTTTTGTGAGTGTTCTAACCGGATGTACACATGCAGGTCTAGTAGAAGAAGGCCGAAAGATATATCGTAGCATGATTGAAGACTATTCTATCGTCTCTAATATTGAACACTATGGATGCATGGTTGCTTTATTCAGCAAAGCTGGGTTGATCCAAGAGGCTCTTGAATTAATAGGAAGTATGGAAATCGAACCAAATGCAGTTATTTGGGGTGCGATGCTTGATGGGTGTAAAATTCACAAGAATCGAGAGATAGCTGAGATAGCTTTTAACAAATTGATGGTTTTGGAGCCGAGGAATAGTGGATATTATTCCCTTTTAGTTAACATGCATGCAGAAGAAAACAGGTGGAGAGATGTTGCAGAGGTTAGAGGAAGGATGAGAGAGTTGGCTATAGAAAAGACATGTCCTGGGACAAGCTGGATTGCGATAAATAAACAAGTCAATCTGTTTGCTGCAGCTGATAAATCTCACTCATCTTCAGATGAGGTTTACTCGTTGCTTGATGAGATATATGAGCAGATGGGATTAGCTGCATATGTGCAGGAAACTGAGAATGTGTTTTAAGAATTACTAAAAACGAAAAATCATGGGAGCATATCACCAGATGGGAACAATCAATAGGAGCGGCAGAGGCATTTATTTGCTCATTGTGAGATTTGGCAGTCACACCTGTGACTAATCATAGACTGGAGTACTAACCCTTCTCTATTCCCAGGTATGTTCACGCCAAAACAATTCAGATGACTAAGAGCTTTCTTTACATAAAAAATAGGAAAGAGATTGATCAAACTGTGTTCTCTTTATCTGCGCCAATATTAGAAAATGTATCTAAGATATCAATATAAGAAAGGTGCTAGAAGGCCGAGATATTATTCAGAAACAAAGTGTGAATATCTTATTTTTATCTTGGCAATGAAAGAATTATCCGGTTCAAAAAAAATTATGAAGCCAGAAACTGTAAAAAATGACTACAATATTTACTGTGAGCAGACGTTGATCCCAAGTCACCTTCCCAAAACTATTGTTGTCTTTGCAGATTCTCTGGTGAATGTGGCCACGAGGTTTACATGCACTATGTTAAATCTTGGAGGTGGAATCACAATGGCGTTCTTGGTTCATGATGCTCTGCCTCTAGCACTGATCAGGGGCTAATGCAGAAGAGCAGATCTTGTGGTCTTTGTGTTTGGTAAGCTAGTGAGCTCACCTTGATTTGTTTTGTTTCATCAACTTTCTAAGTGACAGGAAAATTCATGAGTCTCAATTTCTCCTAGAGTGGTTCATCTGTGGTAGATGAGGCATCTGGGTGGCAGAGCCGTGAAGAGCTCTGTTTGCAATGCTGGAGAGGAAATGTGGCAACAGAGCTAATCTTCCTGTTCTTATGATCGGTGTTACAAAGAAAGTCATGAGCTTCGTATTTTCCACCTGCCTTAGTTGCCACCTCAAACAACTTCTAAAACTCAGGTTCATGGTTCTTGAGCATCTCTGATCGGTCATCTTTTGCTTCAGGGAGAAACATGGCAAGATGAATCAACGGCTGTGCTTGAGAGATCGTCTACTGAACCAGCTGCTTTAACTGCAAAGTTAACCAACTCTGAATGTCTCTGCAGCCATCTTTAACTTCTTTCGACCGTAGAGAGTTTATTACTTTGATTTGGGTAGTACAATCGGGGCTTACATGATCTCAGTAGTCAGGAATATAGAACTCTTGTAATCGAGAGGAGTGTGAGTAATGTGCGAGCAAAGAGTGTTTCTTTCTTTTCCTCTGTTTCTTACGTACCAAGAAACTTGGCAACTTCCTTTCCACACTCTCGACTCATTCATTGTAAAGTGTTTATAATTATAATCCCTACACTTGAGCAAGAAACAAGTAGCCATGACTGCTTTTGACGTTTTTCATCAAAGCTATGCAGCATAAATCAATAGCTGAATGTTCTAGCCGACTTCAGTAGCAGATAGTCCCATGGGTTTTCTATATCCTTTGATGCCCATTTTCCGTCTCACAATATTCACCATTTCCCACTTCCCAGCATCAGCATATATGTTAGAAAGTACGACGTAGATGCTTGATTCATCAGGTTCCATGGATAAGAGCTTCTCTGTGATTTCTTCTGCTAAGTCGACTTCTTTATGGATTCTACAAGCACTCAGAAGAGCTCCCCAAGCACTGGCCATTGGTTTCACAGGCATGTTGTCAATAAAAGACTTAGCTTCCCCAATTTCACCAGCTCGACCTAGCAAATCTACCATACACGCGTAATGCTCTTCCTCTGGCACAATCCCGTAGTCTCTTGTCATCGATTCAAATTGCTTCCATCCCTCTTTGACGTTTCCCGAATGGCTGCAGGCCGACAAAAGCGAAACAAATGTCACAGCATTGGGAAGTAAGTTTTGTGACTTCATTTTACCAAAACAGTCTAGAGCTTCTTCGAGCAGACCATTAATCCCAAAAGCATTGATCATCGAGCTCCAAGATATCACATTTCTCTCTGGCATCATATCGAAAACTTTCCGAGCCATTTGAATGTTGCCACATCTGGCATACATATCGATGAAAGCTGTAAAATTTACAGCATCCATTTCAATCTCATTTCTTATCATGTAACCATGAACGCTTTTCCCTTGCCTCGTAGATCCCAAGCTCGAGCAAGAAACAAGAAGGGCTGCCAAAGCACATTGATTTGGAGGTATCGATTCTCCCAGCATCTGCCTGAACAGATCAAATGCGTCAATAGCTCTTTCACACTTTGCAAACCCAGAAATCAGCGTAGTCCACAATACCACATTCCTATCATCACTTCTTTCAAATAGTTTTCGGGCATTGTCCAACATTCTGCATTTCACATACATATCTATGATGGAGGCTTGTAAATAGCCGTTTCGATCTACAAAGCTCCTTCTAATGGATAATCCGTGCACAGATTTCCCTTCTTTACCAGCAAAAATATTCCCACAAGCCTTTACCAAACATATCAATGTAAGTGCATCGAGCGCAAAACCTGAGTCTCTCATGAGATAAAACAAACGAAATACTTCTGGGTCCTTCGAGAATTTCAAATATCCTTTCATCAGAACTCCCCAAAGAACTGAGTTTTTGTCATGAATTTCGTCGAACACCTTTTGCGCATCTTCCATTGTACCGAACTGAGCGTACATCTCAACCAACGACGGAGCAACATAAGCGTCCTTATCCAACCCATATTTCATCGCTAAGCCATGAATCAGCATCCCGTTTTCCAAAACACCTAACCCAACACAAGCTTTGATCGCAAATACTAAATTGAAACTGTCGACGCCATCACAACTTCTCCTCATGCGATTGTAAAAAAGCAAGACGTCACTATAACATCTCTTAGATTTGGAGTAACCAGAGAGAATCGTGTTCCATGAATGCCGATTCCTCTTCCAGAAAGGGATTCGATTGAAGGAAGTAGTAGCGAAATCAAGACGATTAGATGAGATATAAGCATTCGTGACACTGGAACCGAGAACAACTTCCTCTTCAAATCCATGGACTATGACCTTGGCGTGAACCTGTTGAGTATGATGTAATGATTTGGTTTGGCTCAAGATAGATAAAAGAGCGTTGGTTCTCTTCACCGGAAGCATCGTCGGTTAAGAGCGCCGCCGCGAGAGAAGTCAAAATATGTACTCCGCCATATAAAAGTCAACTCCCATAATTAATAAAACCAATATTAATAAACTCACAAACAACGAATTAAACGAATTTGGCTTTAAATATGATCAAACACATGTCTTTTGTTTTAGTTATGTAATAATTTCACTGTGTCATAGTGTAAGTATGTCTTTCGGTTTTTTGGTCGATATTAGTTAAAGACTGAATCAAACTTGCTTATTGGAAAAAAAAAAGTCCCACTTTTGAGACATTTGACAAATTCCAAGTTATTTTGCTCTCAGTGGTTTCAGTTTTAGGGAATATCGATTATGTCATCATCCTGACCAGCACCCAAATTCGAATATGAATTTTCGTCATGATACATAGCAATGTATAAGCTTTTTAAACCGATTGCACTATCCGTAATTCCTCAATTTAACCGGTTACTACTTAGTCAACCAACATATACCAGCCTCCCGATCTCTATATCCAAACAATAACCAAAGATAATAACTACAAAGAAATGATTTTACAACGTAGACTTTAATTGTTCTAAATTAACCCTAAACCGGTATACTTTTTTTTGCAGTGACTTTTAATTTAATACATTGCAGTCCAAGGCAAGAACCGTGTCATGAGTTAACTTGTTTGATCAATTCCAATAGTTTAGGTTCAAATGTTGAAAACCAAGTCTTTCCTAGTAAAAGTCAAGCCATGAGAAAATCTAAGTAAGACCAAAATTAAAGCCTCCAAACCAACATAATGATCAACCAACAGGTCCAACACCAAAATCAAAAACCTTATATATATAAGTCATTATCAAACTAATACTTATATATACAAATCAAACAAAGGGTAAAAGCCATACAACAACTTTACGTGCTTAAAGAAATTTCCTTTTTCACTTCAAAAATACAAAAAGAGAAAGAAAATGATGAAGAAACAATTAATACTTGGAATGATGATATTGCTCGGACTCTTCGTGATTTACTTGGAAAATACACAAGTCGAAGCAGCTAGGCCATTACGATTCAACGGTGAGATTCAATTCGTGTTCCAGTTACTACAAAAGGGTACTGGTCCAGGATCAGGTCCAAACGGTTGTACCAATATCCCTGGTGGTTCGGGCACGTGCCGCCCTTGAGTTGTCCCCATGAGTCTGATTATTTCAATTTTTTTTATAAATATTATTGTAATAAACACAATATAGTTTGTGTATTGGTTCTATTTAATTAATTTGATGCAGTTGTAGCACATATGAAAGCAAATGTATGTATGTATTCATTAACTTTGTAAAATCTGCCAAATGTAGTTAGGTTAGGTTTGTTAAAATCCTTAATATATATCATTAACATATATATGTGGTAAAGGACTGTTCTTTGTAGGAATTTATAGTACCATTGCTTCTTTAAATCATTATGGTCAACTTTGTATATGTTGGATTTTAAATTCTGGGATTAAAATTCGACTGATCAATTTTTATGTTTTTCGAAATTTGTTTTGAATAAAAGATCTTACAGATAAAGAAAGGGTTGTATTGAATTATTCAAATCGGTTACAGAAGATCGGAATTCGTTGTGAATCCGAGCTATTAAAATTTATATCTAAATTGTGTCGCGAATCTCTCATTTTATACTCGTAGTTCGCTTAATTTTCAATACCAAAATCATTACCACTTTTAAATGCTTATAAATACCATTTAATGATGTTAGCTTCGCCACCGTACTCGATAGTAAGTGAGATCGGACGGATCTCTAATCTGGCGGATGGCTCCTCGACAAATGCGTAACCACCCTTATAGAAAGTGGGTTTTCATCTTATTGGGCATAATTTACGTTGCACCGAGTTCAAATTTATGGAGAGGGCGCAGCCCATCTTCAACAATATCCCATAATTAGGATACGAAATAAATTATTTATAACTTTCGGAGTTCGTTGAGAGGAAGAGTAAATGTGCCCACCCTTAAATTGTCAATGGGTGAGATTACCTGTGTGTGATCCTCTTCCTTCTAAATTGGGAATGGCTCTTATGGGCCTTATCTTTTACCATTACGGCCCAATACTATTGGGCTCGTTCGAACTTGCTTTCGAAGAACTTCAGCCTATCATTTCACAAAAATAGCAATCAGGTGCAAATCCGGATTGCGTTTTATGACAAAGAAGAGATTAGTGCACATTATAATAAATGTACTATTACGTTAATAAAATCTACTATTTCAGTTTATTCTACGAAGGTTAATTTACATTAAATAAGTCATTTAATTCACGAAAAAAGTAAAACCAAATAACAAACAAACAATAATATTCGTAGTAGTCGCCGGTCCAACCAAAAATGAACAAACAACATCAATCAACTAATTGTCGCCGTGTCATCACTACGTATACGATCATCTTTATTAATCCAACGGTCAATTACATCGTTGTAACAACATGTTAATGCAAGTGATTATCCCCCAAATTCCGACAAAAGTACATTCCGGAATTTTATTTATCCACTAAACCAAAATAGATTTTCTGAACAAATAAGATTTTTTTCAACATATATTTTTGAATCATCTCCACAGTTCTATTTCAGCTCAATTTCTAATAATAAACTATATTTTATTATTAGAAATATAAATCACTTGAATTTTATGTGATATTTATTATTTATTGTTTATTTCACTAGTTTTGTATTTTATAATGTTATTTTAGTATTTTTAATCATATTTAACTATTATCATTCATATATACGTCAATACTGATATATTCGAATTTAAGTAATAGTTTTTTCTGATTTACATATTTTAAAATTTTGGGATATGTAATCTGTGTATATTTTTAATTAACGACATGTGTATATATGTAGCCGCTAAATTTGTAAAATGTTTTACAAAATCTAAATCATAATACGTTAGAAGTTTTCGTAAATTTTATTTTTAATTTAATAAATTTGAAAAATAATTTAAAAGTACTATTATAGAATATTCTTAAAAACTGTAATTCGAAATTTTCATATTACAATTTGTTTTGCTTTTTATTTTTTATTTTTTTTTTCATTGTTTTCTTGAAAAGAAGAAAATTTATTAAAATTCACATTATTTTCGATTAAAATGTGATAATTTATCACATAAATAGTAAGTTTATGATTCCATTTTTATCATTTGTTAATTATATGAAAATTGCCCGAAAACTCTCCAATTATCTGTCTCTTTTTCGGTTTTCCCTTTTCATTTCAAATAACAAAGCTGAACATTGGAAGCGTAAAATGTAAAAAGTTGGAGGCTTTCTAGTGCTAAATTTTACTTTATTGTAATAATTACAATTACTAGGTTGATTGTATTGACTCCTGAGTCCTGAGCGAAAGTGTAACGCTACGAAGTATTTAGGATCTGCTCGCAGCTTCCGTTGTGTTTCACAGCTAATCTATAACAACAAACGGAAAATCAATCAAGAATCAAAAGATTGCAAATTTGGATTATTTTCTTCTTCTTCTTTTTTCCCCTGAGAGAAGTTTTCGTTTTTGGATTAGGGTTTTAGGGAGAATCCTTCTCTTCTTCGGCTGAAAAGGTTTATTCTTCACTCCTTATCCTTTTCCTGTGATTAATCCTTTCTTAGTTCTATTCGAATTTGGAATTTTTCTCCTTCTGAAGATTTTAGCTTTTTCCTCGTGAACCTCTGAAACTTGTTTTCGTTTCTGGGTTTTGATGTTCTGTTTCTTCCTGATCAAAAGGTGGAGAATGTTTTCCCTTTATATTAGTTATTGCATGTTCGATATTTGAGGGCTATGTTTTATTTAAGATCATCAAGAGATATGTTTCTAGTAAATCATAGAATCATGTGTGATCGTGCTGAATTTGATGTGATTACTGAAAACCAGCCAAGAAATTTGATGATTTTCGTTTTGATGGAAATGCTAATCCGAGTTCTTAGCATCATTGCCAATCTTTTTCTTGAAAATCTTTCTAGTGGCATAAATCATATGGATCCTAGTGGGAATTAAATGAGCAATACAGTCGGAGATGCATTCTTCCTTGTAAAAGATCTCTGTTTAATATGCCTTTGTTTGCTATGTGTTCTCTGCTGTTGTTTTTGGATCTTCTTGATGGCGTTATTCTTGAATACATTGTTGATTTTACTCGAGGATTAAAGTTGTGTGTTGCAGGTTTTCACAAGATATGGCTGGCTCTGGTGAAGAAACTGAGCCAGAATGGATCAAAAGAGTGAAATCAGAGGGAACTATTCCATGTCTTAAACCAGACAACTGCAAAAATGGTTGGACAACGCCATCTCCTGACACATTTATGGTTAGAGGACCAAAGTATCTCTCTGACAAGGTTAAAGTTCCTGCTGGTGATTTCCTTCTAAAGCCTTTGGGTTTTGATTGGATTAAAGGTCCTAAAAAGCTTTCTGAGATCCTAAGTTATCCGAGCAGCCGAATCAGGAAAGCTATTGATGAGGAGTTTCAAACAGATGGAACTAAGCCTTTTGTTTGGGCATTCAATCTCCAGCTTCCTCACAAGGACAATTACAGTGCAGTTGCTTACTTTGTTGCCACAGAACCTATCCTTGAAGGCTCCCTGATGGATAGGTTTCTGAAAGGAGATGATGGATTCAAGAAATCAAGGCTTAAATTGATTGCAAACATTGTCAATGGCCCTTGGATCGTAAGAAAGGCTGTTGGAGAGCAAGCCATCTGTGTGATTGGACGTGCAGTGTCTTGCAAATATGTTTCAGGAGAAAACTTTGTTGAGGCTGATGTTGATATCGGTTCTTCAATGGTCGCTAGTGCCATTGTTCATCTTGCATTTGGTTACGTTACAACATTGACCGTTGATCTGGCTTTTCTCATTGAAAGCCAAACCGAAGAAGAGCTTCCAGAAAGGCTGTTAGGAGCTGTGAGATTCTCCGAGCTACAGACCGAGTCAGCCATGTCTATCGAACTGTCCTCAAGCACCAGTGATGACTGGTCAGATCAAGCTACCTCAGAGCGGTCGAGCTGGTGGAAATCAATTGGATATGGATTCTCAAATCTGCTTAATCAAGATACAGCCAACATCAAGACTACTTCTCATGGGGTTAAACAGAAGGATGAAGATATACAGCAGCACTAAGTGTTTTGTGAGTTACTTCACAATTCTTTGAATTCCTTCGATTTCACTGCCAAAACAAGGAAACAAAAAAATACCATTTCTTATTTTCTTATAAAACCGCAAATGTAGATTTGAACTAATATGACTAACCAATCACTGGCCAACCATGTCAAAATTATTAACAAAACGTTACATAATCATTGTTGCAAAAAGAAGATATCAAGAATGTTAAATTATTATATTTTGAATATAATATAAGATCAATATATCAGAAAAAACTTTGTCAATTCTCCAAATGAAATTCAATGCATTCATTACCTTTGGCTAACATAAGGACACGCACACTTGTAGTAGTTGTAATTTGTATTCATTGTTGCTATTATTGACAAAACTATTTTGTTATATTTGGTATTTTTTTATAAAAAAAGTCAATAATAAAATCTGACAGAGTAGATATCACCTAAAATAACAACGAATAAATTCAAATGTGTTGAAAAGTCAACACAAAGGCGTCTTCGTTAAAGACGTCTTTTTTAACGTCTTTGTTTTGATTATTTTTTTATGAAGTTTGCCGACTGACTTCTCCTATAAATAGGAGACTATGTATCATTTGTAAACTACATTAATAAGTGAACGATTCTCTCTTCTCTCTCCTCTTTTCTTCTGAGTAAAGTTATCAGTTTAATTTTATCTCTCTAGATATTTTTCATAACACGTTATCAGCACGATCATCTCTCCAAATACCAGTTTAATACTGCGTTGTTATACCGCCCACGTAAAAGTTCATTTATTTTATTATGCCAATTTAATTATTTATGGAGTGGTAGGTTATACCTCTTCCTGTGTTATTATTTAAGGAGTAGTAGGTTATACCTCCTCCCGCGATATTATTTATGGAGTGGTAGGTTATACCTCCTCCCATGATATTATTTACTTTATTTTATTATGTCAATTTAATTATGTCAATTTAATTATTTATGGAATGGTAGGTTATACCTCCTCCTACGATATTATTTATGGAGTGGTAGGTTATACCTCCTCCCGCGATATTATGGAGTGGTAGGTTATACCTCCTCCTGCGATATTATTTATGGAGTGGTAGGTTATACCTCCTCCCATGATATTATTTACTTTATTTTATTATGTCAATTTAATTATGTCAATTTAATTATTTATGGAGTGGTAGGTTATACCTCCTCCCACGATATTATTTATGGAGTGGTAGGTTATACCTCTTCCCGCGATATTATGGAGTGGTAGGTTATACCTCCTCCCGCGATATTATTTATGGAGTGGTAGGTTATACTTCCTCCCTTGATATTATTTACTTTATTTTATTATGTCAATTTAATTATTTATGGAGTTGTAGGTTATACCTCCTCCCATGATATTATTTATGGAGTGGTAGGTTATACCTTCTCCCGCGATATTATGGAATGGTAGGTTATACCTCTTCCCGCGATATTATTTATGGAGTGGTAGGTTATACCTCCTCCCATGAGATTATTTACTTTATTTTATTATGTCAATTTAATTATTTATGGAGTGGTAGATTATGTCTCCTCCTTAATCGAGTGGTAGGCACTGCTTCCTCGAAATAATATGGTAGGCGTTGCCTCTTCAATCACATGGACGATCTTACCTCCTAAGATGATTATTTATTTATTTACTTTATTATATGCATATGCTTTTATTATCATTAATAATTTTTAAGATGATGCTTAAAATGTTATAACAATTGATTTAATTATTATATAGATATCATGTCAAACTTGGCAAAGCTTGATATCATTGCCCTCGAAGTATCTGGAAAAAATGATATGACTTGGGCATCAGATGTAAAGATGCATCTGAGATCGAATGGCCTTCTTAAAGCCATCGTTCCATCGAAAACGATGTCAGATGAGAATAAGGCTAAGGCCATGGTGTTTTTACGCCACTATCTCCACGATACGTTAAAAAATGAATATATCACAAAAGAAGATCCTGCAGATCTTTGGTAATCATTAAGAGATAGGTTTGATCATCAAAAACTTGTGATCTTACCTAAGGCTCGATATGATTGGCTACACCTCCGATTTATGGACTATAAAAGTGTTGGTGAATATAATTCCGCGTTATTCGGAATTACTTCCAAAATAATGTTATGTGGTGATAAAATGAGCGATTATGATATGATTGAAAAAATGCTTTCCACATTCCATTCTGGAAATGTATTCCTACAAGAGCAATATCGGACTAAAGGATATATTCGCTACTCGGAGTTAATGCAAGTCCTCCTTGTAGCAGAGCAAAATAACGACCTCGTGATGTTAAATCATCAATCTTGTCCAGCTGGATCGGCTCAATTCCCAGAAGTGAATGTGGTAGAGTCCAGTAATAATAATAATTATCAAGGACGAGGACGTATACGCGGCAGAAGCCGTAGTAGAGGTCGTGGTCGAGGTTGTTGACGTGGACAAGGAAGGGGTTTTAACATTGGAAAAAATAAGAATTTTCAAATAAATGAGGGTGGTCGGACAATAAGAAAACCGACCAAGAACGCTTGTTACAGATGCGATATGAAAGGGCATTGGGGACGTACATGTCGTACGCCCAAATATTTCATCGATCTGTATCAAGAGTCAATAAAGCCCAAGAGTAATAATGTTGAAACCAACTTCGCCGATGATGAAGTTGGACCTTCCTTTAGTGGTCTAAATGATGATACTCATCTGGATATCGCAGATTTTCTTGTTGATTTCGAAAGTATCAACGAGGATTAAAGCGATTATGATCGATGAGAAATGAAAAGCTGTCAATAAGACATATATAATATGTTTGTGTAACAAAACTTAACGATGGTTTTAGTAGTTTATGAATATGTTTTGTTTTAAACTATTAATGCATCTCTATAAATTATGACACAGCAAATGTCACAAATTGGAATTGATGAAGGAGATATCTGTCTAGGAGATAGTGCTACAACGCACACTATACTTAAAGATAGATGATATTTCTCCTATCTTGATTTAAGTGACTCCGCTGGAAGCGTGAGTACTATATCAGGAAATGCAAAGATAATACTGGGCTCTGGAGAAGCCAGTTTTTCGATGCCAAAAGGCACGAAATTTGAAATAAATAATGCATTATATTTTCCTAAGTCTCATAGAAACTTGTTAAGTTTCAAAAATATCCGTAAAAATGGATATCATATAGAGATTATGAGTAAAAATAATGCTGAATATCTTTGCATTATATCTGAGAGGAAACATATATTGGAAAATTTGCCAATGTTATCCTCTAGATTATATTATACAAAGATAAGCATAGTTGAATCATATGCTATAGTAAACCAAAAGTTTACTAGTACTTTTAAAGTTTGGCATGAAAGATTAGGCCATCCTGGATCAATTATGATGAGGAGAATTGTGCAAAATTGTAATGGTCACCCATTGAAAAATGAGAAGATTTTTCAATCGGGAGAGTTTTCATGTAAAGAATGTTCTCAAGGAAAACTCATAACACGACCATCAATAACTAAAGTTGGGAATGAATCTCCAGTATTCTTAGAGAGAATACATGGTGATATATGTGGAACTATTCATCCACCGTGCGGGCCGTTTCGATACTTTATGGTATTGATTAACGCATCAAGTAGATGGTCATATGTTTGTCTTTTGATAACAAGAAATACGGCTTTCGCAAAATTCATTACCCAAATAATCAGATTAAAAGCATAATTTCCTAATTATGTCATAAAGAAAGCGAGGCTTCATAACATTGGTGAATTCACTTCACAAGCTTTTGATAATTATTGTATGTCAATGGGGATTGATGTTGAACATCGAGTGCCCCATGTGCATACACAAAATGGGATGGCCGAAAGTTTGATTAAACGGTTGCAATTGATTGCAAGACCGTTAATATTGAGAACAAATCTCCCAATTTCTGTATGGGGTCATGCTTTACCGCATGCAGCTGCATTGGTCCAGATTAGACCAAGTGCGTATAATAAATATTCCCCATTGGAGTTGACATCTGGTCAACAGCCAAATGTATCCCATCTTCGAGTTTTTTGGTTCGTGGTTTATGTCCTAATAGCCCCACCACAAAGAACAAAAATGGGACCTCAAAAAAGAATGGAAATATATATTGGGTATACATCACCAAGTATAATTCGATATCTTGAACCTCGAAATGGTGATATGTTTACGGCACGTTTTGCCAATTGTCATTTTAATGAAGATGAATTTCCAACGTTAGGGGGAGGAATTAAAGAAACATCAAAAGATGTTACATGGTGTACACGAAATTTGATACACCTTGACCCCCCTACAAATCAACGTGAGCTGGAAGTTCAAAAAATTATACATTTATAGAATATGGCAAATGAATTACGAGATATGTTCATAGATACGAAAAAGGTGACAAAATCATATATACCCGCTGCAAATGCTCCATCAAGAATTGATGTTCTAAAGGAACCATTTGATGGAAATAAAATAAATGACCTAAAATTTCAATTGAAAAGGGGGAGGCCGATGGGCTCTAAAGATAAAAATCCCTGAAAGAAAAGGAAATTGGGAATAATCAGTAAAGATCTCCCAAAAGTATTACATCATGCAGATATTCAAGAAAATGAGAAAGTTCTTGAATAATCTGATGATGAAAGTCTTCTTGAGGAAGAACATGATATAGAAAATTGTGAAACATCCATTAATTACGCCCAAGATAGAAAAATCTAGGTTAGAAATGAAATAGAAGATGTAGATGGAATATTTTCATTTTCTATATCTAAAAAAATTGATGATGAATATAATGATCCGGACCCGAGATCATTATCAGAATGTCGGGCGAGACCCGATTGGGAGAAATGGTAAAAAGCCATGAAAGATGAATTACTCTCTCTCAATAAAAGAAATGTATTCGGACATGTGATCATTACACCAAAAGATGTAATGTCTATCGGATGCAAATGGGTTTTCGTGAGAAAACGAAATGAAGAAAACGAGATCATAAGATATAAAGCACGACTTGTGGCACAAGGTTTCTCTCAAAGACCGGGAATTGATTATGATGAAACATATTCCCCGGTTATGGATGCAATTACGTTTAGATACTTGATAAGTATAACGGCATCCAAAAATTTAGAGATGTACCTTATGGATGTTGTGAGTGCATATCTATATGGATTACTTGATAGTGATATATATATGAAAATTCCCGATGGATTTAAAATCCCGGAAGGATCCAAGATCTTGGAAAAATCAAAGGATCTTTATTCGGTCAAATTACAGCGATCACTTTACGGATTAAAACAATCCGGATGCATATGGTATAATCGCTTAAGCGAATATTTGTTGAAAAGAGAATATATCAACAATGCGATATGCCCTTGCGTGTTTATCAAGAAATCCTCATTAGGATTTGTTATTATCGCTGTATATGTTGATGATCTGAACATTATTAGAACTCAAAAGGAACTTCATGATGCACGAACCCATATGAGAGAAGAGTTTGAAATGAAAGACCTTGGTAAGACAAAGTTTTGTCTCGGGCTTCAAATAGAGCATCTCAAATGTGGAATATTTGTCTATCAATCAAATTATACCAAAAGGGTATTAAAACGCTTTAATATGGATAAAGCAAATCCTTTGAGTACTCCAATGGTCAATAGATCACTTATTGTTGATAAGGATCCATTTCGACTTTGTGAGGATAACGAGAAAATTTTAGGTTGTGAAATACCTTATATGAGCGCTATTGGTGCACTGATGTATCTTGAATTGTACTAGACCAAATATTGTTTTTGCTACTAACTTACTTGCAAGGTATAATTCAGCCCCTATGCGAAGACATTGGACCGGAATAAAACAAATATTCCGTTATCTTCAAGGTACAACTGACTTGAGACTATATTATCCCAGAAATTCCTTGTTTGGTCTAGTTGGTTTTGCAGATGCAGGATATTTATCAGATCCGCATAAAGCTCGATCGCAAACCGGATACGTTTTTACATTAGGAGGTACTACGATCTCGTGGCGTTCACAAAAACAGACATTGGTTACCACTTCCTCAAATCATGCAGAAATTATCGCACTCAATGAGGCATGTAGAGAATGTGTATGACTCAAGTACATGACTCATCATATACAAGAAGCTAGTGGAATCAATACACATAAAGAACCAATAAAATTGTTCGAGGATAATGATGCATGTGTCGCTCAACTTAAGGAAGGTTATATCAAGAGCGATAGGACGAAACATATCCCACCAAAATTTTTCTCATATACTCAAGAGCTTGTGAAAAATCAAGTAGTCAACATTGAGTATATTCGCTCAACCGATAATGCAGCAGATCTGTTCACAAAGGCGCTTCCTACAACAACATTCAGAAAACATGTTCAAAATATTGGAATGCATCATTTGCGAGATATATAAAAGGATTTATATATATCTTTTCGAGAGGGAGATTGCGTATCTGTACTCTTTTTCCTTTATCATGATTTTTATCCCATTGGATTTTTACATAATAAGGTTTTTAACGAGGCGGTACGTAATACTTCTCCTATAAATAGGAGACTATGTATCATTTGTAAACTACATTAATAAATGAACGGTTCTCTCTTCTCTCTCCTCTTTTCTTCTAAATAAAGTTATCAGTTTAATTTTAACTGAATAAATAAATATTATAACTTTTGAAAAATTAATCAAATAATATATAAAACAAAAGTTTAGTTTAATTGAATATTTATCATATTTAAAATTTCTAATCTATTTAATATAGATACAATTTAAATTCATATATATAATCTAATTTTATTATCTATTTTATTTATATAATTAATATTAAAAATTTTAAAAATTATTTAATAAAATATAAATTATATATGTATTTAATTTAAATTTATTAAATAAATAATTAATTATAATATGTTCCTTAATGCAAAAGAAAAGAAATGTATTCTTTTAAGTTCGGATCGATTCGCTTGAATGTGCGTTCCACACCGGAACATACATTTAGAAAATTAGAAAAATATTTAAATCAATCTACCATTGATTTCACTGTACTTTGTTCTTAAGCATTAGTAAAACTTATACATAATTATTTTATTGTAGTGTGTACATAAAAACCCAAATATCTTTTACCATTAAAAATAGGGTTTAGCTACTAAATCTATTTTCACCTCTAATTTTATAAGTCACATAAACACTATAAACTCATGGCAACGATAGGAGCAAGGAGAACCACAGAAGAAGAGCGGGACCCAAGAGGCCTTGCTGTAAGAGGCATTAAGGTTTCCTTTTGATACAACCCTTTTATGCATATATATTTTCCCATACTTGAACTAAACAAGCACAAAAAAGCAAACTAGTCATGACGACAACAACAACAAGGAAGAAGCCACATGTTCTCGTTGTACCGTTTCCACAGTCCGGTCATATGCTTCCACATCTCGACCTCACTCATCAGATTCTCCTCCGTGGAGTTACCGTCACCGTCCTTGTCACACCCAAAACCTCTCATTATCTCGAACCTCTTCGTTCACTTCACTCGTCGGAACATTTCAAAACTCTAATCCTTCCTTTTCCTTCTCATCCTTCTATTCCTTCCGGCGTGGAAACCCTTCAGCAACTTCCTCTCCAAGCTTTACCTCACATGTTCGAAGCTCTCGCTCGTCTCCACGATCCTCTTGTTGAGTTCCTCAGCCGTCAAACACCGTCGGATCTCCCTGACGCTATCCTTGGAAGCTCTTTTCTCAGCCCTTGGATTAACAAAGTAGCCGATGCTTTCTCTCTTAAGTCTATTTGTTTTTTACCCATCAATGCTCATTCCATCTCCACTATGTGGGGTCAAGAGGAGAGAGGCTTCTTCGACGAGCTCGAGACTTCCACGACAGAAAGCTACGGCCTTGTCATCAACACTTTTTACGAGCTTGAGCCTGAGTTCGTAGAGAGTGTTAAAACCCGTTTCATGACTCACCACCGTGTCTGGACCGTCGGACCGTTACTCCCCGTCAAAGCAGGCGCTGACCGCGGCGGACAAAGCTCAATCCCGCCGGAGAAAGTCTTGGCTTGGTTAGACTCGTGCCGCGAAGAAAACTCTGTCGTTTACATCGGTTTCGGTAGCCAGATCCGGCTCACAGCAGAGCAAACAGCGGCTTTAGCAGCTGCGTTGGAGAAAAGCGGTGTGCGTTTCATATGGGCAGTGAGGGACGCAGCTAAAAAGGTTAACCCCGGCAACAACTCCGACGATGAAGATGTGATTCCGGCGGGATTTGAAGAGAGAGTGAAGGAGAAAGGACTTGTGATAAGAGGATGGGCTCCACAAACCATGATTCTTGAGCATCCAGCCGTTGGTTCTTACCTGACTCATTTAGGCTGGGGATCGGTTCTTGAAGGAATGGTCGGAGGCGTGATGTTGCTTGCATGGCCGATGCAAGCAGACCATTTCTACAACACGACGTTGCTCGTTGATAATCTAAAAGTTGCAGTGCGAGTTGGAGAGAACAGAGACTCGGTTCCCGACTCGGACGAGCTCGCTAGAGTTTTGGCTGACTCAGTGAAGGAGGATTTGCCGGAGAGGGTTAGGTTGATGAAGCTTCGAGAGAAAGGTATGAATGCCATTACAGAAGGCGGGAGCTCTTACAGCAACTTGGATGAGCTTGTGTCGGTGATTTGTCGTTAATAAAAACGTGATGAGAAATTGTTGCTGTAGCTTGTCATGTGCTGTTTTTATTTGTCCAGCTTCTTCTGGTTTATTCTAGCCATAAATAAAATCCAACCTTGTTTGGAAAAATAACCAATAGAAGCTTTTTTTTCTTTCCCTTATATTAAGACAAACGAGTACGATTTATGATAATCATTTAAAAGAATTAATAAAATAGAGAGGAATTTAAAAAATGAATAAGATAATTAAAAGAAAACAGAAAATAAGATGAGAAGAATATAAGTTACATGAAAGGAAAATTTGTCAAACATCCCTAATATATTATTGGTTTACTTCCGTCAACTACATGAATTTATGCGAATAAATCTATTTTCACCCGTACTTTTTGGTTTTTTTATAAGTTACATAAACTATGTTTTTCTTCCGTAAACTACATAAACTTAATTAATTATTCCAATTACAAAAATTTCGTTAATGTTTACACGTTAAATAGCTATTAAATTTGGTTCTAATTCGAAAATCTAGTTTTATTATCAAAATAAACCCAAATTAAAACCAAATTTTCAAATTAAAACAAAATTTAGTAGCTATTTAACGTATAAACATTAATACAATTTCTGCAATTAGAAGAATTTATGAAATTTGTGTAATTTATGAAAGAAAAATACAGTTTATGTAGTTAAAAAAGATCCAAAAAGTACAGGTGGCGGAAGTAAACCTTATATATATAATTTGTATTTTTACTAAATGTATAATTAATTAAAATATGTAAATATTTTTCTAAATGTGATTTTTAAAAAAAATAGTAATATATGATTTTTAAATGTGAAGGCATGTCATTGTACGGACTTGGTTGTGACACCAAGAGATTACAGGTTGAACTTACTGATTGGTACGCGTGGCGAATAAAGAGTGGAGAGATCCTAAATGAAGATGAATATAGACCAACAAACCCACGTGGCCTGTCTTTGTCACTCAATAATTTAGGTGGTATATAGAAGAAAAATACAAATTCACATCATTATTGTTGATCTAACATTTATTTTCATTTTTAATGGATATTAAATTTTCGTATTTGTTTTGATATATCAAATTAAGGTTATGAAAATTTTTGAAACAAATTTGGGTTTCCTTCCGTTAACTACACAAATTTATGCGACTAAACCTATTTTCACCCGTACTTTTTGGGTTTTGCTTTAACTACATAAACTGTATTTTTCTTTCATAAATTATGCAAACTTCATAACTTCTTCTAATTGCAGAAATTCTATTAATGTTTATGCGTTAAATAGCTATTAAATCTGATTTTAATTCAAAAATTTGGTTTTAACTTGGGTTTATTTTGAAATTAAAACCTGATTTTCAAAGTAAATCAAGGTTTAATAACAATTTAACGTGTAAACATTAACAAAATTTTTGTAATTGAAATAATTTATGAAGTTTATGTAGTTTACAGAAGAAAATTATAGTTTATGTAATTTATAAAAGACTCAAAAAGTACGGGTGAAAATAGGTTTATTCGTATAAATTCGTGTAGTTGATAGAAGTAAACCCAACAAATTTTAAACGGTAAGTGTAAATTTAATATATATTTTGCCGTTTGATACTATTTTCCATGCATAAACATAATTGACATAATTGACATGGTCATATATTTCTATATCACCAGGTTACTTTTTTAAAACATATTTTGTCTTTCGTGAATATATAATGGAATCCACCTAGTAGACAATGAATTAACATCAACAATCAATATTGGTTAGAAAATGGTGTAAAAATAAAGATAATAGACATGATTAATTAGTACGTCTGCTGAATAAGAGATTAACATAGAAACTAGATTTATACCCACGTCATGCGTGAAAAAAAATATTCATAAATGTAAATATTGTTTATTAGTAAATATAAGTTAAATATTTATATAATTTTAACTTTTATTTATAATTATTTATATATATGTAAATTAAAGAAAAAAATAATTGTTTTTAACGTATTTAATAATATTTTTGTTAGTTTAATAAAATATATTGATTTTCTAACCATATTACTAACAATGACATGTATTATAATTATTCTAGTAATTTAAATCTATTTATATATTTATTTGAAATTCACTGTGGTGATGACACGTCACCATGATATTTCTGTTAATAACACATTATAGTAAAGTTGTTTTATTAAAATGATCCTCGAATAATATATTAGGAATATTGAATCATGAAGGGTTTACTTCTATCAACTATACGAATTTATACGAATAAACCTATTTCCACCCGTACTTTTTGAGTCTTTGATAAGTTACATAAACTGTATTTTTCTTCTGTAAACTACATAAACTTCATAAATTATTTCAATTACAAAAATTTTGTTAATGTTTACACGGTAAATTGTTATTAAACCTTGATTTACTTCAAAAATTTAGTTTTAATTTCAAAATAAACCCAAGTTAAAACAAGATTTTCGAATTAGAATCAGATTTAATAGCTATTTAACGCATAAACATTAATAGAATTTCTGCAATTAGAAGAAATTATGAAGTTTACGTAATTTATGAAAGAAAAATACAATTTATGTAGTTAAAGCAAGACCCAAAAAGTACAGGTGAAAATAGGTTTAGTCGCATAAGTTTGTGTAGTTGACGGAAGTAAACCCAATCATGAAACATAAAATCTCTGGTATGTTTCGTTAGAAATGGAGAGCATATTGGCTTATATGACACTTTGATTCACCTTTGATGACAAAGAAGTAACTAATTATGATCTTTGAATTCATTTTTAAAATTTTACTCCTATGTTTTTGTCTCATTCAAAGTGAACACAAGATAATCTAATTATTTATATAAGGTTGGTATAATTCTTTTGCGGAATCTGTTCTGGTACTGGGAGTCTATTCCAAATCATTTGATAAGTATACAACACACACACTTTGATGCGCAGCTAAAGCCGACCACGAATCCTGGGAAAGTCTTCATATATTTACATGTTTACACGTACTTCTACAATTCATAAGACAAGGAAACACCAAATGCAACTATAATATATTAATCAGAATTATTTATTTACAACTGTGTCACGCTATGTGTCACACTATTAAAACATTTTAAAATAAATATTATATAGCACATAATTTACTAGAGTATTTACGTAAATTGTTATTATACGATATATTATATGTAAATCCATAATATTTTGACATACAATGTATTCTGTCATAAAATGTAAATATAATATAAAACAACAAATAAATTTTGAAAAATTAGTCAAACAAAATATAAAACAAAAGTTTAGTTTAATTGAATATTTATCATATGTATATTTTTATCCAAAATAGATACAATTTAAATCTATTTGTATAATCTGATTTTATTATCTATTTTATTTTCGTAATCAAATTAAAATATTTAATAAAATTATTTTAAATATGAGATATATTATATGTATATAATTTAAATTAACAAAATAAATAAATAATTATTATTTGTAAATATATTTTCCACGCAAAGCGTGTGTCAAAATCTAGTTTGTTGGATACAATATTCAATTACAGTGGATTATTTTGGTACGTAGACTGAAACAGATTCATAGCAAATTAAATTTTATCAAATTTGTTTTTGTTTTTAAAATCTAATATTTCTATAAAAAACTATAAAATATGTTCAAACTTTTGATTGTATAGATTATGAACAAGATCCGGTTTTTAATGAACCGGATGTAATTACTAAATATACAAAGGAATACATTTAGGTGTTTAATAGAGACTAATGTGAAATTAGATGCAAGACAATTCGAACAATAAAAACATCTATAATTAATTTAGTTCTTTTATTTACTTATATATGTTATATATATATATATATATATGAAGATACAATGAACTAATGATTTGAGTTTTTATATAAGTTTGGAAAGAGTATAAAAAATCCAAATTGTTTTCGAAAACATATTATTTTTATTTTATTATAATTTATTGAAGTTCAATATTTTAAACAAAAGATCGCCGGAGATGAAAAAGATTGATGGTAAATGAGTCTGGTTAGGATTATGATAAATATTTATTTTCAAATAATAATTAATATTATTTTAAAATTTAAATTTAAAACTGTTATATTTAAAATAAAGTTAAATTCTTTGTTATTTTAATATATTATTCAAAAATATATAGAAAAAATGTATTGAACTAATGAGTTTAGTTTTCATGTAGGGTAGAATATAAAACATAAATCCAAATTGTTTTCGAAACATATTAAATATATACGAGTTTTAAACATATTAAAACACATTAATTTTAAATAATTAAGATCTTATCATCTTAATGCAAACAATACTTTTCCAAAAAAAAAAAAAGGGGATACCTCAATTAATCTCACCATTTTAATATGTGAATTTTTTTTCTTCTAAGAATCAAAATAATAAATATTATAGACTTCGCTTTGTAGTTTTTTAGATTAATTTTTCCTTTTTTTAAGATAATTTTTCTTCTTTTTTTTTAGGTTAATTTTCCTTTTTTTGTATAGGTTTATTTTTTTTCCTTTTGTAATGACTAACATTTAATTTTGTCTACTAAAAAATCAACTCGATATATCATCTGAATCGCGAACTCAGCGACTCGGAATCTACAAATTCTCGATCAAACTATCGAACACCGTTTCCTTGCTCCTTAAAGTTATCTACTTCCCTTGCGATTCTCTCTCTCCTATAAAGCAGGAACCTTTTTCTTCTTGCAACCTAAACCCTTCTTTGTTTGTCCAGCGACAAGGCAAGGTAAGAGTTTCCCCTGATTCTTCTAAATCCCAAGTCTTTAAAGGTGGGAGAGGGTGAAGTTTCTCTTGGGATTTCGTCGATCATGGATTCTGAGGATGACATGCTTGATTCCCACCATATGGAATCGGGAGAAGATGATTTTTACAGCGACGATTACAACGACATGGATAATGCTGAAGAACCAGATTACGGGTTCGTTGAGGAAGATGTGGAAGATTCCGCCATGATCGCCTCTCATCGCTCTCAGGTGGGTTTGATTGCAATATTGCCTCTTTCGTCAATCTCTACGAGTGGCTCGTTTGGGTTTAATTTTCTTTATGTGTTTACTACTTGTTCTGTGTTTCTTGCTTTTGCACCCGGAAATTTTTGGAAGCTGATTGTTTCTCCTTCCGTAGTATATATAATGGGGTTATGGCTCTTTGTTGACTACTTCATTGGATAGTAAGCAATTAATGGTCGTTAAATTTTGGATTTTTTTGCCGTTTTGAGCTCACTATAGTCTTTAGCAGTTCACTTTCTTATTTGTTCCGGCTTTAAGGGGAAATCCTAAGCTTTAAGAAGGTTTCTTTTGTTAGACGTTTACTGTTTTTCATGCAATATGCCTAGTCTTCTACGTGATAGCATGGTAGACCAAGGGAATTTAGTTTTCTTGATTGAATTGAGTCGCTAGTGACAGCTTTCTTATACCTACAAGTGGAATTATGGCATGCCTGGCAGTTCTATACCTGTTTATTAGTGTTATTTCACGTCTGCTCATATTTTACTGTGACTGTTGACTTAGTGTAGTTGTATGATATATGCTTTCAGAAAAGTTATGTTGTTCTCAAGGAAGAAGACATTCGCAGGCATCAGAAGGATGATATTGGACGAGTTTCCATGGTCCTTTCCATAACCGAGGTCGAAGCGAGCATTTTGCTTGTTCACTATCACTGGTAAATTCCCTTGACGTTTATTGTGTGATTTTGTTATCGATCTCACTATTTCCTATGTTTTCGGTTATATATTATCTGCGACATTGTAGATTGTAGATCGTCAAATTGTTTGGAAACAACATTTCTCTTCTATGAGATTGTTTTAATCTGCTGCTATGGACTCTATAGATTCTTTGAGAACATATATTCATGTCCACACTTGTGGGTTTTCTCTAGTTTCCTAATGCACTAAAAATGTGTCATTTTAGGAATGTTAGTAAAGTTCATGATGAGTGGTTTGCGGATGAGGAGAGAATTCGGAGAACTGTTGGCATATTGGATAGACCTATTGTTCCAATCCCTGATGGCGAAGTAATTCCTTTGATTTGCACTCAGAATTGTTTTTCTATATTTCTGCTCTGTAATTCATGTTTCACTGACGCATGATTCGATGTTTAGCTTACATGTGGAATATGCTTTGAATCCTTTCCTCCTGAGGACATTGTATCGGCTACCTGTGGTCATCCTTTCTGCCCTACATGCTGGACTGGTATGTCATGTGTTCTTTATTGTTTTTCCTTAGCATCTAGAGATGCTTCCATCTGTGGATTTTTTCAGGAATGGGATGGATTTATCTGAGTGTATATTTAGTTAGCATTTCGGTTACACAGTTTCAAAAATAGTTACCTTGAATAAATTGTTAAGCTTGGTTTCTTCCATGCCTTAAATGTTTGGTATTAAGTTTTATATTCTGTTATTCTGTTAAAACATTTTTTCTGATACCTTTCCTTTCATACTGTACACTTATAGGTTATATCAGTACAACCATCAATGATGGCCCGGGATGCTTGATGCTAAAATGTCCGGATCCTTCTTGTCCTGCTGCTGTTGGTCAAAATATGATTGAAAATTTGGCTTCTGAGGAAGACAAAGACAAGTATTATAGATATTTTCGTAGGTCTTATATTGAAGACAACAAAAAGGTAAGGCGTCAAAATTAACTTATATCAGACTGCCTAACCTGTCACAAGGAACAGAAACTGCTTGCTGCTCTTGCCTGTATTTTTAATTCGCGTATTAGACGCAAACCTTTAATTAAAGCTTATTTTGTAGCAAATTAGTAGTGTTTATAGAATATCCTTTCTGTTATTTAACTATTTTTTCCTATTGTCAACCTTGTATGGATTGGCTGCCATGTTTTCTTCTTGTACTAAATCTGAATTATGCCAACTTTCTTCATTCCCTTCCTTTGAGCAGTCTATATTCTCTTCTGTTCATATTAATGACTCTGATATGGTGCTTGTCTAGTTCTGATGTTGCTCCCATTTTTTCTCTTCTTCAGATGAAGTGGTGTCCTGCCCCAGGATGCGAACATGCAGTTGATTTTTCTGCTGGTAGTGGCAGTTATGATGTTACCTGCTTGTGTTCACATAGCTTTTGTTGGAATGTAAGTTATTGGAGTCAAAACCATCTACTTTATTTCCCTGGAGTATTTAATCATTTTGGTTTATCTGTGAAAATTGATAAATCTGACATTCCAGTGCACTGAAGAGGCTCACCGTCCTGTGGATTGTGACACAGTTGCACAATGGATACTAAAGAACAGTGCTGAATCTGAAAATATGAATTGGTATATGCTACTTTATTCGTTTTCATGCATCCTCATCTTCTGGTTATTTCTATCGTATATGTCACATAAATATGTTTAAACCACTGGAGCCATGTCATTTCTCTTGAATCTTCCATTTTTATTATATTGCTTGCTAAGCAAATTTGCCTCATATCCAGGATGCTTGCCAATTCAAAGCCTTGTCCAAGGTGTAAGCGGCCAATTGAAAAGAATCATGGCTGTATGCACATGACATGCACATCACCTTGTAGATATGAGTTTTGCTGGTAATGCTTTGTCCCCATCTTTGAAGATTAGTTTGCTGTTACTCTTTCTATGCAATGTTGGATTGCAAGCTTGTTACTCTCAGATGTCTTAGGATTTAAATTTGTGATGGAAGTGCAAGAAGCGCTAATGAATGTAAATCTATATGAATCTTTAGGCTTTGTCTTAATGCGTGGACAGAACACGGGGAAAGAACTGGTGGTTTTTATGCCTGCAATCGGTATGAGGCGGCCAAGCAAGAAGGATTGGTAGGGCCTCTTGTTCTTATTTGCTCATTCGTGGTGGTGTTGTGTGCAAGCACTTGAGCTGATAGTTTTCAATATTGTTTTGTTGATATCAATTAATTTTTTTTTGTTTTAGTATGATGAGGTTGAAAAGAGGCGAGAGATGGCAAAAAATTCGCTAGAGAGATACACTCATTATTATGAACGCTGGGCAAGCAATCAATTGGTATGCTTTTTATACTTAGGCCTTGAGGAACTTGAAAGCTTGAAGTTGTATACACGCTAATTTAGTTACCATCATAAGATATAGAATAAGGGATATCTTGATTAATCAATTGTGAGCAAATCTGTACTGCTGCTAGGAATATCTGTCAGCAAAACCAAAAACTATTACTATACCAGAGCATTACAAGACTGAAAAAATTGTAGCATGTTGAAGCAAACTTAGATTATCCATTTGCTTTCCATTGTTGCGGGCCCTAGCTTTCCTGGACTATGAAAATGTGAATCATGTTAGGGCGTGGTTAAGTAATTGCTCTTCCGGCCTGTTTCTTCTAGGTTGTAATGTGAACCAACTAATGTAATTTTCTAGTCACGTTCCTTTAGACATAAATTTCTACCCCTAAGGGATGTTTTGTGTGTTACCATCATATATATATATATATATATATATATATATATATATATTTACTTTTTCAATTGGTTTGGCAGTCAAGGCAAAAAGCTATAGGGGAACTGCAAAAAATGCAATCGGTGCAGGTAAGAATTGTCAATCCTACTTATGCATGTGGGCATTTATATAGAATTTTGAACGTAAGGAGGTTTTTGGCAGTTTCTCACATGCTGTTGCCAATCTTTTCTCATTGTTCTGTTAGCTTGAGAAACTTAGTGACATCCAATGCACACCAGAATCTCAGCTCAAGTTCATCACAGAAGCGTGGCTTCAGGTTAGCAGCTATAATATTTAAATAACTGTGAGATTCATGTATAACACATCCCTCTGAATGTTCCTTGTTTAATTATACGTTTGCAGATCATTGAATGCAGACGGGTACTGAAATGGACATATGCATATGGGTACTATCTGCCTGATCAATCTAAGCGACAGTTTTTTGAGTATTTGCAAGGTCGGCACTCTCACTTGTAGATTTGGCTGGAATAGTTAGTTGTGTCAGTGAATCATTGAAGTTGAAATTTCTCTTGATGATCTAATCAGGGGAGGCTGAGTCAGGTTTGGAGAGGCTCCACAAATGCGTAGAGAAGGAATTGGAGGTGTTTCAAACTGCTGAAGGCCCTTCAGAAGATTTCAACCAGTTCCGGACAAAATTAACTGGTTTGACCAGGTATCTATTGTCTTTTGAACATCTATTGGGCTGTTTGGTACAGAACAGGAAAAAGGCATCATATTTAGAGATAGATCATTTATAGAATTGGGTCGACTTTAAAAAGTCCCTACAGTCATAGGTTTGTGCTACATTCAGATGGATTGTTGCATTTGTAGTCAGCTAACCTCAGTGGTTTCTTCCGTGTATAAACAGCATAACAAAAACCTACTTTGAAAATCTGGTGAAAGCTCTGGAGAATGGTCTTGCTGATGTGGATTCGCAAGCGGCTAGCAGTAAATCAACAAACTCTGAATCTTATAGCAAGACAAAAGGTGGTGAGAAAGGTAAAGGAAGTTCCAATAATGGCGGATCCAGCAGAAGCCCAGATGATAACTGAGATCTCTCAGGTTTCAGTTACATCCCTCTGTATCTCTCGTGTTGCCACAGTCTCATTAAGAAGGAAAAAAAGTTTAAGACTTTTAAGAGTTCAGCAAATTGGAGCAATGTTTGGGGGTTTACTATACTTTTCATTAGCCTCCTATGAATTTGAAGGCTGTTGAGGCATACGACTGCAGGCACAAGTGAACTTTCTATTTCTCTCTCTCTGTCTGTCTTGTCTGTCTGTCTTAAGGGGTTAATATAGTTTTTCGTTGCTATAAATATTGTACAGTATAAAAGAATCTGCACATTCTTACTTTGGCTTTTGATAGCCTTGCTGTGCTAAGCTCATTATCGGCAAATGAAACTGCAATCTCGTATTTAAAAGTTTCCTCCAGTTCAAGTGCAAATAGTACCTTCTTGTGTTAGTCTCTTTAATCTACTTTAATCTTATATTAATTGCTTGCAATATTGAATCCAAACACCCCTTCCCCCACAAGTTATAGCTTAGATTTAGAGAGAAAAAAAAGTAAGAAAAATCAAACAAAATTTGCATACTCAATGCAATGGCCAACTATTTGCTTTGTGTTTCTCTGAAGCTTATTTCCTTTTTTAAATTCTCCAAGAAGTTAGTGTGTGGTGTTTCATCATCTACCATCGAATGATTGTGGTGGGACGAATAAGAACTTAAATGTGTATGTCCTACTTCTCTTTCTATGAATCATCAATAAGCAAGTTCCGTTAAAGACTGTTGCAGAATCCCAAGGAATACTAAGGAAAGTGCAGAGAACATCCAGAAGAAAGTTTGAAAAGAAGATTCTTCTAGTTATGCTCCAAATTGTTGAAAGTTGCAAATCTGTGATTGTATACTTTTAAGTGATTATTCTGAAAATAGGTTTAGAGATAATTCAAGAATCTTCCAAGGTTTTTCCATTAAAAAGCAAGTGATTTGGAGTCATCTGCCTTGTAAATTTTCTTGTTTTGTTAGCAACGACAAGAAGTCAATCTCCTTTATAAGGGAAGAAGTAAATGATATTCTATGTATAGAGATTATCTACAAATGTGTTTTGACTACGTGAGTCGAGAGGAAACAGTAGTGATGCCTGACGTGTAAAATCCCACGTTGGGTTATGGTCATCGCCTTAATTTTAAAGTTCGGTGTTTTACCTTCGGAATAAAATGAGAACATTGACTGTACTTTGTAAATTAAAATTTGGGGCTATTTAATGAAATGAAGTTTATGGGGTTACTATGTGATATATGATAAAGTCTGGGAAGTAGATTCAAAATAATCCAAACTTGTTAGAATATCCACGGACTAGGAGTGGTAGGGATAAAGATATTCTGACGTCCAAACAGGGAGTGGGGTAGAAAATTTTATTAAAGCAGCAGCCGGAAAAAAAAACGTTCGAAGAGAAAAAAAGAAAAAAAGAGGGAGAAGAGCAACGAAGACGGACCTGCAAATTCTGCAGCTTCCACGGACACTTTTGATCCTTTCTCTCTTTTCACTTTCTGCAATCTTTAGGTTTCGCGTCTTTATCTTAGCATCTATCAGTTAGTCTTGCTCGATTTTGCATTATCTTCGTTCATCGCTTTAGTTGATTGTCTCGTTGAGTTCTAAGGCTAATGCAATCGGATAAACAGTCGGTATAGCTGTTAATAAGCAGTCATCTGTTCTCCGTTCTGTACAGGAATCGTATCTTTAATTGAAATGATCATTTCAAGCTTCAGTTCTAGGGTTTGCTTCGAGATTTTCATTGGTTTGCTTGGAGGTTTAGTGGCTTCCTCTTTGGGATTTTTTTCTATGAATGCATGTCTATTTGGAGTTAGCCTACCAAGATAGGGCGTGGCTATGAGAGAATTTTAGCTGTGTTCTATTTTGTAATGTGAGATATTATTTGTCTGAATTGTGCTTGTATATGAGTGATGGCTGTAGCTTACAGACCTTTCAGAAACGTATTACGTATTTAGTGGTATATGATACTCTCTCAGAGTTGTAAACTAAAAAGCGATATTTTTCATCCGGTAGAAAGTGCACCCTGTATTGTTGTTTTTGAAAACTATTATTATGTGGAAACGTGAACTGTAAATCTTGATTTTGTAGTTTATGGAAGGAGTAAGTCAAAATCATCAGAGGTAGCATTTCCCTATGCATCCGAAGCGATCAAGTCAAGGAGATGGCTCAGTCACTAAGCCAGTTAGAACCAGCGATAGGCTTAGGAGGAGGCCCAAATTGTATGGTCGCTCATACTATTACTACACACCAAACATATTGCATAATAGGAAAAGAAACACCAAGACAAGAACGGCAGCATCGCAGATCGCAAAGATGCTGCATAACGGGAAACGTACAGCACGTACATCAAATGCTACAGTAAGCATTTCATGCTTCTTCCAATGCTACTGCATCACTAGTATAATATCTGGCCCTTCATCTTGCAAATGGCAGTCATTGGATGTCATTGAGTCCATTTATGTGAATAAGTGGGAAGAGGCTATTAAGTTTGGTCTCTGATTATTTTCTTATACAGCCTGGGTTTGGGCTTTATATACTGGATATCCTTGGTTGTTATGTGTTGCACCCTTACATTTGGTTATGCATTTCAATTTTTCTGTTTAGCAGTGCTTGGTTATTGAACATTTTCTTAAGAATGCTATACTCAGCTAAGCGCATTAAGAGTTTTGCTCCTCTTTTAAGTAGATGTCAGCTTCTAATTGAGGTGCCTATTATTTCTGCTATGAAGTTCTTGTCTGTTAACTATTCACTTTGGAGAAGCTGATCATTATTGTCCAACAATAATGTATTTTGTCTTATTAGTTGCTTTTTATGCATACCCTTTATCTTTAGTCTGATTAAACTGGAACGCTGATAGCATTGCTAATGATGTACAGCCAGTTGCATCTGACCTTCGCCGCTCCACGAGGAAGAGAAGGATTTCTGTAAATCTTGAAGACTATACAGACAGTTCCGGAGCAGAGGATGAGGATATGATGGTCAGGATATTGTCCTCTTAAAATAGCCTACCTTTCGATTATGAAACTTTAAATTATTTTATAAGTACTGTGGTCTGCCCTGTGATAATGAGTTCCTGACTTTTTTTTTCAGAGTCCTGCATATCGAACTTTGAGGAGTAGAGTCAATAATGGAATTCATCAAAATTTCTCAACTTCGAAAGGTAGAAAGAAAATGGAAACTGAATTGGCACCACGTCGTGAAGGTCTCCGTCCTCGGCGTTCAAAGATGATTGCTAATAAACGACTGAAAACAGAATCTGGCGTCAATCAAGATACATCAGAAGAGAAAGATGCCCAAGAGGAAACCGAGAATGGGAATGAATTAGATGACCATGATGCAGATGATGGTGAAAATGAGGTTGATGGTGAAGATGAGGGTAATGGAGAAGATGAAGAAGAAGAAGAGGAAGAGGAAGAGGAAGAAGATGGTGATGATGATGAAGAGGGTGATGAAGAACAGGAGGGAAGAAAGAGATATGATCTGCGAAACCGTGCTGAAGTTCGTAGGATGCCTAAAGAAGAAATTAACAAGCAACAACAACCTAGATCTCCTCGGAGAGTGTTGCATCAAGGCATGGGCACCAGGGTTGGAAGGGATGTTAGGAGAGGTGGGTCTCGGCCTCAAAAGAGGCATCGCGGTACAAGAACAGATGATTCAGATGATTCTCTTCTTGTGGATGAGTTGGACCAGGGCCCTGCAAATCCCTGGGCTCGAGGTGGAAACAGATCTGGACCACCATGGCTATTTGGGGGTTTGGACATGTACGGGTCAAGTTCATTGGGGTTGAATGTTGGAGCTTCTGGTTGGGGTCACCAGAGTGATGGGTTGGCTGCATTAAGTTCCGGAGTTCAGACTGCTGGGCCAAGCTCTAAAGGAGGTGCAGATATTCAGCCATTGCAGATTAATGACAATATAAATTTTGATGACATTGGTGGGCTTTCGGAATACATTAATGATTTGAAGGAAATGGTTTTCTTTCCGTTGCTGTATCCAGAGTTCTTTGCAAGTTACAACATAACTCCTCCCAGAGGTGTCTTGCTGTGCGGTCCTCCAGGCACTGGCAAAACACTGATTGCTCGAGCATTAGCATGTGCTGCTTCAAAAGCTGGACAGAAAGTTAACTTTTATATGCGAAAGGGTGCTGATGTCCTTAGCAAATGGGTTGGCGAGGCTGAGAGACAACTAAAGCTACTCTTTGAGGAAGCTCAGCGAAATCAGCCTTCCATAATCTTTTTTGATGAAATTGATGGTCTTGCTCCTGTAAGATCTAGCAAACAAGAACAAATACATAATTCTATTGTTTCCACTTTGCTGGCGCTGATGGATGGCCTTGATTCTCGTGGTCAAGTTGTTCTCATCGGAGCAACAAACAGGGTGGATGCAATAGATGGAGCGTTACGCCGACCTGGCAGATTCGATCGGGAGTTCAATTTTTCTTTACCAGGCTGCGAAGCACGTGCCGAAATATTGCATATTCACACTCGTAAATGGAAGCATCCTCCGACTAGGGAGCTGAAAGAGGAACTGGCAGCTAGTTGTGTAGGGTATTGTGGTGCGGATTTAAAAGCTTTGTGCACTGAAGCTGCTATTCGTGCTTTTCGTGAGAAATATCCACAAGTATATACCAGTGATGATAAGTATGCAATAGATGTTGGGTTGGTTAAGGTTGAGAAGAGCCACTTTGTAGAGGCAATGTCAGCTATTACTCCTGCTGCCCATAGGGGGTCTGTTGTGCAGTCCAGGCCACTCTCTCCGGTTGTATTGCCATGTTTACATCGACACCTCCTTGAATCTATGAGCTTAATATCAGATATTTTTCCCTCGTCAGCCATGTCATCAGAATTGATCAAGTTGTCACTGCTGTCATTTGGATCTGCGATTCCTCTCGTCTATCGCCCCCGTCTTCTGCTGCTTGGTGATGAAGGAGTTGGACTGGTAACTGCTAGTCGTTTCTTGTGATTATGTCAGAAGGCTTTATTATGAACTGAATTCACTTGTTAACCTAACAGGATCACCTTGGGCCTGCGATTCTACATGAGCTAGAAAAATTTCCTATTCATTCCCTGGGCCTTCCATCTCTTCTTTCGGATCCTAGTGCAAAGACCCCGGAGGAGGCGTTAGTACATATATTTAGTGAAGCTAGGAGAAAAACACCGTCAATACTTTATATACCGATGTTCAATAATTGGTGGGAAAATGTAAGTGTGTTTTTACTATCTAAATTCATTTTGCTGTAGTTACTTTGGGAAATCATGATAGCATGTGATATAACGTATTAGATTTTCATGTTGGTTGTAGCAATAATTGCCTTGAGTTTTACGGTTGCCAGTCTGATGATTTTGATTCTGATGACTGCAGGCGCATGAACAGCTTAGGGCTGTATTTCTGACTTTGTTAGAAGAATTGCCATCAAATCTCCCCATATTATTACTTGCTACATCTAATGGTGAATTATCTGACATGGAAGAGCAGTCAGTATTTAACAATCGATCTGTGTAAGTTGATGCTCTACTTGTAATCGCATTGTCCAGTATCACACCAAAGCTTTTCGTACTAGCTTTTCTTTTGGTTTTCCATAAAAGCTGGTAGGTGACTCTTTGATCAAGAGCTTAAAGTTTTTGACTAGGTTTTTAGTAAAGTATGATACTGTGCGAGCTTGTTCTGAAAGCTAGTCATCCATTCAGTGTTAGAAGGCATGCATCTCAGTTGCATGTATGTTAGACTCGAGTATAAATATGAATCTATTGATGCTTACATATGTTGTCCAAGTTGATGTTTTTGGTTTACTGATCACCTTAAGCTTCCTAAGACAAGGCAAGTAATGAAGATAAAGTTTTGAACTTGTATAAAATATTTGACAAATTACACGGAACATATGGCATTTCTAAGAATTGGTACTTTTTTTTTATTGGTACTTTCATACGTCAACTTAGCATACTTTCCTGAAAAATCTGATTATAGATTTTTGCTTCATTCTTTCTGTTCGTGAAACAGCCCTCACGCTTGTGCTTTATTACTTAGTTTCTTAGAATGTGTACATTTGCTTTCAGCTATACTGTGGACAAACCATCAAGGGAAGACAGGTCTTTGTTCTTTGACCGTTTGATTGAAGCTGCTCTCTCAGTCATTTCAGGCTTAAATGGCAAACCTGATGGAGCACAACCCCTTCCAGAACTTCCCAAGGTTCCAAAAGAACCTAGTGGTCCAAAACCCGCAGAAATAAAAGCCAAGGTGGAAGCAGAGCAACATGCCCTTCGACGATTGCGTATGTGTCTCAGAGATGTTTGCAACAGGTAAATGTGTATGGACCCTCGTTTTGAATAAACATCCATGCAAAGTGTGTTCTCGACACATGATCTTCTGGTAACTGAAGACCTACTGCGCAGAAGTCCCAAATGCTCTCTTTATATCTTTAAGCTCGTGTGATAGAATAATTTATTTGTAGTTTAGGTGCATTTGGAAACAATTACTGAGATAACCTGATTTTGGAAAACCTTCCATATTTGGTCTCTGTTTCTTTTTTTTAGAAAAAAAAGCTTGATAACACGGTATTGAAAGGCTAGCAGTTAGGTCATGTCGAAACTTTATTACTGTCATCCTTATAATTAGATCAAGAAAGCTTTTTACTTTTTGCCACCTAGAGGCCTATAGATGAACAACTTTGGATACAACAGTATTAAATTTAGCTTGCAAATCGTACATTTGGTGGTAGCTTTGCCGAGTCTATCATGTTGGGAGTCTTCTTGGATATTCGAGATAAGCCTGTCTAATATCTTGTATTATTGCTCCTTTTTCTATCTGTTTTAACGTGTGGGATACTTTTGCTGTGCAGGATACTATACGATAAACGATTCAGTGCATTTCACTTCCCAGTTACTGACGAAGATGCTCCAAACTATCGCTCAATAATTCAAAATCCAATGGATACGGCTACTCTACTGCAGCGTGTCGACGCCGGGCAGTACCTCACATGTTCACCGTTTTTGCAAGATGTTGATCTCATTGTGAGAAATGCCAAGGTGCATTCCTATTTTACAAATACATCTCTTGTATATGAACGTTGACAATTCAGAATTTAAGGAGAGTCCTAACTCCAAGTGTTGGAGTGTTATTGGTTGGTTTGGAGAAAATCCTTCTAATCATTGTTATTCTGAGGAAATAGCTGTTTTCTTAATCAGAATGAGGTTTGGCTTTTTGTTGGTACTAAAACAGTACCAAGAATGAGACTCTTACCAATGAAGTAATGTTTGGACGGAGGCTGACGTAACCATTTCACGTCATTTATCCAGGCTTACAATGGAGATGATTACGCTGGAGCGAGAATTGTCAGTAGAGCCTATGAGCTTCGAGATGTAGTATGTTTTCAACTTTCTTAGACTGCATAAATAATTTCTCACAAAAAAAATTGCTGCAAGCCTATCCTTCACTATACTTATATCTGGAACCATGATTATCTTATTTTTCAAGGTGCATGGGATGCTGTCTCAGATAGACCCAGCATTGCTAACATATTGTGATAAGATCGCCGCTCAAGGTGGTCCTTCACAGATACCCGATGATCTGAGTGGATCTATCCTTGGTTTAGCTCCTGTGGTGCAGATGGGAACTATTACTAGAGCCAGTGCCCGTCTTCGAAATGTGCAGCCCGAGGTTAATTTAGATCGAGATTATGAAGGTCTTAAAAAGCCCAAGAAAACCGTGGAGGCTGGCTGCACAGGTAATGCCAGTTTTGTTTGTGTGTTTAACGTGTGAAGAATCAAAACTCGTAGGTGGCATTTGGTTTCGGTAAATGATTTTGAGTTATAGAACAATTCTTGATAATGAGACTTCTAATTACATGTGTATGTGTGTGATGAACAGATTCAGCTGCAGATAAATCGCAACACCATGATTCAAGGGAAGAGATGACATCTCCAGAAGCAGCCAACTCAAACGCATCGGCTCCATGTTCAGCAGATGGTGATAAAGAAGACCAAAGTGAATTGGTAAGAAAAGAAGAGGCTTGGGGGGAAGAAGCGAGCGGTGAATGTTCCCGAGATTCTGCAAAGTCGGATGAAGTAATATCAAGCGGAATAGAATCTGTAAAGGGGCTATTCATGGAGCGTACTGAAAACTACAGCATTCCGCAGATGGAAAGGCTTTATACTCGAATCATGAAGGGTGTTCTGGAGACTTTGGACAAAGGGCTCCGTGATGATAAAAGCCCTAAGCATTCAATTTTGAGATTTTTGTCGGAATTCGCTCAGCATCAGGCGAATTTCTGAGGCTAAATTAGATTTGCTATAAAAAGAAAATGGGTGAAAGGAACAAATTTTTTATTTCTTTTCTTTTTAAATTCGGATTTTTTTTCTCTGACTGAAAAAGTTGCAAGAACCAAGTAGTAGCAGTCTCTCAGTAAGATCCTTCTTGTAAAGTCGAACTTTGCACTTTTTAAAGCTAAAACAGGATTAAAAGCCATAATTGGTGGACGATTTTAAATATTGGAGAGAGAGAAAAGGATCATCGTGTATACTATCCCGCGTCACAAGACAGTACCTTCTCACCATTTCTCTCTCCAATTCTTGTGCTCTTCTTCTGTACACTTGAATTATACAGCTTCATTTACTGGCATCGGATACTGACAGATTTGTTGTCCGAGTTGAATAATCCAGCCAAGACTGTGGAAGTAGTAGAAGAGATCATAAACAGAGGAATGAAATTGCTGTGGAAGTAGTAGAAGAGATCATAAACAGAGGAATGAAATTGCTGTGGAAGTAGTAGAAGAGATCATAAACAGAGGAATGAAATTGCTGTGGAAGTAGTAGAAGAGATCATAAACAGAGGAATGAAATTGGTCTCAGTCGTGCAATTGTTTTGGTACATTCTTCCAGAATGCTCATAACAAATAAAAACCAGAGTTGCATTCTACAGCCTGTTTTACTCATGTTAGAAATTAGTTTGGCTTCTAAGTTGCTCTTGGGTCTCACTAAATCATTAGAAGCTGGCTGTTGTGTTGTGGTGTAACCTAGTTAGCAAGCAAGCCGCTGCAGACTCCCTAGCTTCCTCAGCGTTAGACTTTTCCTCTCCACAGATTGTAAACGCTAAATGACTCTCTTTTATTCTTACTTCAGCTTCAAATCCACCTTTTTGAACAAAGCAACAACATCAACACACAAGTTTTGTGTTAGTAAAAGAGAGCTCAACTACCGATTTGACACATGATCTCAAAGCTTTACCATCTGATGGAGACACGCGATAGTTTGGTAGTACCCAGTTATTTTCGAGACAGATATTATCCAGTTTCTGCAATAAATAGAGGCAATCAATCTTTTTTCTGAAATGATCAAAGTTACCATAACGTTTACCTTACACAAACTACTAGTAGGAGGAAGAGATTCACAGAGCTTCACTATCTTGTTGCTTTGGCTAGCTGACTTGTCAGGTGATTCTTGTAGGATACGCCTCGGGTATGCCTCGTTACAGCACTCAAGTATTGTTTCTAGTTGCAGCTCCCAATCATCTATGACAAGCACGAGAAGAACTTAAGTTCTTGTAAAAACAAATCAATGGCAGAAAGGGAAAGGATATAAACCTTTGATATTCTTGATGTATTTATCACATTTAGCTATCTCGTCTTCTATGTACCGCTGTTGAAGAGCCTGCAGATTAAGAAAATGAGAGCAGTTCTTAGTCGTAAAATAATAATAATAATAACAATATATGCTATGTCCAATGAGTTGCTTTACTGTATGGTGCAACTTTGATCAAATTCTACAGTTATTACCAGTTTATCTCGTTTGCAAAGAAGAATGTTCAATGCAGCTTCAGATAGTGATGCTGCATTAGAAAGTAGAGTCTTCCGTAGCTCCTCAAGGTTTAGGTTAGAGTTAGCAGAAACAGGACCTGCATCAAGCTTAAGAATGCTATTAAGTTTTTCAGCAACAGCTTTCTTCTTCTGGAGACATCTTTCTTTGTGATCCATTAAGTCAGATTTGGCCTGCATTTTACGAAAGGGTGATAAAGGAATACTTAAGTGTACAACTGAGAATATATTTGTAAGTGCAGATTTCAGAATTTACCTCTAAGATACCTTCCTCTCCATTAGAATAACTCTCCTTACGAGGGCTCGTTTCATTATCTACATTCCTAGCCTTCAATGCAAATACGGTCTCCGACTGGACATTGGGTTCCTTTGCAACATTTGTCCTTGCTTTCATGTTACGATTTTGTATTCTCGGAATAGCTTTTCTTTTAGCGGCATTTTTCTTGGCCTGCAATTTCAATTGCAAAGTTACTTTTCTACACTCATATTCCATAACACAATTATCATTAGCAATGCATACATTAGTATCATAATTCCTTTTCAAAGCAGCATTTTCTCCTCTTCCAGGAATGTCAGAAACTTCTGTTTCTGCATCTGCGGTTCCATTGCTTCCGATATCATCGCATACAGCTTCTGCTTCTTTTTCTATCACAAATTCAGTATCTTCTCGCCTGGGGAAAATGTATAAAAGAGAACTCAGAATAGATGCTAAGAATAACAGCTCCAAAAGAAAAGCAAAAAAAAAAGGATGCATACAAACCTCGAAAACCAATCTGCTATAACACTGGCATATGGAAGAACATGAAAATATTCCACTATGGGTTTCGTAGCCCATTCGGAGAAGCTCTTCACAAATAAAGGACCCTGCATACTATTTATGTAGAGAAGAGAAAAAGAGGCTGATTAGGAATATCAATACCTCTTTGAACTTGCAAGCAGAAAAAAGTAGTGACCAATGATACAACCAATGTGAAGTAAAGCAAGTACGAATAAGAGCAGAAAGAGCATTTGCCAGATTTACAAGTTAATCTTTGAATATGAACCATTTTTTTGTTAAGTGACTATAAATCCCTTTGAAGCTGCAGCTAAGGCTTTTCCTTACAATGCCAAAATCCACTTACCAGTCAAGTACTTCTTCCACGGGGATTTCTCCAGATATTTTTTCTTGTGAAGTGCACTTCATTATGTAAAAGCGGGCCGCTGTCTGCTTTTCACTCAAGGAATAGACCAAGTGCCTCTCCAAGATCACAATGCCATTGTGATTAACACCTGAAAAGATTCAAAATTTTAGTAACTTCCACCAGAACTGCTACCATCCAACGCATATAATAAGTCTTTCTAACTAACCTGTGGCTTCCTTTATAGCTGCAAATGCAAGTTTTTGAAAGCTGACCTCTTCATTCTGATCTTCAGCAGCAGTTTTCTCTTTTTCGATGGGTTTTTCAAGTAGTGACCACACACCTTGTGTGATGGAACTGTGTTGCAGATAACAATTCTTCTTCTGTGAGTCAACTAACAAGACTGCAACTTTCCTTATGGGCCACTTCTTCAAGCTAGAAAGATCTGAAGACGCAATCAAGCTCATGGATAAACTACATGCATCCACAATAACCTTCTCCAGCAATAAAGTTTTTTCTGAACCATCATCTCGTACACCTTCACTAGATTCCTTGAAGTGCTGCAGCATAGCAGGCCTCAAAACCGTACTCAAGCTACGGAACGACTTAAAAGACAAACATTCTAGATGAGGATGTTTTCTTCTGTGGTAATAATTGTACAGCAACACAACAGCATGAACCTGAATCAACACCATTTGCAAAACTGAAACTAATGTGACGAAAAGAAAAAGACTAAGAGACAAAACAGAAAAGCATTGCGATCTTAGATGTCTAATTAGAGCAAATCGGAAGACTAGTGAGAGATACCAAGAGACTAAGAAACTTTAGAAATCACCTGCTTCGCAACAGATTCCCGGAGAGTCTTCGAAGGAACATCACTTGGTGAAGGTTTAAATGGAAGTAAAGGGTCGACTAAGTTTTCTAACAGGGCTCGAATGGCGTCCTCTGTCGGACAAGCCTCTGAGGGTTCAGTCTTTGTGAGCGGCAAACAGAAATCTTCCTCCTTCTCCATGATCTCAATCACAAAGGGGAAAGATTCACTGCGTTAAACGTAAAGAGTGAGAGAAAATCAGAAAAAAAAATTGCAGAATAGACCTCAAAAGAGCTGATTTTCATGTAAGATAACAAAAAGGCAAAACAGATTTAGTAGAAAAATAAACGTCTCAGTAAAAAGAAATCATCGACACACTGGAGAGAAGAAAGTGCAGAGGAAGTATATAGACTTGATTAATAAAACAACAAGCGAGAACGAGCATAAACGATCAAATGAGAAGATAAAGTTGAGATATATTTTTTCTTCGGGAAGTGTGAAACTTTACCGGGAAAGGAAACCCTAGATTAACGTATTCGGCAATAAGAAGAAGAGTAGAAAAACAATCGAAATTGCGTCAGCAAGGAGATGAAGAGCCTATAAACTTCGTCTGTTGTATTCTGCTCCTTGACTTTTTCTTTTTCCTATTTTTGCATTTTAATGAAATTCGAAAAGGCGCCAATCCCCTTTTGTTTGAAATGGGTGTTACTGTAATACTATGTCTCTTTTAAGGGTATTTCAGGTATTGAACAGTCTTTGGATTACACTACAACATTTGATGTCCATTTGCAGTAGGTTTATAGGATTAAAACTTTGTTAACAAATTCTTAACGACTCTAAAACAATAAACTGAAGATAGCATTATTTGAATTATAATATGTTTTTTGTAAGTAAAAATGCCCGTATAGCTCAGTGGTAGAGCGTCAGTCTTGTAAACTGAAGGTCCGTAGTTCGATCCTGCGTGTGGGCATTTTTTTATAATCCCAAACCTTTATATATATTTGGGTCTACTTACGTCAACTACATGAATTTATGCGAATAAACATATTTTCACGTGTTTTTCTTCTGTAAACTACATAAATTTCATAAATTATTCTTATTACAAAAATTTCGTTAATGTTTACATGTTAAATAGCTACTAAATCTGGTTTTAATTCGAAAATCTAGTTTTATTATCAAAATAAACCTAATTAAAACCAGATTTTTGAATTAAAACAAGATTTATTAGCTATTTAACGTATAAACATTAATAAAATTTCTGCAATTAAAAGAATTTATGAAGTTTGTGTAATTTATGAAAGAAAAATACAGTTTATGTAGTTAAAGGAAAACCTAAAAAATACGGATGAAAATAGGTTTAGTCGCATAAATTTGTGTAGTTGACGGAAGTAAACCATATATTTTGTTTCCTGTCACCAACAATAACGCGAAGGTACAAATCACTAGACCAAACCATTCATAAACTTAACGGACCGAAACGTGCAATTTTTCTCCGAAACCGAGCCCTGCTGCACTATGTTGGATCGATTCGATTCGGTTAGTACATAATTTACAATTTTGAACACCGTTGATAAAACATTTAACCAAACATCTTGTTACATGTAAACAATTATATTACATGACAAACGAACCCTAAGTCGTGAATCCAGCTCTGCATACGACCGATTGGAAAAACAACTCCCATGACCTTTAAAGGCGAGCAATAGCTTGTCCACTACGACACAGCCCTCGAACAAATGGGACACAATGTCTTAGTACAACTTTGAAGGTTTAATTATTCAAATAATCATGTTCATATATACATCTAGTTTCCTCTTTATCTTAGGTTATCATATACATAATCTTGTGTGTTCTAAAAAAAAAAATCCAACGAAAAACCAAACGATAACGACTCTTCATATTTTTCATGTATTTTGGATTAGACTCTTCAAATCCATCATTTAGTTAACTTTGTTTTGGATTAGACTTCATTACTCTATGAAACTATTTGGTCTTCACACATATACAAATTTAAAACATGCAATTTAACGACCTCGTTATATTAATTATAATTGTAGATAATAATCACATGGAGATTTTTCAATAGTTAGTTGAGTAACACTCATATCCCTAATATATTATTTGAGAATTTTTTTAACAAAATAACCTTACCATAACGTGTTAATAACAAAAATGTCATGCTGACGTGTCAACACCACAACGAGTTTCAGTTTAAATATATAAAAAAGTTTAATTTACTAGAATAATTACAATACATACCACTGATATTAATTTGGTTAGAAAATCAATATAATTTATTCAACTAACCAAAAATAGTATTACATTTGCGTTAATAGTATATATTTTCTTCAAATAATTTTTATATTTCTTTAAATTTTTAATACGTTAATTTATAAATAATTTTAAATAAATATAAATAGGTTTAAGTTATCACATAATCCCTAATATATTATTAGAGAAAAAATTTTAAAAAATAATTTTACTCTCACGTGTTATTAACAGAAATATCATGCTTACATTTTATCACTACAGTAAATTTCAAATAAATATATAAATAGGGTTAACTTATTCGAATAATTACAATATATGTCATTGTTATTAATTAGGTTAGAGTATTAATATATTTTATTAAACTAACCAAAAAATACTATTAAATTCATAAAAAAATAATTGTATTTTTCTTTCTTAATTTATATGTACAAAATTAATGTTAAAATAATTTAAATAAAAATAAAAATTATATAAATATTTAATTTATATTTACTAATAAAATATAATTTATAAATATTTTTCTCGGTATAAATCTAGTTGTTAGAGATTTTATAAGCACAAATTACATTCATTAGAGTATAACTGGAAGAACGATTAAGCCATTTTCTTCAACGTTTCTCTGGTGTTACCAAACTGTCTTTGACTTTATCCGAATTAATATACATAAATTAAACCAAACACATATATCAATCAAACAAGTCATCGTTCTTTTGTCTTCAGTCGGTTCACAACCAAACCAAACCCAACTGATCACTGATTTTGATTGTTTTTTTTCCAGCTTTTGTTAGGGATTCGTTTACGGCTTGTATTTTGCCTATTGTATTATTTTCGAAATAATATTAAAATTAAAGAAACGTTATAATTTCATAGTGATAATAAAAATTTTAGCCTGCACAATCACAGACGCTAGTGCAACAAGTTCTACACAGATTCAACGGATCTAATCAGCATTGTTTCGGAAAAGGAGAAATGGCCAAGATTCACTGCAGAAATAGAAGAGATTGAAGAGCTACAGACAAAATATCCTGATTTCTCCTTGCATCATGTAGATAGGGAGAAAAACGCTCACGCGGACACACTAACAAAACAAGCCAGAAGAAAGAACTCGATCTTCAAACAAATTAGCACTTCAATACCGTTTTGATTCGAAGATTCAAATAACGTATTCTAACCAAAAAGGATTATGGTATTAACCAAAGTGATAAAAAAAATAAGAATTTTAGCCAAACCAAGCAAAACTGAAAACTTATCTTATCTTCAACTTTTGCCAAAAGTTACAAAATAACAGCCAAATGTTTTATTCAGGTGTGCAAATTATCGCAATAGAAAAGAAAACACACAAAAAGCCAAAAGTAGAAACGAAAAAGCGATGACTTGGTGAAGATATCAATGTCTGTGACTTCTATGTACAGCCCTATTCTCTCTCTCTCTGCTCCTTATCCCCAAAATCCCCAAACTTTAGGTTTCCAAAATCTCAACAACTATTTCGATATGATTTCTATTCTGCTGCCGTCCATCTCCGCCTCCCTTCGGAAATTTCCGCAGAGTCTCATGTAGCGTTTCTATTTCACATACCTCTGGATTATACAACTTCTCTTGCTTTTAATGGCGTCAACGCCGCCACACTGCTCAATCACTGCCAACAAACCTTATCAAAGCAATCCTTACCCTCAAAATCAGCTCAAGAACCATCGTCAAAACCCTCATCCACCCAGATATCACCGTCCATGGGCGCCCCAGCGTTTCTCTCCCTCTTCGCTTGGCGGTGGAAGCAGAGGCAGAGGCAGTGCAGCTTCACCGTCTTCATCGGCTGCCGCTGCCGCTGCAACTGCTGCTACCGGTCAACTTTCACAGGCTCCTGCCTGCTTCCCTGCTTTATCACCTCTACAGACCCCGAAATCGGATCTCTCTCCGGATTTTTCCGGTCGTCGTTCGACCCGATTCGTCTCTAAGATGCACTTTGGGCGACCCAAAACCGCCATGGCAACGCGTCACAGCTTGGTTGCAGAAGACGCGCTTCATCACGCTATCCAGTTTTCAGGGGACGACCAAGGGCTTCAGAATCTTCTATTGAGCTTCGAATCTAAGCTTTGTGGCTCCGACGATTACACTTACATACTCCGTGAGCTTGGAAATCGAGGTGAGTTTGAGAAAGCTGTGCGCTTCTATGAATTCGCAGTTAAACGAGAGAGGAGAAAGAATGAGCAAGGGAAATTAGCAAGCGCCATGATAAGTAGTCTCGGTAGATTAGGTAAAGTGGGCATTGCAAAGAGGATTTTCGAAACCGCTTTAGCTGATGGGTATGGAAACACAGTTTATGCCTTCTCAGCTATAATCAGTGCATATGGACGAAGTGGATATCATGACGAAGCCATTAAGGTCTTCAGTTCCATGAAAAGTCACAGCTTGAGGCCAAATTTGGTTACCTACAATGCTGTTATTGATGCTTGTGGTAAAGGAGGGATGGAGTTCAAGCAAGTAGCAGAGTTTTTCGATGAAATGCAGAGAAATGGAGTGCAGCCTGATCGAATAACTTTCAATTCTTTGCTAGCTGTTTGTAGTCGAGGAGGATCTTGGGAGGCAGCAAGGAATCTCTTTGATGAAATGTTGAACAGAGGGATTGAGCAAGATATATTTACATATAATACCCTTTTGGATGCGATCTGCAAAGGAGGGCAGATGGATTTGGCTTTTGAGATCCTAGCTCAGATGCCTGCGAAGAATATCATGCCTAATGTTGTAACTTATAGCACTGTGATTGATGGCTATGCTAAGGCTGGTAGATTCAATGACGCTCTTACTCTGTTTGGCGAGATGAAATATCTTGGCATTCCACTGGATAGAGTTTCATACAATACATTGCTTTCAATCTATGCTAAGCTCGGTAGATTTGAAGAAGCTTTGGATATTGTTAAAGAAATGGCTTCTGCTGGGATTAGGAAGGATGCTGTGACTTATAATGCTCTTCTGGGAGGGTATGGGAAGCAGGGAAAATATGATGAAGTGAAGAGTGTTTTTGCTGAGATGAAACAGGAGCATGTCTTGCCTAATTTACTGACGTATTCAACGTTGATTGATGTCTACTCGAAAGGGGGCTTGTATAAAGAGGCAATGGAGATATTTAGAGAGTTTAAGAGTGTTGGTTTGAGAGCTGATGTTGTTTTGTACAGTGCATTGATTGATGCGTTGTGCAAAAATGGGTTGATGGAATCTGCTGTTTCTTTGCTAGATGAGATGACAAAAGAAGGAATCAGCCCAAATGTTGTAACTTACAATTCCATGATTGATGCCTTTGGTCGATCTACAACGATGGAATGTTTAGCTGACATTGATGAAGGTGGAGCCAGTGGCTTAGAAGAAGATGGATCTTTCTTTTCCTCTCCTGCTTCTCTTTCTTCTTCTAATTCATTGTCTCTTGCTGTCGGAAAAGTTGACTCTCTAAATAAGTTGACTGAAACAGAGGATCACCGGGTTGTAAAGATTTTTGGTCAGTTAGTAGCTGAGGGAAATAACCGAATAAAGAAGGATTGTAAACAGGGTATGCAAGAGCTCTCATGTATATTGGAAGTCTTCCATAAAATGCATGAGCTGGAAATAAAACCGAATGTAGTAACCTTCTCTGCTATTCTAAACGCCTGCAGGTTTGTCACTCCCTTTAAATCCTCTTCTAAAAGTTAGTGAGACAAATTTAAAAACCAACTATCATGATTGTCATAGACTAGTTGAAAGGCTGATAATTTCACTAGTTGAACAGAAAGACAACCGTATTTTCGGCTTATTCATTGTCTTCTGTCTAGTGTAAAGATCTGTGGAGCACAAAATCTTGTTCTTGTATATAGCCTGTCAATAATAGGGGTATTGATAGCTTGTCATGTGCTGTTTTGATTTGGAGAAGTTGATTTTTGGGTCAATTTACTTTCTCAGTGATGTGCTTGACATGTAAACATTCATGTCTGTATAGCTAGCGTATGAAGTTTATTTTTCAGTTCTTATATGCATGTTTTTGCTGATGGTCTTCTTGTCCTTTTTAAACATGTTTGTATTGAGAGCAGTCGCTGTAACTCATATGAAGAGGCTTCAATGCTACTAGAGGAGCTACGGCTGTTTGATAATAAGGTATATGGTGTAGCTCATGGGCTTCTTATGGGCGATAGAGAGAATGTTTGGGTCCATGCTCAGAGCTTATTTGATGAGGTTAAGGCAATGGATGGATCGACCGCGTCTGCCTTCTACAATGCTCTAACTGACATGCTTTGGCACTTTGGTCAGGTACTTAGCGTTTCTCTTCTCTTTGCATAAGGAGTTCAAATTTACAGAATTGCCTATACCTACTAGACTTGACTGCATCGTATTCTGTTACAGAAACGAGGAGCGCAATTAGTAGTACTTGAGGGAAGACGTAGGAAAGTCTGGGAGAACGTTTGGTCAGATTCCTGCTTGGATTTGCATCTCATGTCTTCTGGTGCTGCACGGGCAATGGTCCACGCGTGGCTTTTAAACATACGCTCCATTGTCTACGAAGGTCACGAGTTGCCAAAACTCTTGAGGTACAACAAACAACAAGAACATCTCCGGTTTTAACTCAATTTTATCTGATCCGTTTATCTTATTTGTGTTTGTGTGTGCGCGCAGTATATTGACGGGATGGGGAAAACACAGCAAAGTGATGGGAGATGGGACGCTAAGGCCAGCAGTGGAGGCTCTATTGAGAGGCATGGGAGCACCGTTCCATGTAGCTATAGGCAATGTGGGGCGGTTCATATCTAGCGGTCCTGTGGTTGCAGCTTGGCTAAGAGAATCAGGCACACTCGAGGTCTTGGTCCTCCACGATCGCAAACATGAACAAACATCTCTTCCTCTTCCTTTCTAGCTGCTTACTTGCTGTATTTTTTGTGATCTAAAACAATCTTTTGTTATGTAAGTTGTGGTCTGTAATATTGTTTGTAATAACCCTTAGCCAACATTATAAATTATGAAGTCTCATTTTCAGTTGAACAGAGACGATCTTTTTGTTTTCCCTTCCGACATTTTACTGTTCTACACTCTTTTGTTTTATTTTTAACTAATTACAAATAGTTATACCTCTATATTTATGCGATCTTTTTATTCGAACCCAAACTCCAACCAAGCTGTAATTTTGCTGCACCGAACCAAAATTAATTCGTTAAATTGGTCTTGATTTTACCTTTCTCAATAATCCAAACTAGATTTATATCCACGTGGAGAAAAATATTTTGTAAATTATATTTTATTATTAAATATAAATTAAATATTTATATAATTTTAAATTTTATTTAAAATTATTTTTAATATTAATTTTTGTATATATAAATTAAGAAAAAATTAATTATTTTTTATAAATTTAATAGTATTTTATGGTTAGTTTAATAAAATATATTAATATTCTAACCAAATTAATAACAATGACATATATTGTAATTATTCGAATAAGTTAAGCTTATTTATATATTTATTTGAAATTTACTGTAATGATGCAACGTAAATATGGTATTTCTGTTAATAACACGTGAGAGTAAAATTATTTTTTTAAATTGTTTTTCAAATAATATATTAGGGATTAAGTAATAATTTAAGTTTATTTATATTTATTTGAAATTATTTATAAATTAACATATTAAAAATTTAAAGAAATAAAAATTATTCTTTTGCAAATATAATACTATTTTTTGGTTAGTTGAATAAAATATATTGATTTTCTAACCAAATTAATATCAGTGGCATATATTGTATTTATTCTAGTAATTTAAACCCTTTTATATATTTAATCTGAAACTCGTTGTGGCGTTGACACGTTATCATGATATTTTTGTTATTAACACGTCGTAGTAACGTTAATTTGTTAAAAAGTTTCTCAAATAATATATTAGAAAAGTTTCTCAAATAATATAGGGTTTACTTCCTAAAATAGCACATTTTAATTTTTTCTTTCTTCCAAATCTAGCAGAAATTGTATTAATGTTTATGCGTTAAATAGCTACTAAATCTTGTTTTAATTCGAAAATCTGGTTTTAATTTGGGTTTATTTTGATAATAAAACTAGATTTTCGAATTAGAACTAGATTTATTAGCTATTTAACGTGTAAACATTAACGAAATTTTTGTAATTGGAATAATTTATTAAGTTTATGTAGTTTAAAGAAAAATATTTATTTATTCTTCCAAATCTAAATTAAATTTCTACTAAATAAATTATACATAAACTTAAAGTATTGTATTTGGATTCATTATTTCCAATTTAGGGTTTAATTTTTTTTATTAAAATATAATTTAATGTATTTTAATCTTAAATTTGTGCTATTATTGGAAAATTAAACTAATGATGCTATTTTTGGAACAAAATCTTAGAAAGATGCTATTTTAGACATTTGTCCTATATATAATCTAATTTTTATTTAAAATAGTTTTTAAAATTTTAATATTGATTATATAAATCAAATTAAATTATATAAATGAATATATAATATTATTAAATAAATAAAGAATTATAAATATGATCAATATTAAATTAGTTTAATTTTTTTTATAAATTTATAATATTTTGTTTTATTTTATGTTATTTTTTATGTCGAAATATTTAAAATTTATATATATATATATATTATAATATCTAGTATATTTTCATAAATACTATAATTTTATTATGTTTTATATAATATATGTTTTAAAATGTTTTTATGATATGATACGTTAATATTTAATATTTATAAATTTCATTCTATTAAAATGTTTTTCGATTTAGAATGTGATAAGTTATATGATGACTATATTGCCACATAACATATACATCATACATGCAGCCATCATCATCATCATTATCACGCGATGTCGCTCATTGCGTCTTATATAAACCAAATCAACTATACATCAGATTAAAAAACTGAGAGCGAGAGTGAGTGAGTGATGGGTTGTGTTCGACGCAAATCATCAGCTTCATGGCAATACTCTTTCCAACAGAATTTAGAAGCCGAAACATCTGACAATGCCTTCAAATACGTCGACGAGGAGGATCAAGGTGGAATCCACGAAGCATGGGCTGAGATCTCGAGCCGCAGATCATTTGTCGCCGGCAACGATAGTTTGAAGAAGCTGGAGAAGAAGAAGAGCCAGGTTTTGCTGGAAGGTTATGTAGAGACTGCTGCTTCTACGGTGGATGATTCGGACGATCTGACGAGATCCAGGAGCTTGACGGATGACGATCTAGAAGATCTCAAGGCTTGTCTAGATCTAGGTTTTGGTTTCAGCTACAACGAGATCCCTGAGCTCTGCAACACTTTACCTGCCTTAGAGCTATGCTATTCCATGAGCCAGAAATTCTTAGACGATAAGCACAACAACAACAGGTCACCGGGAAGTTCGTCCTTGGACGATTCACCGGCGATGGCCACTCCGATTGCCAATTGGAAGATCTCTAGCCCTGGTAAATATCTATTCCTGAAAAACCCGTGTCTTATAAATTGCTAGTCTCATTTCGGTAATGTGTTTGATGCTTAGTGCTAGTGTTAACAAGTGGTATGCTTTGATGTCCCCTTCTTGTTAACAGAGGCCAAAACCCTGACTTGGATTGCGATATGATGCCTGAATAATTTCATTTTGTTGATTTCAGGTGATAATCCAGATGATGTGAAAGCTAGGCTCAAATATTGGGCACAAGCCGTTGCCTGTACTGTCCAATTGTGCAGCTGAAGGAATCACGGTCACGTCTGAAACATATTGGCTTAAACAGAAATTAAAGTAAAGTTCTTCACAGGATTGACATTATACAGCCATTGTTAGCTCAAGAGTTGAGAATGAGATCTCAGAAAGGCATTCCAGGGTCTGAAATTTGACTGAACACCAACAATGATTCTGACTTAATTCCATACATGTGTAGCATCTAAGTCGAAATGATTTTATGAATGGAAATAAAGGTATCAATGAATAAAAGCATCAAATTCTTTGTCATTCTCTGCTTATTTCCCTTCTTGTCGATGTGTGTGAATGTGGAGGTTAGGATCTGACTATCTTCATGGCTGGATTCTTGTCCTTGCAGTGGTGAAAGCCTTCTGTTTCTTCAGAGAGCTTCACTTCACTTGCCTGGTCATGAACCTCTTTCTATTTGGAGGTAACGAATAGAACCGAATGTGTTGTTAATATGATTATTCTCCGTGCAATACCATTTTGTGAGATTTGAAAGCTGGGTTGTTGTACTTGTGCAGAGAGAGAGAGAGAGATTTTTGTTTATGAGAGTTATGACTAACTGCTTATGTACCTGTACTTGCTGAGGTAACTAATCATAATTTGGTAGCTGGATCTACAACCTTCTTTACGAAGTACTATCCTCTGACATTCATTTTCGTGAATGTGTATTGGAGCTTACAATCTTGTGGCCAAACTGCCTAACTCCTTAATCTTCATGAAAAATCGAGTGAGAGGTAAAGAAAGAGGATAGATGGATTTCAGATACTGTGTTTCATCTTCTTCGTTTGTTCATTAACTAACCAAACTGGTGAAAAAGTGGATGGCTGATTATAATTGATACTGATTCTAGATGCTCAATATGGCGAGTCAAGATGGGTAATTTGGTTTTTTTTTGGCTCTTTTCTCGAGTGCGTAAATATAAGCTTAAATAGCTTCTGATGAATGTTCTGTAACTGTAACACAACATGTGACGGTCTCCAAACAACAAGCAGTCTTGAGAGGACCAATGCGATTTTCAAAGTACATAGCTTCATACTCAATGAAATAGCATAGCTCTAAGGCAGGAAAAGTGTAACATTTGTTCTCAAATGTAGCTTTTAAAAGTTCTATATATTACGAATTGCTCACAAAAACCAGAAACATATGCAACAGATATATTACCTTCTATTTTTGCATAAATGTGGAAATTTACCTTCCAACGGTTTGAATTAGCTTGTATTTTCTTCTTTTACTGAGCTTCTTAATTTGCTTTCTTTTCGTAGATCTTTTCTTTTTGCTTGAATATGATTCACAAATGCAGCAATGATGTCATGGAGTTTCGGAGGAAGCTTGCTTGTTGAAGAAACATTATGACCAGCATCCTTTAAAGCCCGAGCAACATCCTTTTGGGCTTTCTGGAAATGCACATTGCACAGGGCAGGAACAGTCGATGCAAGTGTTGGTTTTGGACAAGTTATTGCCTTTGACTGAGCTCTGAATGAACAATATAACAACACGAAGTTAGAATAGAGCTGAGTAAGTAATCAAAGTCAAAGAGATAGCAAACTAAGTGCAATAACAAAGATATCATCTAACATCTGGTCCATGTTTTATGACTATAGAAATTCAAGAAGATCAAACTATACAGAAAGTCTTAATCCTAACTTATCGCAAAAGACACAAAAGTAGACAACCCAAAACATCTTTGTCAATAAAACACCCACACCAAACATCAAGGATCAATAAGTTTGAGTCCACAGCTAACATTCTCTCCTAATTCCAATCTTTTTTATAACAAAATAGAAAGATAGTTTCTTTGACCATGACATTAAACCAAATGCAAGATACTTTGATTCCACATCACTAGACTTCTTCTGAAACCAAACATAAAACAATTTAAAAGCATTCACTATTTCCTAATGGGAAAGGGATTTAACCACAATAGCATTAGGGTTTATGGTGAAACTAAAAAGTGAAATTGGAATGAACCTCTTATTGACGTATGTACAAGACGTGTAAAGCTTCTGCTTTTTATCCAAGAGAATATGAAGTTGACAGTAATTCGTGAGCGCCATGGCCTTGGATTTACATCCATTACCACAAGCCACACAATTTCCTCTCAGATTCAGATCATCCTTAACGCCATTGCTTCCACCATTGTTATTATCGTTGTCTCCGCTCCCTTCAACGGCAATTTCATCCCCAGACTGTCCTTCAACCCCAATATTACGTCTCTTATTTTTCTGATGATTCTCCTCTTTGAAAGGACTAACACCATACTTCCAGTAATACTCTCTGTGTTGCGCTTTGAGATCTTCCATTAGAGCCCAGTAATGGCCTCTATAGCATTTGGCGAGCTGCCTTAAGTTGTGAGATCGGCGTCGGAGAAGCTCCGTGCGGGTGAGATGAGTGGAACGGTGGAGGATCTGATCCTCCACCGACACCAAAATCGGCGAATTCGACGTCGACGGTAAGGCACTTGTACTAGGGTTAACAGGGTTTCGAAATTGGGGTTCTTCCGAAACACCAGATTTCGTGGGGATTGAACCAATGATTGCAGACGGATGCCTTGGAGGTTTGGAAGAAGAAGGGTTTTGCTTCGAAGTTGACGCCATTGTCACAGTTGGAGAAGGAGAGAGGAAAGTGTTGTAAACAATTGTCCATCGATCTGTTTTCTTTAAAATTTATTAAAAGGCCTAATAAATAGCCCATTGGGCCATAAACCTTTGGGTCGCAAAGCATAAACCATATATCCCTGAAAAGTCAAAGCTAGAAAGAATCGAATTTAATTTTAATCTCGTATCGAACCGGTTGATAAAACCGGGGAGATTCTTTGCTCTGTGTGCGGCTGTCGGTGAAAGGCTCCACATCACTAAAGCGGGCCCCACAAGACGTTCCAGTCTGTCTGCTCATACCGACACATTCATCTCACCAAACGCAATCGTTGCCGTTGTTTCCTTGCAATCTAACGGTTGATAGAGACCGCTGATCCGTCACCCGCTTTAGCTTAGTCCTTGGTTCTTTCTTTCCCGAGAATCTCTTATTTTCTCGGTAACGAAGCAAAAGAATAGGCTTTTATCCCGTTGAATCACAGCCAGTTTTCTCGATTCCCTGGACCTCTAGCTGATCGGTATTGAGGGTAAGCATTTTTCCACAAGTACTTGGTCTAAATTTTTTGTTGACGTGATACTTGGTCTAATATTGGTAACGATTCAGCTTATATTGACTCGGGAATTTTGTTTCCCTGGTTATTATTGATTTCTTGATCTCACAATCTCCGATCAGCATTCACATTTTGAAGTCTCCACAGTGCTGGTTTTAATCCTATACATCAGTCTCTCTAATTTGGAATGATGTCTGTCGATCTTTAGCTTTTATGTGTCAGCCAAGTGTTTTTAGTTCATACTAGAGCTTAAAGAGTTCCATGTCTTTTGGTTTGTTTGCTGTTTTTTTCTTCTTCCTTCTCTATTTCAATCTTTAACATTTTCAGCTTGTCTGATTTGGTATATTGGTTTTAGCATGTTCTCGAATTTCTGGTTGTGGGTAGATCTATATGGACTTCAGTATGTGTTTTTTTTCAGGGTTTCTCTCCTGATAAATTGTTAAATTCGTGTATTGGCTTTAGCATGTTCTCGAATGAATGTTTCTAATTTGTCAGACAATTCAAACAAGAAGCCCGTTTAATTGTTTTCTATGATATTGTAGTTGATACTGCTCCGTAGTTGTAAGCTATGGTGACGATCCGGACTGGTTCAATTGCTATTCTGGTCCTTGTGGTTGTGTCATGTGTGGCTTTGGTTGCAAATGGGGAAGACAAAACAATTAAAATGAAGAAGGTGAAAGGAAAGAAAGTGTGCACGCAGGGATGGGAATGCAGCTGGTGGTCGGAATACTGCTGTAACCAGACAATATCAGATTACTTTCAGGTTTATCAGTTCGAGCAACTCTTTGCCAAAAGAAACACTCCTGTTGCTCATGCTGTTGGTTTCTGGGACTACCAGTCCTTCATTACCGCTGCTGCCCTCTATGAGCCTCTTGGGTTTGGTACCACTGGAGGAAAGCTCATGGGACAGAAAGAAATGGCTGCGTTTCTTGGTCATGTTGCCAGCAAAACTTCTTGTGAGTTTTCCTCCAAACTAGGAAACTTTGATTTTAGTTGTGTGAAATACCATTAATCGAATGAATTCGGTGTCTTATTGAGCCATTTCTAAAGCACATATATTACTTTACATTATTGTACCATTATAAATGAACCATTTTGGGGAGCTGGTATGAATAGGAAGAATGGATGCTTGAGAGCTTCTCTCCATAACTTTTTTCATCTTATTAATCTGATCACATTTAATGAAAATGGATATTCCCAAGGTAGCCTTTTTTTTGTTTCTATGTTGTAAGCAGCTTTGCATTAGCATGAGCCTTACTGTGATGCCTTATAGGTGGCTACGGAGTTGCAACAGGAGGGCCTTTAGCTTGGGGTCTGTGCTACAACAGGGAAATGAGCCCAAGCCAATCTTACTGTGACGACTCATGGAAATTCAAGTACCCTTGCAGCCCCGGAGCTGAATACTATGGACGTGGTGCCTTGCCCATTTACTGGTACACAGTTCTTTTCGATTTTGAGGCTCTAGATGAATTAAAAAAAATTGTGAAATATAAGATTTTTCATTCTTTGGTGCTCAACTTTAAGGATCATCTGAGGCTAAGGTAGTTTTCTTGTGTTTATTTGAAGGAACTTCAACTACGGTGCAGCTGGAGAAGCCCTGAAATCTGATCTCTTGAACCACCCCGAGTACATTGAGCAGAATGCCACACTTGCCTTCCAAGCTGCAATATGGAGATGGATGACACCAATCAAGAAATCTCAGCCCTCGGCTCACGACATCTTTGTTGGAAACTGGAAACCTTCAAAGAACGACACTTTGTCCAAACGTGGTCCAACTTTTGGAAGCACAATGAACGTCTTGTACGGAGAGCTAACGTGTGGTCAAGGTGACATTGATCCAATGAACAACATAGTCTCACACTACTTATACTTCCTTGACCTCTTGGGTATTGGAAGAGAAGACGCAGGGCCAAACGAGGAGCTCAGTTGTGCGGAGCAGAAGCCTTTCAACCCTTCGACCGCACCTTCTTCTTCCTCTTCGTAAGTCTCTGTATCATCATTGTTCTCAAGTCTCCTGCTTTACGTCACTGGAGAAATGTTACGTAATAAATGAGATTGCTTGTGGTAGAAATCTGTGGTTTTTTGTCTAGGGCATGTGCATGTCCCATTGTGCCTGTAGAACTTATGCAAACAAAAGATGCTATATTTTTTTGTATATTTTTAATTATTGTATTTGCAGAAAAAATAGAGAAAGTAAGGAAAACATTGATGTGTTATGCGTATGATTTTCTATTTGTTTATTATTATAAGATATGGTTTTTAAACTTCTTCTGAATTTTGCAAACGAACATTTCATTTAAAAGACCCATATTATATCTCTTCTGCATTAACTTTTTGGTACTAATTTGCTTTTACTTCTTCCTCGTAGTTTAGTATCTCTTTTTGTGCATAGAATCAAAAACACTTTACTCGAATGGAATACATAGAACAATCAGCAGATTGATGAACAAAGAGATCTAAATATATTGTTTACTGACTTGCACTGAAAAGACCAAAGAGAGAGAGAGAGGACGCAGAGCAAACTGGTGTTGTTTGGCGTAGTTGAAAGAGAAGAGACTGCATTGGACTCTTAAGGGCAAACAGTCGTTGAAGACACAGCTTCTGCCGGAGAAGAGAGAAGAACACGGAGGCATTTCAGACGAAGGTTGATTATTGGACACAGTGGAACATTTGCTCATTACCTCAACTCTCATCTTCTTCTTTCTCTCCATTTTCACCTTCTCTTCACTTTCACCTGCGTCTGCCTCACTGTTGGTTCGCTGCTTTTGCTCTCACATGTTTCCACAGAACCTATGCATACATCCCCGATTCTCATGTCTATACAATTACAATGAAAAGTTTAAAAGTGTTGAAGCAAGAGGTGACCAAAGATGGAATTTGAGTGGTTATGAGATATGGCCATTAATGCACAGAGAATCAAAAAAGGTGGAAATAAAGTTGCACTAGAAAGGACTAAAAAAGACCGATAAGGACTTCTTTCTTCACATGTTGTGTGTCAGACTGAAGAAAACTATACACCTCTTATTTCTGTCTCAAAACTTAATCCCTCATTGAATCTCTAATCACAGTGCTTATCAGATACATACTCAAATATATTGTTCTGTAGCATGATATGGATATATAGATGGAACCATCATGTATAAACTTAATAAATAAAAGAAACACCAGATGGAGGTTCATTTGAGTCTGGAGAAAGAAGAGAATGCTGCTTTTTCACTTACCACTGACTATAATGTGCCTCTTGTTACATAAAAGGTTAAGAGATACCGCTTACCTCTCAGGCCTCTGTCCACTCTTTTAACTCACAGCGAGAAGCATGAATATTTGCCTGTTGTTGTTCGCCTTCCATGTCATTAACAACACCTCGGCATCTTGGGAAACCACAGTAACATGCAAGGCGCTCATCAATTGAAAAGAACCTGCAATTTTGAAGATAAAAACACAGCAGATGATAATGGAATTCAAAAGGAACCTGACAAATAATGGGCATAAGAAAAACCTATAATCATAGGTCAACTCCTCCCATTTTGCGACATCCCTCTTTGCAAATATGATAATATGCTCATCGCCATTAACACTAATGACTCTTGAATAGCAATTTGGCTGAACAGAAGCAAATCCATAAGAAATATGATGATTGCAGATGCTAACTAAATCAAATACACACCATCATATTCTACTTGACCAGACCAACCTCACATGAGTGATTAATCAGATGGGCAATGCTTCCTGTCCTTGTTGCATCTATGACCCGCTCATTATCAATTCTAAACATGTAGGTACCGGCACCCTATATCACAAAAGAAATTGTACAAGGTACAAGGTCAGATACACACCACCATTGAGTTGTATACAGTATAAACTGTACAATGTCAGATACGCACCACCATTGAGTTGTATATAAGATGTTCTCGCTTGTCAGCTATTGAAGGCCTAACAAGTTCACCAGTGTATTCAATCATCTGCACCCATCCAATTCACAACATTCTCATTACCGACGCTTTGTTATGCAAGAATGTGCAGTTCAAGTAAGAATGCTAACCATATCTCCTGCCCTGTGCGGAAGCTTTGCAAAGATCCCAAAACCATGAATCCCTGATTTTCCTGTAAAAGAAAATTCATTTTGAAGAGATCTTAGGCTTTATGGGAAGATTTCCTCGAATCCAAAGTAAAAATAATCATATGTTCAGAGATCCCTTACAGGAATGCACATGCATCCCAAGAATTCAAGAAAAAAGAAGTCCTAACAATTTTGTGTCCTTAAAGAATTTCACTAATTGATCTTTAACCAACCCCCCTCCCTCTTCTGCTCCCCCAAAAAAAGACATAGCAGAAAGTTTCTGCGAACAAATAGTAACATCTTTTAAGACTGCTGATTAAATGCTTACCAAATGCTAACCTCTTCCTGTATGTTTCCTTCATGTATCTATATTTCTCGGTCATAGATGGAATATTGCTGGGAGTAATTATCTGCGACACCTTTGATCCATAAATGCGTTCGTAGGTTGTAGAATCATGTCTACAGTATCCACCAACTATAAATGGCTGATTCTCAACAAATAATCGTTTTGAAGAAGCACCGACAAGAGCTTCAGGTTCCTTTCGTCCTCTTCTTTTGAGATAATTATACGGCTCTGCCAGAAACAGAGGTAAAATACGTTAATAATCCTGCAAGTTAAAGCTAGAAACTGACCTATAAAGTGCCCCCCAGATGTGAACATTAATACAAGCAAGCAAATATCAAAATTGCGTGGGACTAGATTTCTGAGCTAAATATAAAAACCCACGAGAAAAATGTACGATAATTAAAGACATGTGAGACAAGAGAATAACAAGCAAAACAATTACATCCCAAACAGGTGCAGTAAATTTACACTTTTACTTCTAGCAGGTATTGATCAGTGCAACTAAATACCAGTACGAGCACAGCCAGATTGATTAGGAGGTGGGAGATACTCGACATTCTTATGAGCAGATTTGACCATGTACTCTATTTCTAGATGGTCATTTGATGTTTGTCGATGCCTCTTGCAAAATGAAAGCAGGCGAATGCACTGATCTGCCACATCATCCTCCAGTGCTAGAAGAAAAAGCCTATCCTCATCTGCAAGCTACAAGGACAGTACACAAATGCTATTATTGTCCATCTCTTTTGTGAATTCTGTGTGGTTGAGTAAACATGCATGAATGAACGCAGAATCTTATGATCCCCTGTAGGATATGAAAGTTACCTCAACACAGAGACCAGCAGCTCGTGCACATAGTGGATGATATGCCACTCGACAAGAACTGTTTGAACACTGAAAATGTACATCATTGTTTCTAGTTAAATACTTATTCAGTGGCTAATATTTATGTAAGAGTCTGAACATGGGCACCCCAAGCTCAAAAAATGGATCCTATCCTGGTCAAATATCTTTTCCTTCTACTGAATGCCAGTAATATTGCTTACAGGCAATTTCTACTAGAACTACTATCATGTGTGAATGGTTTACACATGATTCAGCTTTCTCTTGTCATCAAAATAATTCTTACTTGGATACAAGCTCCATAAGATACACCACAGATGCTGCACAATAATTTCCAACGATCCTGTTTTGAAGTGTTAAGAAAAGAAGACAACTAATTAGGCATCATATGGCTACAGAAAAATTGACTACGATGTGCTTCTCTCGTTCAAAGGTAACTCTATTTAAGACGAGAGCTCAAACCTTATTGACTCTATTAACCCCATCAATTGGTTCCATCTTCTTGACATCCAATAAGCAGGTTTCTAGATAATATCACAAGCGTTGCTCATACATCTTGGATAATAAAGGGAAATACTCCTAAATCCTTAGTAGAAAGCAGAAACATGCAGAATATCATATCAAATGGTGAAGACTGAACCTGGGATCCATATGGCACAAGCCAGATGAGCCCAGCGACCATCAGTTGTTGGCTTCATAGCACCCCCTGAAATATATTTTATTGGTCATTAACAAAATGATTAAAGACTTCACACTAAACGGGTTTGGTCAAATTACCTACTACAGGACAAAGACAGCATCGGGGAGGAATATCAAGACCGCCATGACAACACAAGTTGCATAACCACAGAATACCATCACGGGGTTCCAGCTGCCCATAGCATCTAGTATGGACCTAGTCCAGAATCAAAACTTTTGAAATCATCTAGAAAAAGAAACGATGCCAACCACTATAGAGTTTTGATCTAAAAGGATATGTAATAATATATACAACTCAGATTAAGTGCAATACCATCATTCTACATTTATCACATTGCAGGAACAAATTGTTCTCATATTCCTGCCAACAATAGTCAGAACTAACTTATTAAAGCATGCAAGATTAGATACGCATGCAAGATTAGATACGCATACAAAACTTTCCATCAAGAAGGACCATTTGTTAACCTCATCCATGTGGCAGACATTGCACTTATCGAGATCTTTCCAGTCCACCCTTACACGTCGGTAACCAGTAGGGTGATCTTGATACTTTCCCAAACTAAATTTGCGCTGAGAAACCTTCGAAGGTGCTCTGGACTGTAATAGCCCCTGCAAGATAGGCCAAGGCTTATCATAGGGCAAGTGAAATCACTAGAAGCTGAAGAATATTGCAAGGTAAGAAACTGGAAGTAAACACCACAAAATAATATAAAGAGAAGATTTTACTAGAGATTAATTATTGTATCTGTGAAATCGTCTATTATATTTGTGAACTTTGCATCGATTAAGAAGCTGGTTAGCTCAGTTTCAGGAAATCCCCTCGGAAGTTCAATATCAACAGAAAACGACCCTACCACTTAAAGAAAGATAATTCGGAAGGGGTAATTAGTTTTGTTTTATTTAAGGGTGCACGAGTCCAAGATGGTTGTGTGGCAAAATGGAAAATTAAAGTAACCCTAAACTAATTTACAAGTGGGAATACAAAAATTATAACTAAGAAACTTTAGAGCAAAGAGATACGGAGGAAGATTTAATGCATATTGCTTGATAATTTAAAACTTCCCTGCCAGAATAAAGGACGCTAATTATGCGTTTTAACTGCAAAACAGAAGGCAGAGCACCACACAGTTTCCAGCAAAACTCCTGAGTACAGTGAGTAAACGAGTAAAAGGAGACAAAATTAAGACCACTGCAAACAATTAAGATTCCAAAATACCTGTATAAGTTTATTGACTTCTGGGTCGGAGAATCCAAACATATCTGTACCAGATTCATGTAGTTCTTTACCCAAAACATCAGGACTATCAAAAGCACTCTGCCTCTTTTTTATCCTATTATATATTTTATTCCAGCAGGCAGATGGAGTGTCCCCTTTAAACTGTAAAAAAGGAATCAAGTATTAAAGCAACACATGGCTATAATGAACTTTCTATCCAAACAAGCTTTCCACCTGGAAACCTAACCTGCTCACCGCTGTTTGTCGTCACTCTGAAAACAGGGTGCGTCTTTGACTCAGCATCTCTAAGCACTTCCATCTTGTACATGGCAGATGCATGAGGATCTGCTTTAAAGTCAAGGAAACAAATCACGCATATTGATGAACTAAGTCAACCAACCAAAGACAGAAACTGCCTGGACAACATAGAAAAGCACAATAACTGGTAAATAATTGACCTTTCAGTGATACGAACTTTCTCATAGCTGTATACCCTTCAGGCCAAGTATGATGACTATCCTTGAAAAATTCGGAGTCTGTCACAATTCTTCCTGGAAAACATGTGATATACGCCTATGCATAATGAGCAGAGTCTATTCCAACCAAGGATGTCACAACATACTAATTTGTTTCAAACATTACCAAGACTAATTATTTGCAGATCTCCTATTGTATGCAAGCAATCTCCAACTTCAATTGGTCGCAACCAGACTTCTCCATCTCTTGTGTAATCATCACCAGAGTTTGAAAAATCCTCTTCTTCACTATTACTCCTTTCCGAACAATCAATATCCACAACTTTTTGAAGTTGATCCATCCTTCCTGGAAGCTTATATTCTTTTAGGTACCTGGGTGAGGTCAATTACACCAATTTAACACAGGCATGCTCTTCTTGGGAAAAACATAGGGAATGATCTGTTTGTTAACTTCGCTAGATTGGGAAATTAAAAAGTAGAATGCCAGGAAAAAGCAAGAGAAACTTGCATTTTTGCTTCCTCCATGGCTTGTTCAAACCGAGGTTGCTTGCATTTTAGAGGAGACCGTAAGAGAAGCCCTTGAAGAAATGAGACCGCTTGTTTAACTTGTATTCTATACAGAAAAAAGGATAAAATGTACTTGGCAATTATGATGAGTAAAGCATTCATTCAAAAATTCAGTAAGATGACAAAATCTCTAAAGATTTTAAGAAGATTTGCTAACCTCGCAAAATCATGGGTACCGAAAAACTGTACGAGGACTGAACTTCCTCCAGATGCCTTGTTGTTTAGACCTTTCCGCTTTACAATAACAGATTCATCCACAACAATTGCCGGCCACATAGCATGACCTGTCCGGAAAAGTTAACAAACACATCAATCATATGCTTCCTAGCAACACCATGTTCTTATACCATAAAGGGAGGTTATATATGCCTAAATATTTAATACAGAAAATTAAGCAAATATGTGTACAAGAAAACATAATTTTGTAAAAAGTATTAACCAGTTAGTTTCGCCCATATGATGTCTCTTGGCTCGAAATCTTGGCACCCCTCAAAAGAAGCAGCCAGTGCAACCATCTCATCATAATCTTGACTACCGACAGCCACATCATTAGAACCAAAATTCATGTTTAGCAAAATCATATCTTCGCGAGAAATTAAAAATTTGATCTTTTCACGATGAAGAACTAATTCCTCGCCATCTCCATCTCCATATTTAACCTGTAGAATAGTTTTTACAGTGATGAAAAGAACAACCATTTAGATATTCCAACAGTAACAAAAAAATCTAAAAATAATGGCACGAGTGATGAGCCAGATACAATACAGTAATAACTTACAATGTGATGCTTTTTCTCTACATTGTATCCAATGACAGAACCAGGATACCATTCAGCATCCAGTGGCCAAAAAACCTAGAGATTAGATAAGCATCAACTGTTAACAGGCCCCTCTCATAAAGATGAATTGGATTAGGTAAAACAGATAACTATATAGCTCATCGCTTGCCTTGCATTGCAGCCCAATGAAAGCTGTAGGATCTACACCATCATAACTCAACCTGTAATGCCAAAACTCGCCCATCATACAAGAACAAACGAGCATATAGTGTGTCAATTATCACTAAAACGCCAATTGCTTGAACACCACAAAAAACTAGTGCAAAAAAATATGAAGAAGCAGAAGGAAGCCATTATTCTGAGAAGCATATACATTTCAGCCAATGACTTATCTCTAAGATCACAAAGCTCCAAATATCCATCAAATGAAACCGGCATAATAAATGGTAAGTGAATCCTAACCTGACCCATGTCTTAACTGTGGCAGAAGTTGGGGATACCTTCTCCTGATTCTTGACAGAAGTCTTCTTACTCCGGGAAGAGCCATTTTGCTTATGTCCATTACACTCAGCTTTAATTCGACATCCCCTTAAACGCGGGGTAGAAGAGACGCCTAATGTAGTCGAATCCACGCCCAATTTCATCAGCTCTCCATTAACAACCCTCGTTTTCTTCTGCTTCTTTTTCTCCTCATAGAAATGGTTTTCATCATGCTCCGAACTTTCAATTTTTACAATCCCATCTTTTATCTCGACTCCATCACCCCGAGCCATAGCTGACTCCCGCCGCCGCCTCTTACGGCGACAGTAGACGTGAAAAAGCTCCGGTCGACGATGAGGCCGCATCCCAAAATCAACTGGACAACCGTAGCTTTGGAAAGCATGACTCATTGGGAGCTGGGCATTGAGGTTCTTGGACGAGGAAGACGAAGCGGAGTAGACGCGCTCGAGAGAAGCGTAGCGAACGGGATTATCAACGTCGTCGTGGAGTTCAATTTTGCTTTGGGTGTCGTTTTCACACGCCATTGAAATCATTTGGAAGAAGAGAGGGAAAAGCGGTTTGGTAACATTCTCTCGCTGAGCAGAAATTGATATTGAAAATGTTAGGATCTCGAGAAAAAGGGTTTAAGCGAAAATCGGATGGTCTCAAAGAGGAGAAACTAGTGTTCCCCCTCACCACAGTATTATTGGATTATTGTTATTATCACTTCTTCCAGATCTGCTATTCGCTCAGATATCACAGATATCAAAGTGTATGTATATGCGTAAGATTAAGGTACGTCACCGTTTTGAGTTGATCAATCTGCGTCTGTTGTCGTCTCGTTAATAGTCTGACTTACCATGAGAGAATTGTTTGAACCAAATTCATTTATGTACTAGATTTATGTCATGGAAAATATTAATAAATTATATAAATCAAGAAAGAAAAAAATAATTATTTTTTATTAATTTAATAATATTTTTTAGTTAGTTTAATAAAATATATTAATATTCTAACTAAATTAATAACAATAACATATATTATAATTATTCGAATAAGTTAATCTTATTTATATATTTATTTGAAATTTACTGTAATGATAAAATATAATAATACGTAAGAATAAAATTATTTTTTTAAATTGTTTCTCAAATAATATATTAGGGATTAGGTAATAACTAAATCTATTTATATTTAATTAAAATTATTTACAAATTAACGTATTAAAATATTAAAAAAATAAAAATTATTATTTTTGTAAATGTAATACTATTTTTTGGTTAGTTGAATAAAATATATTGATTTTTTAACCAAATTAATATCAATGGCATGAATTGTAATTATTCTAGTAACTTAAATATTTTTATATATTTAAACTGAAATTCGTTGTAGTGTGACATTTTTGTTATCTAAAGTTATTTTGCTAAAAAAAATTTCAAATAATATATTAGGGATATGCGGTCTGCAGACTTGCGAGGATAAATTTATTAATTTATTTAGATACAGAAGTTACATTATATACACAAAACTGTAAATACCTACTGTCGAATTTTTTTATATTGACTTCTTCAGTCTCCAGAGTCTTGAGTTTTACGATGTTGGGACAGTTTATGCTTGTGTAGATGGGTTTACATCTGAAGCTGAAGTTTGTGGAGTCCCATAATTCCACAAGTCTCTCAGTTGTTTCCTCACCAACCCAAGAATCACCGTGATTCCTGTAATTAAGAAAATGAAAATGTATATAAAGTACTAAATGAATAAGAGTTTCATATCAAAATTGAGAGTTTGTTTTGTTGAGATTACCGAGCGTGCAAGGGACAAGATAGAGCAGTGCAGGTTGACCATGTCCATTCATAACATACAATCCCAAATATGTTAAGAAAAGACCAAGTCCGTATCCAAACATCAACCAAGGGAAATAACCATTCGAGATCCCCTTATTATTTTCCTTGTCATATCTGAGAATAACCACAGCATTTTTATATGCATTCAATCATCATTATGTATGACAAGAGTTTGTTACCTGAAAATAAAGCATACGAGAAGGCCTGGGAAAAGAATGTCTCCAAAACCGATCATGTTGTAACCACCCCATGGATCAGAAAGCCTTGGAAATCTCAAAAGCATGGGAATAGATTCTCCAGTGTCTTTGCTCCCACGTGCAACCTATTACATAGATGATGAATATATGTGATCGAGGTTTACATATCATCTCACCTTCTTTAGCTCTCTACTTTGTGCAAACATATATTGTGATGGATTTACACACGATTTGGTTTGATGAGCTTCGAAATTTATAAGAATCACATGACATGGTACAACGTCTACAACTATAACTCAAGGACAATTCGTTTCCTTTGCAGAAACAGAATAATATATTAAGGTGTTAGACACACTTTTGTAAATGAATTAATTGAAAAAACTCACCGCAATCATAACACTTTGCTTGAATATTAGTGGTGATATGAATACCCAGAAGATGTCATAGAAGAATGCACAACAGAGAAGAATGGTAGCAACCTAAGTGCGAGGCACCATTAGAACACACAAAGGGATCACAGAAAGAATAAAACAATGCAGATGAGAAATGTGTACAGAAAACTTACCCTGATATTAGGTAGCCGAGCCACTTGCAGGACATTTATCATCAAACAAATACCCTGTCACATGACAAATCAAACTTAGAAAGCCAACTAAGGACAATGCTGGACCACAAACATCCTAACATAAAATCAGAAAAAGACTAATTGCTACAAATTAATAGTCTAGTGACTAATGTCTGAAACGAAACATAATAGCCTTAAGTTTTACTTGAACCACAAGTGGAAGTAAATGCTGAGTACGTCAAGCCAATAGTTTTATAGCCATACATACAACACTAAATTTGAAACAGAAGAACCAAACATATAGATGATTTAACTTCAAACAACTATAAAATTACCAGGGTAAAGAGGAGTAGAGGACTTACAAAAATATCTTGGCCAACCCATCCATACGAAGCTTTGCGCTTCAGAAACCAGACAACAGCAACCACAAAGCAGAATAACAGAACCACGAGTGAGAGAATTGGGGTATCCCCAAACAGAGGGAGTTTCACTTTCTTCTGGCCACATTTATTGCATCTCCTGCAGAAATAGAAACATGAATAAGAAAAACTACCCCATGATTTTTTTTAACTAGCTAGAATAGAGCTCTTTTCATGGGTCAACAGCTTATTTGGGTTTCTGAGAATACCTTGTTATGAGGGTAGTGATAATATTGTGCATTCCCTGAGATTAAAAATGTATTAATAATGATGACATTGAGATAACGGTGCTTAGGTTAGCTAGCTTCTATATTCATTTCACATGAAGAGTTCATCATGTTTTGTATTTCTAGTTGGGAAATAATGCTAAAAAAAGTTTACTATCTATAGTTCTAGCTAATTGAGCTACGAAACTAAAGGTATGCTTAAGTTTAGCCAACATTACCTGTATACCACCAATGCAGAAAAATACAGTCAGGATCAAGATAAACCACGATGACATGAAGAAGAAGAGCAAAATGAGGAATGTGGACGCTGATATGACAAAGATAACAGCACCCCTAGCACTGATATCAAGAGTTTCATCTTCAGCGTCATTTTTGGTACCATCATCATTTGAAGGTTTCTGCCAAAATTTTCAGATGTTAGGATAAGAACAAGAATTAGTGTATAACTAAGACAAGTGTATGTTTAAGTAATTTCCATGGTAGAAGAGGCGGATATACCAGAGATAGGTCAATCTAATTGAATTCTATATATATATATATACATATCTTGTCGCTACTTCATTTAATAGAATATATTGTCAAGATTTCATCTATGATCAGATGTTAAAAAGAAGTTTAGTTTCAGTAGAACCCCTCAAATGCAGTGTGGTAACCTTTGGTGATAATTCATTCTGCTCATCGTTCTTCTTAGGACTGGTGAGATGTGACCAAACAGAAGCAATGAAAACTGTTCCAACAGACATTAGCCAGAGGAATACCACTGCATAATCCACAATTGGGCTTTTTGGAGCATACAGTAAAAGCTCCACTGCATCAAAAATCATAGAGGAAACGACATAGCTATCAAAACGATGGTAATAAAAAACAGATGGGATATCACAGAAATTTTGCCCCAAATAGAGAAGGCTTAGATCTTACCTTTCTTGTTTTCCATAATGGATTTCTTCAGGGCATCTCCAGATGACATTGTAATCATCAAAACAGGTATAGAAAGATTTAAGGAGGTGTCTTTCTCATTGCAAACCATCTCATCCAGCTCTAACAATGCAAAGATAGGTGAAAGATATGTCAGAGGCTCATGGAAACAAGAATCGCAAGGGTCTTCATTTCAAAATCATCAACCTTCTTTGTCATTTATTAACACCAAAGCTGCAGCTCCTCCTGACTGTGCAATTTCAGCCTTAGCAGTGAAAGTACATTCGCCACGTACAGATAACGCAATAGAACCAGATAGCTGCACAAAGAAAAATCGTCTCTATAAACATTTTGAGATGAACTCATTCATTCAAAGAACTCCAACAATCAACATTAAGCAATGGATTATGAACAGTCGGTTCTCTTCAAAAGCTTTGCAAATCACTAAAAAAAACTACAAAAGAGGATTTGGTTCTGGAAAGCAAAGAATGAGAAGAAAATGGAAAACCTTTGAGGTTAAACTGGAGCAACTGTTCAAAGGAGTGGTAAGAGCAACCGGCAGTTTAACAGCTTTGTCTTTATCAGATGGAAGCATGGCGCCAAAGTGAGCAGTCATGCCTGTTAAAGTTTCGCCGTTTTCTCCGTTAACCCAATTCTCAACTTTGACCTGGTAAATATATTTCAACATTAATAAACGTTCTATTGATTTTAAGAATCTTATAAGTTTTTTGTCAAAGAATCTTATAATTTTTTTTATCATAATCATGAATAACTACCATAATCACCATCAATCTCGGATAAAAATCACATTGGGCGATTTCAGTTCAAAGAAAAATAAACAGTATTTGTGAAATCTGATTGCATTCCTGATATCGATTCGAAACAATCAATAAGATATACGTACGACAGAAAACGATTCGTTTATTAATAAACACCGGATAAAATTCCATTCCCCTACGAATATTCAAGTGAAAATTTCCAGAATTTTTGATGAGGGAACCCTACACATTCCAATAAACTCACCATTTGAAATTCATTGGTACAGCCGGGAATTTTCGAAGAAGTGTCATTTTGCGGAGGAACATCGCCAGCACCTGCGCACAACAGACAGGTCAGATAGAGGGCCACAGCGGCCGCGATAATGCGGCAGCTAAACGGAGGTAAAAACATCGCCACCGTGAGAAAGAGAGAAGAAAGTTTTTGAAGAAAGAAGAAAGAAAAAGAAAAGAGAAAGAAAATATTCTCCGTTAGTCTTCGTCTTTACAAAGCCTTTTCGGATCTTTTTCTCAAAATTAATTTCCATCGTTTATTTAATGAATGATCTTAAATAGAGAAAAATTACAACGTAAAAAAAAATTAGATTACAATGAATAAATAATAAAAAAATATTTGCCAAATTAACAAATATTAGTGTTGTTCCTTTGGTCTCCACAGGCGGTTACGACTGCGGTTGCGGTTAACTCTGCGACTGCGGCTGCGGTCAACCCTACGGATGCGGCTGCGACAGATATTGTTTGTTTGTCTGCCGTCGGCGGTTACGGTTGCGGTTGGTCGTAGATTTTTAGTCGCACCATTGTTTTAATCAGCGATCGAAAAAATTGTGACACAGGACGCAGCTGGTGATGGTGAGTTCATCTTTATAAACTGTCGGAATTTAGTTGCTTACGGCTCACGTTATTGTAGATATCCAAAATTTTGTTAAAAAGTATTGTTATTATTATTACCACTAAATAAATATATTAAAGATTGAAACTTCTTGTCTCTATCATTTTCACGTTAATAAGTAATTAAGTATCATTTTCAACGAAATAATCTTCTCTGATCAATGATCCAAAATTACTCTGCTAACAATATAAAATGGAGTTGTGATTAAGATGCGTTAGAGACTCTTACGACTTCTCCATGCAAATTAAGTAGACGTTGTTAATTATTTATATTGTAAACGTAATCGCATTTAAATAAAAACGGTTTCGAAATAGTAAAATTTCTAATATATTATTTGAGAAACTTTTTAACAAAATAATCTTATTATGACGTGTTAATAACAAAAATACCACGATAACATGTCAATACCAGAACGAGTTTTAGTTTAAATACATAAAATGGTTTAAATTACTAAAATAATTACAATACATGCCACTGATATTAAACCTTGTACAATTTTAATACATGCCACTGATATTACAATACATGTCACTGATATTATAATACATGCCAACTAATATATTATTTTTTTTAATTTTTAATACGTTAATTTATAAATAATTTCAAGTAAATATAAATAGATTTAAGTTTTTTTTTGCCGACATAAATAGATTTAAGTTATTACCTAATCTCTAATATATTATTTAAGAAAAATTTAATAAAATAAGTTTACTCTCACGTGTTATATCATACTTACATTTCATCATTACAGTAAATTTCAAATAAATATATAAATAAACTTAACTTATTCGAATAATTACAATATATGTCATTGTTATTAATTTGGTTAGAGTATTAATATATTTTATTAAACTAATCAAAAAATACTATTAAATTCATAAAAAACAATTGTTTTCTTTTCTTAATTTATATATACAAATGTTAAAAGTAATTTGAAATAAAAGTTAAAATTATATAAATATTTAATTTATATTTATTAATAAAATATAATTTACAAATATTTTTTTCTATACATAACTTGGTATAAATCTAGTTATTGCTATAAAACACATATATGCATTAAGGAATAAACACACAATAGTCTGTAAACGTAAACGTAAACGTAAACGTGTTTTTCTAGCCCCACCCTTATTGACCCACACCCACACGTGATTCGTGAGAAAATTGAAAATTGCATTGATTACAGCTATATATGTGTTAACTATTCTTCACATAGTTAATGATGAATGATGTGATTTTGTAACCATCCTTCCGTTGAATTATTTTCTTATTTTTCTTATTTTTCTTATTTTTCTTATTTTTCTTATTTTACACTTGATAAATATAATTAAATTTATGATTCTAATTTTGGTTAGCAAAATAAATTATTATTTTCCCCAAATAAATATTTTGAGTGTATTTGTTAATATAATAATATTAAAAGGGATGGATTTAATTATGAAATTTGAAAAAGAGATATATAAGCAAATTAATTAAGAATATTTATAAAATTGATCTAAAATTTGCGTTTAATTGCAAATATAATCTCGTTAAATTTATTTTTGCAAAACTAACTATATATTTTTTTTATCGTTCAACAATAATTTTATTTACAATTGCTATTACGTACCATAAAAAAAACAACACAAACACCATAATAAACAATTTTTCAAAAATATTACGAAAATATCATATTATTCATTGTACACAACCACCATTGTCGTGGTTGTTGGGAGCTCTTAATTCCATCGACACACCCACCATTTACCTATATTATTTCATCAAATTTCATTTATATCAATCTTTTTCATTTTCTCTCACATTTTTTTCCAATTTCTCTATTCACACTACATTCAAAAGCTTCTAACTTTGTAAAAATTCATCATTATCCGTTAAAACAAGCTTATGTGAGTTTATATCGGTTATCTTTTAAGCCATATAGCTAAAAAATCAAAAACGAAGGTTAGTTTTCGTGTTGTGGTTTCGGTTATATTTTTCCAGTTCATAAAGTTACGAGAAATTTGTTTTGTAATATACAAAACATACTTCTCTAGCAGATTTCGAGAAGTCTTCTTTGTAAATAAAATACAAAGTATATTTCTCGAAATCTGTTTTGATCGAAAGAAATCTCTTTTTAACCGGGATAAACTGTTTTTATCAGTAAAACAGATTTCTCGAGAAGTCTGATTTGATCGAAATAAACCGTTTTTCTTACCAAAGCACATTTCCGGAGAAGTTTGTTTTGGTGAAAAAACAGTTTATTCCGACTGAATCAGATTTTTCGAGAAGTCTGATTTGATCTCAAAAAACATGTAGAGATTGAAACGTGATTGACATTAATACATTATTTTTTAGTTAAAAAGAGTGTTTAGTAATTTCTCTAACCTCATAAATTAGTTTTGCAATAATGTTTTTATCTTGGTTAAATTTGCATTTATAATCAAATTTAGATAATTTTTTACGTATTCCACCAATTAATTCTGATTTGATCAGAATAAACCGTTTTCTTCACCAAAACACATTTCCCAAAAAGTTTGTTTTTGTGAGGAAAACAGTTTATCTCGGCTGAATCAGATTTCTCGAAAAATTTGTTTTGATTCCAAAAAAACACGTAGAAACTGAAACGTAATTGACATTTCTACATTATTTTTTAGTCAAAAAAATGTTTAGTAATTTCTCTAACGTTATAGGTTAGTTTTGCAAAAATATTTTCATATGGGTAAAATTTGCATTTACCGTCAAATTTTATATCATTTTTACATATTCTACAGTCAAATTTTATATCATTTTTACATATTCTACAGTCAAATTTTATATCATTTTTACATATTCTACAGTCAAATTTTATATCATTTTTACATATTCTCCCAATTAATTATTGGGGAAAAAATCCGGCATCCGCGTGCAAAAATATATTACGTCATCTTCGCTAATCAGACAACTAAAACTGACGCACACGAGTGTGTATGACTACACGTCTTCTCTTCGTTTCTTTTCTTCTAATTTAAATATAGAAACAAAGAGATGACTTTTTTTAATTTGTCATGACTTTACAATAACATCTTCATATCACAAGCGAATATTCGAACAATCTGATAGTCAGAAATGAAACAATTGTGCAATTATTCACAACTTTGAACTTATTGTTTTCCAACTAATCAATTATGTCACCAAACCAAAGATCAAAGGTCTCATTGCATGGATTGTTTCGTTTTTTCTTTCAAGCAGTCTCTTTCATAAACTGTTCTTTCTGTCTTTGCTTTCACAAACACAATATTCTTATGTTCTTCACTGTGTGCAAGAAGTGTTTTGTTCTTTTTGTCGCATGATAATATTTTGGAGATTTAGCTGCATATCTTCTGGAAATCTAAAATTTCCACAATCCAACGTATCATATTTTCATTATTTATTGGGACCCTTATTTATTTAGTAAATATATTGAGTTGACTTATATTTTTATGGGTTAGATAAATCTCTAATATATTATTTGAAAACTTTTAAAAAAACTAACTTTAACCTGACGTATTAATAACAAAAATATAATGCTGACGTGTTAACACCACAACGAGTTTTAGTTTAAATATATAAAAGAGTTTAACTTACTAGAATAATTACAATACATGTCACTGATATTAATTTGGTTAAAAAATAAATATAATTTATTCAACTAACAAAAAATACTATTACATTTGCAAAAATAATAATTTTTATTTTTTAAAATTTTTTATATTTTAATTTATAAATAATTTCAAATAAATAGAAATATTTTAATAAAATAATCTTACGTGTTATTAACAGAAATATCATGTTGAATTGTTATGCTAAAGTAAATTTCAAATAAATATATAAATAGTTTAATTTATTAGAATAATTACAAGTATATCATTGTTATTAGTTTGGTTATATAATTAATATATTTTATTAAACTAACAAAAAATACTATTAAATTCGTAAAAAGTAATTATTATTTTTTTTCTTAATTTGTATATACAAAAATTAATGTTAAAAGTAATTTTAAATAAAAATAAAAATTAGATAAATATTTAATTTATATTTACTAATAAAATATAATTTACGAATATTTTTCCCAACGTGGGTATGAATCTAGTTTATCTTATTTGCCTTTTTTACTACTGTTACGAATACATCAACACCAGTAAACTTATAGTTGACGAACTTGGATTGTTAAATAATTATATATATGGTAGATAAGATCGTACCGAAATCTCATCGATCCATAACGTTGGATTCTATCAACGGCTTAATATTTCAATTTTCGTGGTGATACATTGATTCAAACATTGTTATTTCAACGATAAAATTCACGTGAATTACCTGTTATGTACTTATGTGGGAAAACGAATGATATATATGAGCTATTAAGCAAATTAATTAATTGAGTTTTCCTCTGAATTCTAGCTAATGAATATTGTTTTGAGTTAAAAAAATACCAGCCAGAAATCAGCAGAAGACTCAATTTGTGAATAAAATTAACGACTCTTATATCTCGATATCAATATTTTATACTGAAATCCAAAAATCTGATCGAAGAAAAAGAACAAGAAGACACATAAAACTGAATATTCATGTATTATCATTTGGAAAATAAATTCCTATACAGAGACTGGTTTATATTAGTCAATTCAAGTATAACGCAATATATATAACAGAAGCATCGTATATAGGACGGCTAAAACGTTTTGTTCACACATAGCTAGAGAGATGTGATGTAATGATTAATTTTAGATCTGTGAAATAATTATAAACTATCTTGTAAAAACAATTAGGTTTTGCATGTGTACATCGATCTATATATGTACTTGGCATGTACAAGATAGCTAGGGTTACAAGTATTTTTTGTCCTATATATCTTCAAAAAAAACAAGGTCTAATTCTAGACCTAAAAGATATTATAGTAAAACATATTATTTGAAACAGAACCAATTAGATATGCCGCTTTGGTCGCTGCGTTTGTTATCTGCAACATTCGACGTCGTCCCTTACCCAACATCTCACTTGTTCTGTTAAACAACTCGCCACCAAAATTGTTTTCATTAACCGCTGATTCCAAGCTTCTTGGACGGTTGACTGAATTGATGTAACTCTCAAGGTCATGAACACAAGAAATATTTTGAACGTCGAAGAAATCGAGCGTGAGTTCGACTCCAACGTGAGTGTAGCAAGAACAACTCCAAGGAAGCTCGTATTCGCCACCTAAAGCCCTGAAATTTTCGTTGAACAAGAAACCGGGAAGTTTCGTTATCGGATCGTTTACATTCGTGATCCTCAAGACCTTGACTCCTAGCTCCTCACACCGTTTCTTGAACCCCAAGTTACCCACCCTAGGACCAGCAAACGAAAACACGGTTACAGGAACATCCGTTTCGCCTCTTCTCTTGTTCAAACCTAGTTCCGCTATGTCATAAGCTAGAAGGTGAGCTAGAGAACTCCCCATACTATGTCCCGCAAGCGTTATGCTCACTTCCTCGCCTTTGTGTTTGTTCACAAGCCTCGAAATCTCGGAGAGAAGCTGCTCACGGCAGCTTTCTAGCCCGAATCTGCTTTCTTTCTCACTGGATGTGTATAAGCTCAAGAACCCGGATTCGACCTTGACATCGGGACGAGGGTTGTGAGGGTCAAACCTAGCCGGAGTCAAAGAGCTCATTAGGTTAGCCAACCATTCAGGGTTTGTCGCAGTGCCACGAAACGTCACCATAATATCCCTCCTTCCCAAACGTTTCATCGAATCATCAGATGAAACTGCTACATACCCGATCCAACGTGCGCGGTTAGGTTCGTTCTGGACAGGGTTGATATTGATATCTGATGTGGCATATATATACTTGGTGACTTGGTAGCCATCAGGATCATGGATTTTAGATTCCTTAAGCAAACTCTTTTTGCCATACTTGCAGTTCAGATAACGTTTGGATTTAGGGTTTAAATCAAACCCTTTGTAAGAAGCAGAGAGTAAGTTCCCGTAGCGAGTGATCTCTTGTTGGAGAATAGGGTTTAAAGGGTCAATGAGATTTTCCCAGTTATTGCTTCCTTGTATCTCTTTCCAAACACGAGACAACGGTAGAGTTGTTGTTGGTGCGCGAGAAAGAGGAGCGATAGGAGAAGATGGAGCGATAGGAGAAGATGGAGCGAGCGGAGAAGATGGAATCGGAGGGGCCATTATCGAAGAAGAGATTACATGTCTTTTGGAGGGAGAGAATTGGCCTGGAGTGTATTTTTGTTGATAAGTTTTGTTTTTAACTAGAAATGGAGGATAGTTATAGTTCTGAGTGAAAATTTTGGCTGCCATTAACGTATGAGGAGAATGCAGGAAGAGAGAGAGAGAGAGAGAAGTTGGTTGAAGTTTAAAGGGAGACAAAGAGTGAGAGACAAATGAAGCTTATTTATAGAGTGAAAATGTGAATGGAAAGATCAGGAGAGAGAGAAAACGCTACAGATGTGTTCGGCGAGTATTGACTGAGAAATAAATATTCAAAAAGTTTGCATTGGTATAAGCTTTAATAATATTCAATTGTTAGAAGAAGACAAAAAAATATTAATAATTTATGTGGTCGGTTCGAGTTAGTAAACGTTTTTCTATTAATCTTATGATTCATGTTCAGTCCTAATGCTTCTCCTGTCTACTTTACTACTCGGTATATGAATAGAAGACAAACAGAATAAAAACAATAATGTTAACTAACGAATACATGAAGATGTATGGAAGTTGTGGTCGTTGAATTCTTATCAAGAAAACAAAATTGTCAATTATATTTGTGTTTACAAGGATGATAGATAGTTCAGAATGTGCAACGTCACCTCTAATACTAGGCCTGATTCATAACCCGCGGGTCCCGCCCCGTTTGACCCGCTGCGGGGCGGGTGCGGGTCGAGGAAAAGAAAAAAAAATATATGCGGGGCGGATGCGGGTCAAACCTTTAATTTAGCGGGGCGGGTGCGGGTTTGGTTTTTTTTTTTGGCGGGTTAGCGGGTACCCGCAATTTTTGGGTCAAATTACTTAACCAAAAATTTAAACCAATTAAATCATAAACCAATATCAATTTAATACTAAACCAATTTAATACCAAACCAAATTTAACCAAACCAAATTTAATCAAACCAATAGTATAAAAGAAAATAACCTAATTTCTAATCTTCACTTTCACTTTTCAGCCACAGCCGACCTCCATTCTCCAAAGTCCAACCTAAGGTGAGCGACCTCCAAGTTCCAACCATCTCCTTCCTAAGGTGATTTGTCCAACCTAAGGTGATTTGTCCCCGGCATAAATCAAGTAAGACATAGAGATTCATACAAACTATGCCCTATATTATGTCCCCCAAATCTGTAAGTAGCAAGGGGCACGAGAAATTATGCAAAGAAACTCAGAATTAAATCAAGATTCGAACTTTGATTCAATAGGAGAAGAAAACGGAACCGGAGATAGAGAAGAAAACGGAACTTTGATAAGTTTTACTCGTTTGATAACATTTCTTTCATCTTTCAAACTCTTCTGTTATTCGTATTGATTAGTTGATTAATTAATTATCATAAATAATTATTTCAACTTTTTGATGTATAATATTTCAGGCATATTTAGTTTAGGTTAGCAATTCTCAAAATGGATAATATTTCAGGCAAATGGTTTAGGTTCTAAATACTACATTTTGATATTTTTTAAATAATTTTATTTAGTTCATGATATTGATATGCAATGGAGAATTAACTTGTTTATTGATAGGTGAATCAAATGCGAAATGAGAGATTTTGCAAACGGAGTAAAAGAGTTTAAAATTTGTATAAATTGATGTTTCAAAAATTGAATTTCGATATATTTGATGTATTAATGTTAGATTTATTATTATTTGGATTTATTTTAATTAAATATTATTAAAAATTTTGAAAACGAAGCGGGTCGCGGGTCACCCGCAAACCCGCTTGATTAATGCGGGGCGGGTGCGGGTTAAAAAAAAATGATTCGCGGGTTTTGCGGGTAAAAAAAAATTATGAAAAAAAAATCATCAACCCGCCACGGGGCGGGTCCGACCCGCTTGACAGGCCTATCTAATACGTAGGACTACCACAAATCTATAATATATTAATTGAAAATTATTTTAATAAACTAATTTTATGTTGACGTGTGATTTACAAGTGTGTTATGTGTCATACTATTAGAACATTTTAAGATAAATATTACCTAGGACATAATTTATTAGAATATTTACGAAAATTGTTATTATACAGTATATTATATGTAAATTTCTAATATTTCGACATATAATGTATTCTATCATAAAATATAAATATAATATAAAACAAAATATAAATTTTGAAAAATTAGTCAAACAAAATATAAAACAAAAGTTTAGTTTAATTGAATATTTATCATATGTATAATTTTATCCAAAATAAATACAATTTAAATATATTTGTATAATTCGATTTTATTATCTATTTCATTTTTCTAACCAATATTAAAAAATTTTAAAAAATTATTTTAAATATAAAATAAATTATATATATATCTATTAAAATTAATAAAATAAATAATTAATTATTATCTATAAATATTTTTTTCCACCTCCTCAAAATCTAGTTTACTTTTTTTGCAGCTTACTCGAATCTTTTGTAAATCTGCCTCGATTGATATGCATAAATCGGATCTTTTTGAAATCGAACTCCAAATATTTTGGTTTGAAAAACATTAAAAAACTTTAGTCAAATGATTAAAAAAATATATGTGGAAAAAATATCAGATTTGAAGTGACAGAAAAGAAAGAATAAAAAGGCAAAGATAAAGGTCCTAAGTGGGGTTTGCTATGGTGTCGAAAAAGTAACTAAATGGCTGTATCACCATTTGATATATGATATACTAATATACGAATTAAACATTTACAACAAATATCTATGAGTGAGAGAATAATGTGAATACAATACATATGATAATGTGGATATTCAAATTATGATAGTCACTATTCGACTAAAATGCTACATAAATTCTTTTTGATACTAATAGAAATTCAACAATAGGTTTAAAACCATTTAGTTGATCCATCATTATCTATCCCTAATATATTATTTGAAATTTTTTTAACAAAATAACTTTACCATAACGTGTTAATAACAAAAATGTTATGCTGACATATCAACACCACAACGAGTTTCATCTTAAATATATAAAATGGTTTAAGTTATTAGAATAATTACAATACATGTCAGTGATATTAATTTAGTCAGATAATCAATATATTTTATTCAACTAACCAAAAAATAGTATTACATTTGCAAAAACAATAATTTTTATTTCTTTAAAATTTTAATACATTAATTTATAAATAATTTCAAATAAATATAAATAGATTTAAGTTATTATGTAATCCCTAATATATTATTTGATAAACAATTTAAGAAAATAACTTTACTCTCACGTGTTATTAACAGAAATATTATACTTACATTTCATCATTATAGTAAATTTCAAATAAATATATAAATAAGCTTAACTTATTCGAATAATTACAATATATTTCATTGTTATTAATTTGGTTAGAGTATTAATATATTTTATTAAATTAATAAAAAAATATTATTAAATTTATAAAAAATAATTATTTTTCTTTTCTTAATTTATATATATAAAATTAATGTTAAAAGTAATTTTAAATAAAAATAAAAATTATATAAATATTTAATTTATATTTATTAATAAAATATAATTTACGAATATTTTTTTCCACGCATAGCATAGCGTGAATATAAATCTAGTTATTATTTAATCTATGAAAATTAATATGGGGCTATGGCTATGAAACTGTAATTAATGACATTTCCTTTATAGTGAGTGATCATCAACCAATGACATATCATACGGACACAATGCACACAATCTCGCACACATAATTTATGTGTCACGCGTGGTCAAGTGTGAAAGCTTACATAAGTTTATTGGCATATCCACTATCACACACGTACGGACCACGGTTTGAGTTTGATGACTTAACCCACTTTAGCTTAAACTTAATTATGATATTTCGACATTCTTGGGTTGACATTTTCTTTTAACTACCAGATTGACATTTTTATATGTGAATTTTCAATAGAGAAGAAGAAGTGGAAGAAGAAAAAGTCTGCATAATATGTCACTTTGTGTTTTTTTCAATCTTTATTTATTATGTTGATATTTATGATAGTTTTTTTTTTCACAAAACAAAATTCCTTTTTTCCAAACATAACAATTTGGTCCAGAACAAACAGTTACTTTTCATCAACAAAAGACGTAGACTCAAATACTACAGATGAGGTCTAAAGATGAAGTTTATTTGTTTTCTTTGTTCCTTATTGGGTTTACTTCCGTCAACTACATAAACTTATGTGACTAAACCTATTTCCACCCGTACTTTTTGGATATTTCTTTAACTACATAAACTGTATTTTTCTTTCATAAATTACACAAACTTCATAAATTCTTATAATTGCATAAATTCCATTAATGTTTATGCGTTAAATAGCTACTAAATCTGGTTATAATTCGAAAATTTGATTTTAACTTGGGTTTATTTTGAAATTAAAACCAGATTTTCGAAGTAAATCAAAGTTTAATAACAATTTAACGTGTAAACATTAACGAAATTTTTGTAATTGGAATAATTTATGAAGTTTATGTAGTTTACAGAAGAAAATTACAATTTATGTAACTTATAAAAGACCCAAAAAGTACGAGTAGAAATAAGTTTATTCACATAAATTCGTGTAGTTGACAGAAGTAAACCTTTCCTTATTTGACTTCTTCGTGCGTTCGTGGAACTCTCAGTTTTTGTTTTCTTACTTTAATTCAATTTTTTATAATTCAAAATATAACTCTACAAACTTTGAATATTGAAAATACAACTCTATAAACTTTGTGTTTAAACCATTCTCCTTTTGTTCCTAGCAGATTGATGTTGTAGATATTTCCACAAATTTTAATTTTACAGATGTTCTCTACATTTTTAGTAATTAATGTTAATATTAATTAAAAATAGACATGTAAATATTTGAATTAGTATTTGTTTATAGTTATAGTAAGAAAGAAATAATGTATTTACCACTGAATATTAATTATTTCCTAATTTTATGTGAAAACTCTAGAAAAATATGCTTGAAGAACATATGAAGTATAGTATGGAAAAAAACGTTATTTAGGTCAATGATAGATTGTTATATTACGATTAACAAATTATAAAATAAATACCAAAAGATATACATATTAAAAATGATTCATTCAGTGTTCAAATCATTTGTGTTGCTTGCTTACATCATACCATCGTGTTTTTTGTGAACCACAACTAATCCACTCAATAGTTTAATATTTTTATACGAATATTTAATATTTTTTATTCATTTAAATCATATCGAAAATTAAAAATGGAACTACACATGTGAAATGGATGTAGAATCTATTTACTCCTCCCTAGCATTTTTTTAATTACAAAAAGCAAAATATTCTGCCATGTAATTAGTGGTAACTGTCGAATTTTGGGTACAAAAAAGTTAAAAAATCTAAGAAAACTTTGGGTTATTGAATTTGAGGAGAAGAACCCAACTTCTCTCTTTTCAACTCTTAATTTTCGATATGGTTCAAAGGAATAGTTATCAAATTATTCGAAACTAAAAGATTATGATTCTTCGGAGTCTCCTATGTCAGCTTTTTATTTGTCTCACAAAACAATGACCACAACTAAAGTGAAACTATTCAAACTATAAAAATAGTGTTATGACCGAAATGTTTGTCACTATAGAATTGATTGATTATTATTATTTTATTTTATAATGTTGAGAATCAAGACAATGATTCAAACATAAATAAGAACACCAATATGTTCATCTGGTTTACGGTTTTACCGCTACGTACGGAGTGGAGACTCTCCTCCACAAAAACATCCAATAAAACTATCGGAAAACACCTCCGACATGGTTTATACAAGTGGATCTCTCATCTCCGATCACAATGCGATCGAATACAAAAACAAGAAAAAAGACAAGAGAATAGAAGAAAGAAGTAGAGGAATCCCCGGAGAATACCATTCTCCCTCGCTCTAAAGCTCTCTCTCTCTATCATCGCTCTTCACGAAGAAGGCTACCCCTAGAACCCTAGGAAAATCTCTATTTATATATACATATATGTGTTCGTTTAATATCACATGTGAGAAGCACATGTCATTAACCTAATGTAACTCGAACCCTCTGTCTCCTAGGGAAGATTTTAAACACATCATTATTTTCTCTTAGTCCACCTTCCTTTCACGTGTTGTTTCAATTCAACCCTCTTTTCTTAGCCGATTCTTATTCTTCTTCCATGGTATTCAAGTTGAATCATAGTCAACATATAAAAGCCATTGAAGAATTATGTCAAATATGAATTTCGATAATAGTCTAATTCTGTTATGTTTTTTTGAATATTACTTTTGCTTTTCTGCAGTCTCTTTTGTTTGTTCGTATAACTCATTCAAGTGTTTGCAGCAAAATTTGGTTCCGATGTTGATTTTCAAACTTTTAAAGAATCAGAGACAAGTCAAGGAAGTTGCAGAGAGGATTCTTGAATTTGATTCTAAATAAAGGTATTGCTACAAAAGTCAATCAAAGACTTGTTCTCAAGCAGAAGGTCTCACACTCTTCCGCACAAAAAGAATAGTTGACAGAAAAATAAAGAACTCGGCAAGAAGAAAGAGAAATGCAGAAAGTACAGACAAACTTCTGGGACATTTCTATTCTCCTAGGAATCAACAACAAGAAGCAGTTTCTTTGTCTCTTACATTCAGACTGCTCTGATGCAAGAAATCTGGAATTACCTCAGGTGAATTACTTAGGTAAATGAGTGATTATCAAAGGTTGTAAAAGATGCTCTGAAGTTGTTTTATAAAACTGAAACAGAGCATGTTTAGCGTGTGTGCGAGTAAGAGAGTTTGAGAGAGATTTGCAAACATTCTGTAAAGGGTTAAGGCTCAAGTCTGAGCAAGTTCTTAGTGGATTATCTTCCGGAGAAGTTCTCCGGCGAGACGTATGGTCTGAGTTTAGACCCGAACTCGTAAATCTCGTGTCATCTCTTTCATTCTCACAAAGTTTCTTTCTAATAGTTGTTTCTCAGAAACTACAGAGAACAATAAGTTCATTTTCTGACACTTAAAGTCAAGATAAAAACGCTTTCTTTATCAAACATAACACCTAAACACAGAGAAGGTTAAAGGTTGATTCTTAACAATTTTGTTGTTTGATGATTGAACAAAACACATGCACATTGTATTGTTTAAAACAAGTTTAAAGGAACATTTTGATGTCTTGTGTCACTTCAATAAATATTGGTTAAGTATTGAATATGCAAGTTTGTATTCCATACCTTTTCTGCACATACATTCGACATGCTTATATGTATATGTACCTATCAAAATGCTTATATGAATAAAATTTGTTGACGTGTACATGTCAACGATCATTTACCTCTTAAGATCAGTTAAGAATCCTCACTAGAGCAGACTCGGTCCAGAATACTGCCGTTGCAGTATGGCAGGCGTTCACCTGTAAGTTGCAAACTTCACCACCAACAAATCTTCGCGACGTACAAACTTTGATCAAGCCCGCGCAACCATAAAGAAGCTACGTACTATTTCAAGTTTTCAACTATCGGTGTACAATGCAAGGATCTTCACCACGACGACAACATTATCACTGGCAATGTGCATCCTCATCCGTTCTTCTCCTTGAACCGTATTCTAGTTGTATTTTTAATCTCTCTGTCAGACAATGTTCCTTTTGCTATGTTGGAAGTGCCTTCATTGTGAGAAACATTCTGAAGCAAACAGAAGGTTTTTTAAAGAAGAACAACATCTTCCTCTCAAGTACATCTCATGGTTTATCAATGGTTTCAGCAACCATGGCAGAATGCTGCAGGAAAGGACTGCAGAGAGACAAAGAGAAGAAAGATTCAGACTTTCTTCACCTCGAAAACAGTCAAGGAAAGCCTGCAGATTCTCCGGAAAAGAAAAGTTTTGGCTCCTCAAGCTCAAAGTCAACAAGTCGACGGTTACTCCTCTTAAATGAAAGAAAAACATTGAGAGTTGTTTTCTGTCCGTTGAATGCACACTTGTAAATCCCATAGTATAAATGGGATCGTAAGAGAACAAAGAACAGTGTGTGGTGTAAGAGAAGAGAGAGTGAGCGTTATTTCATTTCCTAAGTCGTGAGGGAGAGGTGAGAGCAAGTTCTTGTAAGTTCTAAGTTACTCGGTTTGAGTTTAGTGGATTCCCGGAAGTAAAATTCCGGCGAGACGTAGGGTTGACAAGTTTGTCAAGCTGAACTCGTAAATACTCTGTGTCAAGAACTCAATCTTTCATTCAGCTCACTAAACAACTTCTAAAGAAGTTAACACACAAAGTACAAAACTCTATAAATCGACAAGCCTAATTCTTTACATGCTAGATCGTAGAAGATGTAACTGAAGAAAATATATCCGTTTTCCATCAGCCGCATACATGTTCGAGAGAGATGCACATAAGTTGAATGGATTTTAATATTCAGGTCACTGATAACATCACTAGAGAAAAAGTAAGGATGTCCTCATCCACTATTAGCAAAAGGAAAGCTTGCCTCCAATCTTTAGATCTAGAATGTATAAGAGATATGGTTTTGGTAAGAACAAAATCACTTGGCTGTTTTAAAAAATGCTTTTCAGATAAAGATTTGCATTAGAATCATTTGGCTTCTTTGGGCATATTACAGAAGTCCAACTAAGGGGATGCATTAAGCAGTCAAATAATAACAGATATAGCCAAACATGAGCTGTTCGAAACCAATCTCCTGTGTCTCTCCGTCTATATATGTTACAGAGGCATCATCAGAATAATAACAATTGACCTTTAGGCTTAACACAAAGATCTCAGTAGGTGAAAAGTAGATTCGGTCATCTAAAGGGCGACTGAGACATGACACTGAAGGCTGGAGATGGGAGAGTCTTCACAGGCGCCCAGATATCAGCCCCGTTGCTTTGAGCAATTCCTACTGTATACTCCATTGGAACAAGACATAATCCTATGTTTCTTAAATTGTACTGATCCAGCTCCACCTAGTTACACAGAGAGGAAAATCACTCGTTCAAGATATTCAAGTTCCATGTACGGCTCTCTCTATTCCAGACTAAAAATATGAACCAAAGTATAAACGGGATCATGCTCACCTGCGTGGCAGCGGAAATTGTTTGCAGATATGGAGCGCTTAGCACCTGTACAGAAAGAAAAGGAAAACTTGGTATTGAAAGAATTTATGCTTGGTATTGAACTTATGAAGAGAAACTAGCGGACCTTCACTTGTTCATGAAGGAACTCTATGTAATGCATTGCGTCTAGAAGAACTGATGCAGTATCGGTCTGTGGTATGTACTCGAAGAAGAAGATTAGAGAAAAGTATGGTCTCTAGATTTGCTTCAAAAACTAGATTTCTTGTTTACAAAAAAGTTACCTTTCCATAAGGGGAAACTATCTGTTGAAGAGCTGAAATGCGTTCTCCAACCTTGTCCTTCCTCTCCTGTTTTACCATTAAGTGAAAACAAGAAAAAGAATCATCAACATTGCACTCTTTTTGGTCTAGTGAAATCAGAAGCAAAGATCAAAGACCATCCATGAAAATTAAGGTTAAGCAAGACCTTGGAATTAAAAGAGAGATCGGGCTTATGGCGTTTGATGCTGTTTTCCTCGAGAGAGCAGACACTCTTCTTATTCTCCATCATCATTTCGGCTTCTCTTGAGAATTCCATTCCTTGTCAAAAGAGAAAGAAAAAAACAGAGCATCAAAAAATGCAAAAAATCATCAACTTGAAACAAGATTATACTACAATTAGGAAGTTACCATCTTAATGCAAATTGCAGACCAAAAAGTTACAGGATCTATGAAGGATCAAGATCATGCTTTTGAGCAACCAATGCAATGGAAGACATGATTTCGATTAGAATATTTAGCCAAGGCAAGATATGGTCAACGAAATAGAAGAGGATTTTTGGTCAGAGCTAGGCCTTAAGCTTAAGTATAACATTTTAAGATTTGTAAGCTCAATTGTAAGCGCAAACAAAAGATTAAAGTATTGAGTTAATTTAAACTTAACATATTGCATTACAATAACAAATCTATGAGTAGAAATTGGTAACCTTATCAAAGATGGTAACTTTTTGGTCACAGGTATTGTATTAACGAAAATCAAAAGGTAATCCAGCTAAAGATTAGCAACAAGAAGATGAGAGAGAAGTATATATTGCTAGAAGTTAGCTTTTAACCGATTAAAGTTTGTATAATTAAGCCAAAACTGAAGAAAACAAACAGAGCAAATGAAGAAAGAGAGAGAGAGAGAGAGCTTACTGAGAGAGAGAGAGAGAGAGAGCTTACTGAGAGAGAGAGAGAGAGAGCTTACTGAGAGAGAGAGAGAGAGAGATCACAAATTGGCAGAATAAGCTAACGAAAAGTTTTCTTCTTTAAGAACCCACCACCCAGAACTTGTCAAAGCTCCAATATTTCGTCGTTTAAACCCTGAAAAGAATTGCTTTTTTGTCCTTCGGCTTATGAGTTTTGACAAGACAAAACCTGATGAGACCCAGAATTGTTTCTCTGACTTTTGAGCTTTCTCAGTCCAAAAAGCAAAACCCAAAACCCGTATTTAGTATATAAACATCACCAAGATCGTGCTGCGAGGCGAACACAGGCTGAATTAAACTAACGTTGGTTCTTAAAAGGTTGTGAGATTAGAGCAGTCGCAAAAATCTCGGCATGAGAAAAGGAGAGAGAGAGAGAGAGAGAGAAAGAGGGAAGAAAAAGAAAGGAGAGAGAGAAAGAGACTGTCTATGTATTCTAAGCTTAACCAATCGAAAGCAAATAAAAAAGAGAACTAAATTCTTAATGATGCTGCTCGTTTCGACAATTCGAAAATCAGAATTCTACAGCTATTAATGCGCAACCTATTGAAAGAAGTCATCGTAGTTATACCAGTCCCAGGTAGAATTCGCTTTTTATTATTTTCAATAGGCTTGTCAATATGAGTGTTGACCCGCAAGTTCCGCCCCGTTTGACTCGCTGCGAGATGGATATGGGTCGAGTGAAATTTTTTTTTTTATTTGCGGGTGGTTGCGGGTCGAGCATTAGTTAAACCAAAACGGTTGCGGATTGCAACTTTTTAATTTGTGGGTTCGCGGATATTCGCAAATTTTGTGCTCAAATTAATTAATCATTTGAGATCTAACTAATTTAGATCCAAAATAATTTAAAACAAAAAAAATAATTTTATTAAATTATTTAAATATTTTTAGAAACTTTAATTAAATTATTAAATATTTTAATTTAAATAAATTTATTAAATATTTTAGTCTAATTAAATTTATTAAATATTTTTAAAAAATTTAATTAAATTCATTAAACGTTTCAGTTTAATTAAATTTATTAAATATTTTATTTTAATTAAATTTATTAAAAAAATTTAAAAATTTTTAAAAAATGAAACGGGTCAGCCGCTAACCCGTCAGACCCACTTGATTAATGCGAGACGGGTGCAGATTTGAAAAATTTGATTCACGGATTTCGTGGGTAAAAAAAAATTTTGCAAAAAAAATTTGTAATCCGATGTGGGGCGGGTCAGGCGGGGTGAATTTTCAACATTTACTCATTATTATAAATAGAACTATTTTTCCTTTTTTTTCTTGACAGTGACATTTTAAAATCTAATTTTATTTTTTCAAAATACTTGACCAAGTCTATGCACCATCAATCTTTTCCTTTCTTTTTCTTTGAATTTTGTATTGTTTTCTTTGAAATTAACCTAAAATTCAACGAGAGAGGTTAAGGCATCGGAGTCTACTGACAGTCACTACAATTCTCTGATTTGAAAAAAGCATATATATATATATATATATATCAATCAATCAATTAAACAATGGACAGAAAACAATCACGTCGCAACAACTATACTTTTCTCTTATTCCTTATTTCAATAAATATGATTACAATTCTATGCATAAAATAGTACATTTATATCCATAATTAATCATTAGTGTTAGTTATAGGAGAAATTGAATGTAGATTTTGATGATAATTAATTAAATAAATTGAAAGACAAGTAAAGACAAAATTTTAATTTGTTTGATGTAAATGCAACTCACAAGACTCAAAGCGTTCAAACACCTTAAAACGCGCGTTAAGAATTGTTCACGTGGAGAGAGGTTAAGAAGAGACGCGTTTTGAAACGCAGACGCGGAAGGGAGTGATCGCGTGCGGTAAAGAGTTAAAATAGCGATTTGTGGGGTCACCGGCATACAGACCATGCGGTCGCAAAAGTCCAAGGAATCAGCGTTTCTTTCAAAAGGTACGTTTCTGTGGGACCCACGCGTGTTTGGGTATTTGCCCTCTTGTCACTTTCTTATTTGTCATTTTTTTCGTTGTGTTGTGGCGAACCGGATTAGGTAGATGCTATTATTTTTGTTTTTTTCGTACTTATTTTCTTATTAATCTCATAGAAAGATACATAAACCGGCCAAAAATATATATATTCTGAGAGATAAAGCTCAAAAAGAAATCATTTTGGAAATAAAACTAGATCAAACAAAACTCACATACAACATAATGTTGGCCTTCAATCTAGATAGATTGATCTGAAATCTGATTCAGATACAATTCTATTATAGTCCCTATAGGTGGTAATCAATACTACTCATAATAGAGATCAAAATAAAAGAAAACATGAATAATGAAGAAAAGCAATTGAAACATAAGTACTATCGATGGATCATTGAACCAAAAAAAAAAGAACCATTTAACCAAGATAATCCCACGACCAAATCCACACAAATTCTAGATATTGAAATCTAAATAAGTTTTGAAATCCCGGATAAACCATTAAAATTTGAATTATGTATTATGTAGAGGGTTTACTTCCATTAACTATACAATATATTTTCACATGTATTTTTTGTGTCTTTCATAAGTTACATAAATTATATTTTTCTTTCATAAATTACACAAAGTTCATAAATTATTTTAATTACATAAATTCTATTAATTTTTACACGTTAAATAGCTATTAAATACGGTTTTAATTCGAAAATATAGTTATAATTTGTATTTATTTTGAAATTAAAACCAGATTTTTAAAGTAAAAGTTTAATAACAATTTAACGAGTAAACATTAACGGAATTTCTATAATTGGAATAATTTATGAAGTTTATATAGTTTACGGAAAAAAATATAGTTTATGTAACTTATAAAATACCTAAAAAGTACGGGTAGAAATAAGTTTATTCACATACATTACAAATTTATCTTGAAAACTATTTACTATATTTTAGTTCAATGAGTTACATAAACATAATGTTTCTCCAAAAGTATTAAACTTCAAAATTATTTCAATTACGAAATTTAATGTTTATCGTTAAATTGTTATTAAACCTTGTTTTACTTTGAAACTCTTAGTTTCAAACTAAATTCAATTTTAGATTTAAAGAATATTTTAGAATTAAATAATATAAAATAAGAATTTAATACGATAAAAAAATAAACAATCCGTGCATAAGGTACCTCCTAATTAAGTTAAAACCATAAAGATAAGAGCAATTGTCTAAAATAATACTATTTGAAGCTTTTGTTCTAAATATAATATTAATCATTTAAATTTCTAAAATTAGCATAAATTTAATATTAAAATAATTAAAAATCTTATCTTAATAAAACAATTTAAATCCTAAATTGAAAACAAACATTATGTTTTAATTTTATATATATTTTATTTGAAATAAAAAACTCTTTTCACATAAAATTTTATGCTATTTTAATACTTTTATTTTTAATCTGCTATATTTAAAAAATAAACCTAAAAAATATTATTTTAACGTATTATTATAAAGGATAATTACATAGCCAATATAAGTGATAAGAAAAATATGTGTATTGCTTAAAATTAATAATTAAAAAGTTTATAATAGAGTAACTTACCGTTGTGTAGAGGTAAACATTTAAAAATGCAAAACGTTAAGATTTTCTATGAATCATATGATGTATCGTTGGTTCTCAAATGAAATGCAATTCTAATTGTAACGAATAAAATTGGGTTTACTTCCGTCAATTACACAAATTTATGCGAATAAACTTATTTCCATCCGTACTTTTGGATCTTTCATAAGTTACATAAACTATGTTTTTCTTCCGTAAACTACATAAATTTCATAAATTATTCCAATTACAGAAATTCCGTTTATGTTTACACGTTAAATTGTTATTAAACCTTGTTTTACTTTGAAACTCTGGTTTTAGTTTCAAACTAAATCCAAGTTAAAACTATATTTTCGAATTAGAATCAGATTTAGTAGCTATTTAATGTGTAAACATTAATCTCTAATAGTCTAATTTAATCAATTTTTTATTTAATCACAAATAATTTAAATTTTTGGGGGGAAAATATTGATGGAGAGAAGTGTAACGGAACAATAAAGTCGTCAATTTCGTCATATAAGGTTTGTTGAATGAGTATATTCATATTTCCATGATTTCAGAGATAATTAGCATTTCATCGCTACTGAAACTTTGATCTCACATTCCCCACTACTCTTTCGTTCTCTCTAATTTCGTCTTTCCACAATTTATTTTCCGCTTCGTTTTGTTGTGTTACGACTTTCGCCGAATGTGATATACGACAATGTTTCATAGTGTGTGTGTGTGTGTGTGTGTGTGTGTGTGTGTGTGTGTGTGTGTGTGTGTGTGTGTGTTTGTGATGTACGATCGGGATGTTGAAAATTAGTATATTTTCTGTTTTACCTTTCAAGGATTTTTGTCTTTTGCTCTGTGATGAGATAGAATCTAACAGCTTTTGTATGATTCAAGGCAGTGCTTTTTCTCTTGAGGTTGGTGATATCATTGATTTTGCTGCACGAGAACCCGCTGCTGTTGTTGACCCACTCACTGGTAATGTCTCAAGACTCTCAATTATGGGCAGTTTTATCTCCTTCCATAAGTGATCTCATTGTCATTTTTATGGTTCTTCCTTTTTGTTTGTGTGATTAGAGCTGTTTTGGGTTTGTAAATTTAGGTTGGGAAAGCATTTATCATGCAGTATTACTACATTTTGTGTAACATGCCTGAGCATCTGCACCGGTTTTATCAAGAGAAAAGCAAGGTTGGGCGTGCTAGACAGGACGGTTTCATGCGCATATTATCCCCTTTACAAATAAGTATTGTAAGGTTTGGTTGAATGAGTATATTCATATTTCCATGATTTCAGAGATGAATTAGCATTTCACTTGTGTAAATTACGTGGGGTTTGGCTGGAGTGTTAATTTGAGAGAGAGAAAGACTTTGTTTAAAGCACCAGAAATAAGATTCTTTATCGTTTTCTTAGATTTAAGATTCTCTGATACATATTTTTTTGTCTTTCTCTCGTGTGCTTAAAATTGAAATGTGAATTTTGTTTTATTCTAAACTTTCGTTTTGTGGTTTTGCGAGATGCATTTCAATTTGTTTTCTACTCTCGTCTTCGTAACCCCTAATAAATATTCTTTGGGTCTCGATTTACATTTCTCGTTTTGAATTTCTGATTTACCGATCATTCTCTGTCTTTTTCCTCATCATTTCCATCGTTTTGATCTGTGCTTCAATTTATTTCCGGTGTTTCTAAGAGATTTTTCTGTAAATAATTAATAAAATTTCTGTCATTTTTGTTAGTGTATGAAAAAAAGCAAACTTCTCATAGAAGAGCCTGTAATCTTGCGTTTTCCAGGTATGTCTTAATCTACCTCTTGGTCTTTAGATTTTTATTGACGTATTATACACTAGGCAAAAATGACATTAGAAAAACGAGAAGAAACTCTGCAACAACTAGAACAATATGTAATTACAAGAGATGGATATCTGATTTTCTTCTTAGCTAGAAAATCGATTCACCCAAATTTTGGAGGAGATTTTAGATTACCAGATTGACTAAAGAAGTATGAGTGGTAAGTTGTGTATAGGTGAAAACAAATCGAAAATGGATCATGTCTTTAGATTGCTAGCAGTTTGATTTTTTTTTTGACATTGTATTACTATCTTATCACTCATCTTCCAATTAATTTGGTAGCTAAATTTTCTCCACAAACCAAGCATAGGAGAATGTTTAAATGTTAAAAAGATATTGCTAGGTGAACTAATCAAACTTATATACTATAATTTTAAACGCTATATTTGAAATATGGAATCTTTGAATAGTAATTGGTTTCAAATTTGCCTTAAAACCCTTATTTGCTTTTTTGGTCATGCTTTCATTTCATATGTCATAGGAATAAATTTTAGATTGATAAGTGAACTACTGAAATAGAAATAGATTTTAGTTAGGTGAACTAATCACATATAGGAGGAGATTGTAAATTACTAGATTGAGTAAGAAGCATGAGTGATAGGTTGCGTATATGTGAAACAAATCGAAAATGGATCCTGTCTTTAGATTGTTAGTGATTCCACTTGTTTGATTTTTTTCTTTTCACATTGTATTGCTATCTTATCACTCATCTTCCAATTAATTTAGTAATTGAACTTTCTCCACAAACCAAGCATAAGAGAATGGTTAAATGCTAAGAGGATATTACTAGGTGAACTAATCAAACATACATGATATAACTTTAAATGCTAGATTTGAAATATGAAATCTTTGAATAATAATTGGTTTTAAATTTGCTTTAAAACTCTTATTTGCTTTTTGCTCATGCCTTAATTTATACATAAGAAGAGATTTTAGATTATTAGGAAAACTAATCTAGATTGGATGTTATGTATGAGGATATTTTAGATTGATAACTGAACTAATAAATAGAAGTAGATTTTAGATTGTTAGGATAAATTTTAGATTGTTAGGTAACGAACCAATCCTAGTTGTTATATATGAGGTTTTTAGATTGCTAGGCGAACGAACAAACATGGATGTTATATATAAGGGGATTTTATATTACTAGATGAACAAACCAAACATGGATATTATATAGGAGGGGATTTTAGATTACTAGGTGAACGGATGTTATATAAGGTTGTTTTAGATTGTTAGGATAAATTTTAGATTGTTAGGTGAACGAACCAATCCTAGTTGTTATATATGAGGTTTTTTAGAATGCTAGGCGAACGAACAAACATGGATGTTATATATAAGGGGATTTTATATTACTAGGAGAACGAACCAAGCATGGATGTTATATAGGAGAAGATTTTAATTACTAGGTGAATAGATGTTATATAAGGTTGTTTTAGACTGTTAGGGTAAATTTTAGATTGTTAGGTGAACGAACCAAGCCTAGTTGTTATATATGAGGTTTTTTAGATTGCTAGGCGAACGAACAAATATGGATGTTATATATAGGGGCATTTAGATGACTAGGTGAACGACCAAACATTGATGTTATATAGGAAGAGATTTTAGATTACTAGGTGAACGGATGTTATATAAGGTTGTTTTAGATTGTTAGGATAAATTTTAGATTGTTAGGTGAACGAACCAAGCCTAGTTGTTATATATGAGGTTTTTTAGATTGCTAGGCGACGAATAAACATGGATGTTATATATAAGGGGATTTGGATTACTAGATGAACGAACCAAACATGGATGTTATATAGGAAGAGATTCTAGATTACTAGGTGAACGAATGTTATATAAGGTTGTTTTAGATTGTTAGGGTAAATTTTAGATTGTTAAGGAAAATTTTAGATTGTTAGGTGAACGAACCAAGCCTAGTTGTTATATATGTGGTTTTTTAGATTGCTAGGCGAACGAACCAATATGGATATTATATATGAGGAGATTTTAGTTTATTAGAGGAACAAACCAAACATGGATGTTATATAAGGTTGTTTTAGACTGTTAGGATAAATTTTATATTGTTAGGTGAATCTAACCAAGCCTAGATGTTATATATGAGGTTTTTAGATTGCTAATGTAACGAACAAATATGGATGTTATATATAGGGCATTTAGATTACTAGGTGAATGCAAACATCGATGTTATATAGGAAGAGATTTTAGATTACTAGGTGAGCTAATGTTATCTAAGGTTGTTTTAGATTGTTAAATTTTAGATTGTTAGGTAACAAACATGGATGTTATATTGAACAAACCAAACATGGATGTTATATAGGAGGAGATTTTAGATTACTAGGTGAGCGGATGTTATATAAGGTTGTTTTAGATTGTTAGGATAAATTTTAGATTGTTAGGTGAACGAACCAATCGTAGTTGTTATAGATGAGGTTTTTAGATTGCTAGGCGACGAACAAACATGATGTTATATATAAGGATTTTATATTACTAGGTGAACGAACCAAACATGGATGTTATATAGGAGAAGATTTTTGATTACTAGGTGACGGATGTTATATAAGGTTGTTTTAGACTGTTAGGATAAATTTTAGATTGTTAGGTGAACGAACCAAGCCTAGTTGTTATATATGTGGTTTTTTAGATTGCTAGGCGAACGAACCAATATGGATATTATATATGAGGAGATTTTAGATTATTAGAGGAACAAACCAAACATGGATGTTATATAAGGTTGTTTTAGACTGTTAGGATAAATTTTAGATTGTTAGGTGAACGAACCAAGCCTAGTTGTTATATATGTGGTTTTTTAGATTGCTAGGCGAACGAACCAATATGGATATTATATATGAGGAGATTTTAGATTATTAGAGGAACAAACCAAACATGGATGTTATATAAGGTTGTTTTAGACTGTTAGGATAAATTTTAGATTGTTAGGTGAACGAACCAAGCCTAGTTGTTATATATGTGGTTTTTTAGATTGCTAGGCGAACGAACCAATATGGATATTATATATGAGGAGATTTTAGTTTATTAGAGGAACAAACCAAACATGGATGTTATATAAGGTTGTTTTAGACTGTTAGGATAAATTTTATATTGTTAGGTGAACGAACCAAGCCTAGATGTTATATATGAGGTTTTTTAGATTGCTAGGCGAACGAACAAATATGGATGTTATATATAGGGGCATTTAGATTACTAGGTGAACGACCAAACATCGATGTTATATAGGAAGAGATTTTAGATTACTAGGTGAACGAATGTTATCTAAGGTTGTTTTAGATTGTTAGGGTAAATTTTAGATTGTTAGGTAACGAACCAATCCTAGTTGTTATATATGAGGTTTTTAGATTGCTAGACGAACGAACAAACATGGATGTTATATATAAGGGGATTTTATATTACTAGATGAACAAACCAAACATGGATGTTATATAGGAGGAGATTTTAGATTACTAGGTGAACGGATGTTATATAAGGTTGTTTTAGATTGTTAGGATAAATTTTAGATTGTTAGGTGAACGAACCAATCGTAGTTGTTATAGATGAGGTTTTTTAGATTGCTAGGCGAACGAACAAACATGATGTTATATATAAGGGGATTTTATATTACTAGGTGAACGAACCAAACATGGATGTTATATAGGAGAAGATTTTTGATTACTAGGTGAACGGATGTTATATAAGGTTGTTTTAGATTGTTAGGGTAAATTTTAGATTGTTAGGTGAACGAACCAAGCCTAGTTGTTATATATGAGGTTTTTTAGATTGCTAGGCGACGAATAAACATGGATGTTATATAGGAAGAGATTCTAGATTACTAGGTGAACGAATGTTATATAAGGTTGTTTTAGATTGTTAGGGTAAATTTTAGATTGTTAAGAAAATTTTTAGATTGTTAGGTGAACGAACCAAGCCTAGTTGTTATATATGTGGTTTTTTAGATTGCTAGGCGAACGAACCAATATGGATATTATATATGAGGAGATTTTAGATTATTAGAGGAACAAACCAAACATGGATGTTATATAAGGTTGTTTTAGACTGTTAGGATAAATTTTAGATTGTTAGGTGAACGAACCAAGCCTAGTTGTTATATATGAGGTTTTTTAGATTGCTAGGCGAACGAACAAATATGGATGTTATATATAGGGGCATTTAGATTACTAGATGAACGACCAAACATCGATGTTATATAGGAAGAGATTTTAGATTACTAGGTGAACGGATGTTATATAAGGTTGTTTTAGATTGTTAGGGTAAATTTTAGATTGTTAGGTGAACGAACCAAACCTAGTTGTTATATATGAGGTTTTTTAGATTGCTAGGCGACGAATAAACATGGATGTTATATATAAGGGGATTTAGATTACTAGATGAACGAACCAAACATGGATGTTATATAGGAAGAGATTCTAGATTACTAGGTGAACGAATGTTATATAAGGTTGTTTTAGATTGTTAGGGTAAATTTTAGATTGTTAAGGAAAATTTTAGATTGTTAGGTGAACGAACCAAGCCTAGTTGTTATATATGTGGTTTTTTAGATTGCTAGGCGAACGAACCAATATGGATATTATATGAGGAGATTTTAGATTATTAGAGGAACAAACCAAACATGGATGTTATATAAGGTTGTTTTAGACTGTTAGGGTAAATTTTAGATTGTTAGATGAACGAACCAAGCCTAGTTATTATATATGAGGTTTTTTAGATTGTTAGGAAAATGAACCAACATAAATGTTATATTTGAGGAGATTTTAGATTACTAGGTGAACGGAACCAAAAATGGATGTTGTATAAGGTTGTTTTAGATTGTTAGGTGAACTAACTAAATGAGGAGGAGACTACTAGATGTTATATATGAGGTTATTTTAGATTATTAGATGTACGAACCAATATGATTGTTATATGGGAGATTTTAGATTATTATGTGAACGAACCAAACATGGATGTTATCTAAGGCTGTGAGCTAACTAAAAGAGAATGAGATTTTAAACTATTAGGTTAATTAATCTCGCATGGTTGTCGTACATGCTTGATAGGTGAATTAATAAATTAAGAGTAAATTTTAGATTGTTAGGTGAACGAACTAAGTCTAGTTGTTATATATCAGTTTTTTTAGATTGTTAGGCGAACAAATTAAATGAGGAGATTTTAGACTACTAGGTGAATTAATCTAGCATTGATGTTGTATATGAGGATATTTTAGATTGGTAGGTGAACTATTAAAATAGGAGTAGATTTTAGATTGGTAGGTAAACTATTAAAATAGGAGTAGATTTTAGATTGGTAGGTGAACGAACCAAACATGAATGTTATGTATGAGGTTATTTTAGATTGCTAGGTGACCCAATTAAATGAGGAAGAAATTTAGACTGTTAGATGAATTAATCTAGCATGGATGCTATGTATAAAGATATTCTAGATTGATAGGTAGACTAATATGAACTAATTAAAAGAGTAGGAAATTTTAGACTACTAGGTGTATTAATCTGTCTTAAATGTTTTATAAGAATATTTTAGATTGTTAGGTAAATTAGTAAAATAGAAAAGATTTAGATTAGTAGGTGAACTAATCAAACATAAAAGGAGATTTGAAGTTATTAGGTGAACGAACCAAATATGCATGTTGTATATGAGATTACTTAGTAAAAAAGAAGAAGATATTTTAGACTACTATGTGAATTAATCTCGCTTAGATATTATATATGATGATATTTAGATTGATGGGTGAACTAATAAAATAAAAGATATTTTAGATTGTTATGTGAACAATCCAAGTATACATAATATATATGAGGTTTTTTAGATTGTTAGGTGAACTAATAAAATAAGAATAGATTTTAGATTGATAGGTGAACAAACCAAACATATATGTTATTGTTAGATGAACTAATAAAATATAAAAGTAGACTTAAAATTGTTAGGTGAAAATATATGATAGATTTTAGATTATTTGGTGGACTAATTAAACATGGATTAGTATGAGTTACAATATCATTTCGTGATAATTTATGGAATGTGTTTCTCTAGCTTTAGATGGACGCTGAGAAATTGTGTCGGAGGAGACGGGAGGATCAAAGGAGATTGCTTCACAATGGCTTAAGGCTCTGGAGAGAGCTGGATGGTACCATGTTGAAGCTTGCTTTTAAATCCAACTTCGCTTTCAGGTTATTGGTATAACACATGACTAAATTTCGAAGTAGATGATTTCTTAATCAAGTTAGAAATTGTAAAGTAATTTTCATTCAAATTTATGATTAATATTGTTAAAGTTAGAAATATCCGAATTACAAAGAAATCACTGATTTCAAAAATGCGACGTATTCTCTGTTTTTCACGGGTTTCCAGTGGAATTCAACTTATATTTCTTACGGAAATTTTGTGAATTCTGGAGAATTTGGTGGTGAACAAAACAGAACACGACTCCATCATTGTCTTCCTCATCTTCAATGGCTTCCAAGAAGGCAAGTATCCATTGCAAGACCTCGATGATTACCTGGACAGAGTAGAAACCAGCATCAAAAACATGACTATATGCAATCAGATCGAAAAACAATATTCCCGTTGCTACCCCTTCTTGCTATCTCGAATATATAAGCACTAGTGTCGGAAAAAAAAACCACAAGTTTTGTTGCGATGCGTCTGAGTAGCTGTCTGAGTAGTTGGTGTGTCAAAAAAAGTAGCTGTTCCGTATGGGCTTCGATGCTATTATTAATGGGCTTTGATGCCATTATTAATGGGCTTCGATGCTATTATTAATGGGCTTCGATGCTATTATTAATGGACCTCTATGCTATTATTAATGGGCCTCGATTCTATTATAATGGGCCTAGATTCTATTATAATGGGCCTCGATTCTATCATTAATGGGCTTCGATGTTAATGGGCTTCGATGCTATTATTAATGGGCTTCGATGCTATTATTAATGGGCTTAGATGCTATTGTTAATGGACCTCTATGCTTTTATTAATGGGCCTCGATGCTATTATTAATGGGCCTAAATTCTAGTATTAATGGGCCTCGATGCTATTATTAATGGATTTCGATGCTATTATTAATGGGTCTGGATGCTATTATTAATGGGTCTGGATGCTATATTAATGGGTCTGGATGCTATTATTAATGGACTTCGATGCTATTATTAATGGGTCTGGATGCTATTATTAATGGGCCTCAATGCTATTATTAATGGGCCTCTATGCTATTATTAATGGGTGTGGATACTATTATTAATGGGCTTCGATACTATTATTAATGGGCTTCGATGCTATTATTAATGGGCCTCGATGCTATTATTAATGGGCCTATGCTTATTAATGGGTGTGGATGCTATTATCAATGGGCCTTAGGTAGTTTTAATGTGCAAACGCATCGTTTAACATTTCCTACGCTGTATCCAAAATCGATCGTCGTTCTCAGTCGCACGTCGCACACTGTGCCTAAGAACGGTTTCTCTGAAGAGGGAGATAGAGAGACCGGAAACGAAAAACTTTCATTTTTGTGTGTTATCAAAGTCTAAAAGTTTATTGTTGCATTTCCTATTATTTACCGTTTCACCATCTGCACGTCGAAACCTCATTACCCGTTTTGGCCGGGTCAAGTTTCGATTTTTTCTGAGATTTTAGGGCTTTATCGATTCAAGCGAATGAATGTTCTCTTCTGTCTCGACTGTCTTACTTAGCCTGAGGCGTGTTTTAAGGTTTATGATGGACTGATGAAGCAGACATCCATTGGTCTGTGATGAAGAGAGGCACTCTTTCTGCCTTTGGAAATATTATTCAGCTCTTTTCACTTCGGTCTTTTCGAAATACTCCCAACGCTCCTGGACTCAGTTTCTCAGCGATAACAGAGGCTAGACCTTTTCCTGATTATTCTCCAAAGAAACCCTCAGTCAGAGACACTGAGTTGGTATACCAAATAACCAATGTGATTAAGCTGCGTCGAACTGAGCCTCTGAGGCGGAGTTTAAAGCCTTATGAATGCAAGTTCAAGTCTGATCATTTGATTTGGGTTCTGATGAAGATTAAGAGTGATTACAGGTTGGTTGTTGATTTCTTTGATTGGGCTCGTTCTCGCAGAGACTCAAACCTTGAATCCCTTTGCATTGTCACTCATTTGGCTGTGGCATCAAAGGATCTGAAAGGGGCACATTCTCTCATAACCAGTTTCTGGGAAAAACCGAAGTTAAGTGTTACTGATTCTTTTGTTCGTTTTTTTGATCTTTTAGTATACACATACAAGGACTGGGGTTCGGATCCTCATGTATTTGATGTTTTCTTCCAAGTACTCGTTGAATTTCGAATGCTTCGTGAAGCAAGGAAAGTCTTTGAGAAGGTGTTGAATTACGGATTGGTTCTATCTGTTGATTCCTGCAACTTTTACCTTGACCGTCTTTCGAAAGAATGCAATCAATCTGCGTTGGCTATAATAATATTTAAGGAATTTCCTGAAGTGGGTGTTAGTTGGAATGTTGCTTCTTATAATATCGTTATTCATTGTATTTGTCAACTTGGGAGAATAAAGGAAGCTCACCATCTACTCCTGCTTATGGAGTTGAAGGGCTATACCCCTGATGTAATCAGTTACAGTACAATGATAAATGAATACTGTAAATTTGGGGAACTTGAAAAGGTGCAGAAGCTCATCGAAGAAATGAAGCAGAAGGGGTTGAAGCCAAATGCTTATACCTATGGAAGCATAATTCTTTTCCTCTGCCAGACTAGCAAGCTAGCCGAAGCAGAAGACGTTTTTCGAGAGATGATAGCGCAGGGCATAGTTCCTGACACTGTGGTATACACAACTCTTATCGATGGTTTCTGCAAGCGAGGGGATATCCGGGCTGCATCAAAGTTTTTCTATGAGATGCACTCTCTGGATATTATACCAGACGTTTTGACATATACTGCTATCATATCAGGATTTTCTCAGATTGGCGACATGGTGGAAGCTGATAAACTATTTCATGAAATGCTTTGCAGGGGGTTAGAACCGGATAGCATTTCTTTTACTGAACTTATAAATGGATATTGCAAAGCAGGCCAGATGAAAGATGCTTTTAGGGTTCACAATCACATGATTCAGGCTGGGTGCTCCCCAAATGTTGTCACATACACCACATTAATCGATGGGCTCTGTAAGGAAGGGGATTTAGAATCAGCGAATGGTCTTCTCCATGAAATGTGGAAAATTGGTCTTCAACCAAATATTTTTACTTACAATTCCATTGTCAATGGTCTATGTAAGTCGGGGAATATTGACGAGGCAATTAAGCTTGTTGGAGAAATTAAAGATGTGGGAGTTAATGCAGACACTGTCACTTATACAACTTTAATGGATGCCTACTGTAAAGCAGGGGATATGGCTAAAGCTCAAGAGATTTTGAAGGAGATGCTCGGGAGAGGTCTTCAACCTACTGTTGTCACATTCAATGTCCTAATGAATGGCTTTTGTTTGCATGGGATGTTGGAAGATGGTGAGAAGCTTCTAAATTGGATGTTGGCAAAAGGTATAGCGCCTAATGCGACCACATATAATTCTCTCGTGAAGCAGTATTGCATCAGAAATAACCTGAAGACAGCAACTGCAATTTATAAGGACATGTGTTCCAGGGAAGTAGGACCTGATGGTAAGACGTATGAGAATTTAATTAAAGGCCATTGCAAGGCTAGGAACATGAAGGAGGCATGGTTTTTGTTCCGAGAAATGAATGAGAAGGGATTTAGTGTCTCCACCAACACATATAGCATTCTCATTAAAGGATTTTTCAAGAGGAAGAAATTTGTGGAGGCGAGAGAAATTTTCGATCATATGAAAAGAGAAGGGTTAGCTGCGGATAAAGAAATTTTTGATTTTTTCAATGATACAAAATATAAGAGCAGGAGGCTAGATACAAATGTAGATCCTGTTGATGAAATAATAGAGAATTACCTTGTGGATGAGGAACTAAGGGAAGTTAATTAGCTGGTGGTAGGTCAGATCTTAGTGAGAATGAATGCAGGCTCGAATGATAATTAATGCTTGATTTCAAATCTGAGAAGCATCAAGTCGTTAATATGCTCTTTGGATTGAAAGAAGCTGAAGGAGTTCTGCATATGAAGCACAGCGTATAAGCTTCTGATCAATCTGTTAGCAGATGGCCCTGTTTGTGCATGTTAATGCTACTGGTGGCACTTCACGTGGATTGTAGTTCTCTGCCAGTGCAACTTGCATCTTAGACAAGAGTATATGTGAACTTCTTCTTGAATGTTCTTGTTTGTTTCCTTATGCGTGGGCATCTCTGCAGTTCACAATCTTACTGATTTTGCCATTTGCTGAAAGAGAAATGATGCTGGTGCTACAATTGCTTCATTTTGGTGATTTTCATCAGCTTCCTGCCCAGATTTCAAAGTGCTAGAGCCTTTTAGAACTCTTCTGAGGTAGCCAACAGGGATATGGGTCCTTGAAATCGAAAGATTACAGGTGTGCTTAGCTCTTATGCTCTTTGGACTTTCTTGCTTAGCTTCAGTTTGCAGTCCATCATTTCATGGCTGCTGGTTGCTTACCCGGGACTTCTAAACAAAGATGTGAGAGAGCTTTAACTAGTTTTATTTCTTCGTTTTGTTTATTGATATCATAGCAGTCTAGTTTTATGCAATTCAGGTTGTTTCAGTTGGAAATAGTGTCATTCATCGCACAGTTATTTTGGCTAGAGGCTTAATCATCTTTGTATATCCAAGTTAGACCTGGTTTAGTTAATTTCTTACATGGTTTCATAGAGTTGGAAGAGATGTAGTGGGGATGGCTTTCTGGAAAAAGAAAAAGAAAAAACCTAAAATACTTTTTTTGGAAATTTAATAAGAAAAGTTGAAAACAATCAAAACACCTGCACATTCTCACTTTCACTCTCTGCTTATCTTCAATGGCTTAGGACCAAAGTTTCTTACACGTGGGAGAGTGGGAGCACAAAAAGCCTTGAGATGATCCGCTTCATATTTGCAAGATGGAACGAGGAATTTGGGAAAGGTTAGGGGATCTAGAAGTTGTTGTCAAAGCAGAATCTAGAGGGAGAGACTCTTTGCAGCAGAAAATGGGCATCGTTAGTTGTTCAAGAGATGTTGGAGCATATGGACCTTGAAACCGCATCAATTGCAGCTTGCTATGGTTTTGATCCATTCCATTTCACAGTAAAACAAGGCCAACTTTGGATATCTAATATAAGGACTTGTATTTTTGACATAATCTTGAGAAGAAAAATCTTGGAGACATTTCCGAATCTGGCCATGACAAGGGATTTATTGTGTACAACAGTGTGAAGAGGAGTGTATTCAACAGCTTGGCGCTGTGATGTTGTCCCGGTATAGACTTCAGTTCTTGTGATAAGGCAAAGAAGAAACTTGTGTTTGAGATAAACACGCTCATGTGGTTGGCTTGTTTGTTCATATCCATCTCCTTTTGTTTCTCTTTCGTTTATCATTATGTAATTAAGTCGGAGATTCTCAAATTTCAACAAGAGGAATGTAAATGCACTATGAGACTAAAAAAATCTCAAAAAATTGGACCGTTTTATGCAAGACTGACAAATTTATACACGAGTCACGTACCTGTAAGCCGTTTAGACTCAAGCGAGGAGAGACAAAAGTTGAATACACCTGAGGAAAAGTCTCAAAAGCAAATCTACTGTTTCTGACACAACATTGATTTTCTAATGAATCAAAGAATGGATAAAGGTGATTCTTCACCTGATGCATTTGTTTTGTGATGGCTCCGTTGTTCTTCTGCTCTACGATCTAGTTATAACTGCCAACGTTACAAGAGCTCATCACCGATTTTTACCCCGTCTAACCACGTCTTCGCTTCTGGGTTTAGTGCTTCCATTACGGCTAGTATCTGTTGGGTAACAACGTGAACCACCTAAGTTCTTTGATAGGTTAGTGGGTCTGGAGTCAAGGAGGGATACTCTGGCAGAGAAGCAGTGACGGACTTTGATAGAATGGCTTGACGATGTAGTTGAGGAGCTTCCTCGAATCTTCACCATTAGGATTGCTTCTTTATCTCGAGTGTCTTCGCACCACCAATTCTGTGGGATGCCATCAACATAATCCTCCAATGTGTGGAAATCTTCGTGATGAACTTTCACGTCCACTGTTCCTTCTGGATTTATTATCCCAGCTGCGGGCGAAACCTAAGAAGGGAAAATTCTTGTAAAATCTTGAGTACTAAATAAGATTCATTGCATTGAAATAGAATTTAATACCTCAAGCCAGCGAGGTAGACCAAAGGAGCCTCGTGGATTATAGTCAGAATCTTCTCCATCGTCCCTAGCTATAGCCTGACCACTGCATAGAATGCTAAAAATGGCTTTGCTCGTGGTTGAAATGTTTGTGATTGTTAGGATGACTGTGTCCTGACTCTGAAGAACAATGTTGTTTGTGCTCACAGTTGTTTCTGGAACCGATCTTTTATCTTCGAATATGGATCTTATCTTCTCATTGGACCTTATTATTTTCCCCAGCTCCTGTCTCCGCACAGATTTATCAACATGAGCTATGGTTGCATGAAATTTGCAGCGCACGGGTTTGTGATCGCTCTCCGTAACATCCATGCAAGCTTCATACCTGTTGAAACGTGCAGAGGTGGGAATACTAGAATGAGGAAAACAAATTGAAGATACGAGAAAAGGTGAGGGACATCACAAAACCATACATTATAACAGATGAAACTACAGGGCATTGCAAATTGCTCTCTGAGAATGGGCTTGATTGAGTATCTCTGTATATAACTCTGTCACACCAAGCAGGAATTCGCTTTTTCTCCCCTGAATCATATCCTGGAGAGCACACAGCACAGAAAGTTCAATTTTTTCTGGAGCCACCTTTCTTACGAAACAGGTATAAAAAATGCAAGAGCGAACATAAATTGTTTCAACTTTTTCAAAAGCAAGTGTTAATATCTGTATTTCAAATCCGTTTTCACCTCCTAGGCCTGAGCGATTCCTTTCAAATTTGTAAGTCGGAGGGAAGGTGATTAATGCCTCACGCATTCCTTGAAAGACTTTTCCAACCTTCATCTCTGCTCTAAGTTGGTCTCTTTCTCTGAGCCAATCGAAGGATCGCTGTGAAATGAAGTCCCTCGCTTCATCATAGGTTATACCAAACAGCCTATAGTTAAAATCGCCAAAAAATGTGACCATGTCTGCTGCTGCTAGATCAGACTTGACTTCTTCAGTGCCACTGCTTGGAATCTGGGAAACAGAATGACATGTTCAGTACAGAATAAAATTTCAGTGTTGAAGCAGGAGTGATATGATAGGAACATACAGTGTTACTCTTTACTATATGAGCTGCCGTTGAGACACCAGCTGCAAGAGAGAGGGCCCATGGCAAACCAGAGGAATAAAGCAGCCAAAATAAATATGTGGAAAAGCCAAGTGAGCAAGTCAAAAACAGGTACGGCACCATACCAGCTGCAGCACTACTTAGATTTTGTCCTCTGGAAAAGACCATTAATCGAAAAATGTGATTGAAATCCGCATTTCTGCGATTAACTGCCTCCAAATGCGCAGCCAAGTGGCAATTCACAAAGCACATAATTCGGTCATAAACTCTGATTCTCAGACCCACACCTCCCTGTTTTGAAAAGTAAGAAAGTAATGTGTTACTAAGAGTAAATGCAACATCAAGATCCACATGGCACTGCTGCAACATCTAGATCTCCAGTGATACTCCACAATAAGATGTTAACAAGTAAAAAATGAACTGGGAGATAGAGTAAAAGTACCTTGTTGCCAATGGCACGACCAAATCCACATGGCACTGCTGCAACATCAAGATCTCCAACATGTGTTCTAATATCTTTTCTCGCCCTAAGTAAAAAATTACAACACACCAGGGGTTTAATAAGTATTTGTTTTGTCATGGAAGATACACAACTGCTGATCGCAAACCTTACATAAGTGTAAAAAGATAAGAACGAGATGCAACATGTCATAACTGAATTTTCACTTACCAAAGAGATATCAGAAGTCCTGCCAACTGCCTTGAACCCATACGCTCGAAAGTGTTTTTCTCATCAAGCGCTTTTCCAATTGCATCAATCCACCATTGCCCCACAGCACTTCCTTCAAGTCCAACCTACAACCGCAATACAAATATGAGATAAAACCAAATATGTACACGACAACACATATGAATTTGAATGCAATATATGCTAGTGAATGCAGTTAACAACCAATTGCTCTACTGATTTTCCTAATGGCAGAAGAAAACAACTTTTGCCGAGTAAAACATGAATTTTCAGCTGATCTTTTGACCTTTGTTAGTACTAAAGTCAAGGTTGTTCTGTGGAAAAAGTTTTAGTTCAAAACAAAAAGGAGTTACCGTCTCTTTAGCAGCAGACATGGCTAGGAAACCTGCACCCATCTCTACCTCTTGCAACCCAACAGCGACAATGCCAACATCTGAAGTGACAGAGCCCAGCCACGACATAAGCGCATCGTGTGAAGCCCGTCCTTGACCAACATTCCAGGTACCAATTAAAATTCTAACATTGTCTTGTCTGGCATACGAAGTTTCCTTCTGAGACAATTCCGTTCGGATTATGTTGTCCAGAGGTCCTGGAGAAGTCACATACCATCCCCGTACTCCACCATGAGTGGCCAAGCTAAAAATGAAACCACCACCCGCTGCTAGCTTTATCACAGGTTCATTGTGCGAAACCCAACTTGCAATTAACTTTCCATCCGGATCCAAGACCTGGATGTAGCCACTAGCATAACCCACATATAATCGATCGCCAAAAGTGCAAAAGCACAAAACGGGCCGGTGATGGTGATTCATTTCCCGCAAGCGGTTTCCATTTCCATCCCACTGGACAATTAGGCCACTCATATTTCCAGTCCAAATTGTTCCATCAGCAACTAACACAATAGCTTCTGTTTTCCTAGTATCTTCGGAAAACGCTCCTGCACTTCTAGTGGCTACTCGGCGAACAGCTCCTGCAGCTCCCATTATGGCATTACGTGATCGCTGCAGAAAGCCCTGTGATTTTTCCTTTTTTGATGCGGAGAAGAACTTCACTTTCATCTCATCATCAACTTGTTGGTCTTGTATAGGCATGTCCACACGGTTCTCAACTTGCCCGTCAACAGTTAAAACTTTCAGAAGGTCTTTACTCCGAGCATCCCTGCACAATTCACTCTCTTAGAATGATAAAAAAAATGATTGAAAGGAACAGTCTATCTACCATTTAAGAAAAGCCTACCATATTGAGAATGAGAGTGACTGCACAGCCCACACTTTTGCTCTTACTGAATCGGCTAACAAATATTTGACTTCTGAGGATGATATGCTGCAAGTCCCGTTGACAGTAACTTGGTTCCTGAGGTCAATGGCGGACCTCTCCACTAATAACGCAGCCATGTGTTTCTCCTCCGGCTTAAGCACAAGAGATTTCTCTAGCGAATCCCAAGGCCATATTTTTATCACACCTCCTTCAGAACACGACCACATATCACCTGCATCATAATCATAAGCATGATGAAAAAGAACAGAAATTTAGAATCCACCGTATATGTTAAAAGGAACCAACAAATGACAGATCCCTCACAATTATAGACTGCATCAGAGTAACTAACCATAGGAGCTAATGGCAATGGAATTCACTGGACCACGATGAGCTTGCCACGAGATTCGCTCCTTGAAAGGCTTTGAATCATCAGAAGCAGAAGGCTGATCCATTTTCCAAGCCCGGATTTTGCCATCCTTGTGGCCGCTCCACAAAAGCGTGTTGCTTTGGTCCGCCAGCAAACACGTGGTGGGCGAAGTAGTTACCGACTCATGAAACGGCGCCGTATCCTCATCCCCACGCCGTACCTGGCCGCCAATCCCACACCCTGCCTCGTACGCGTCTTCCAAGTTCCAGAACCTCAGGCCGTTTTCCTGACCCGCCCAAAGCTGTGTCTCCGTACAAGCAATGTTTCTTAGGAATTTCCCTGTCTGCGTCTCCCTTAGCGGATGCGGCCGCAGTTCCAGACACGGCGGCCGTCCAGGATGTACCGCTGCGCGAACCGGCACCTTGAATATGCCGGCGCCGCCTCCCGCGCCGATGAATTCCGGGAGTGGCTCGATATCGTCCTCCCCGACAATGCCATTAGGAGGAGGCGTAACGACGGCGTAATCCTCCCCACCGCTTCCATCAAAGACGCTTTCGCTGTTAACGATGACTCCACCGGTAGAGAATTCATCGTCGGAGGAATCGAAATAAACGGCTTCGTTTCCCAACGTTGCGGATCTAGGGACCTCGTCAAGACTATGTTTGCGGATTTGATGGTGTGGCTTTTGGTCAAATTGCTGACTATAAGAATGCGTCTTACGATGCGCCGGAACAGGGACGAGCGACGCCAAAGCCTCCTCGTCTTCCTCTTCGATGATTAGTGGCGAATCCATGGATAAGAGTAGGATGCTCAAAAGAATCAAGAACTGGAGAAATTTGGGAACAAGAACGAATAGCGAAGAGGAAAAAGAGAGCGAAAGAAGTTAGGAGAGAGAGAATGAGAGGAGAGCACGTCGTTGCGAGAAAGAGAAGGAGAGAGAAACATGACGACGACGACAAGTGTACGGAAGCGAATGTCTTTGTTGATTTCATGAGTCTGCCTTATGTGTTCTTCTGTGTTTCTGAACCAAAAAAAAATGTTTTGATGATTTTCTATGGAAGACGCAGTCAGAGAGGTAACTATACAATATTATTATATACATCCTACACTCGTCACGTTCGTTTTATTTTATTTTTAACAACTATTATATGCTTATAAACCCTTAAGTCTATTTTCTAATTAACTACTACATGTAGATCGTGCAAAATGCGAATGCATGGCATCTTTATTTGAATATTACACTAACCTTTTATTTTTCATACTGAAAATCACAACAGGCAACGTAAAATCATATTTTTGTTAGTTTTTATATAGAAGCAATAACGGTGGAGGGAAGAAGAAAATCATAGCGAAAGGACTGACAGCAATCGATGTAAGCTCAGGTCACAGCCCTCTCTTGAAGCCTTTCAGTACCATCGATGATTTGGATTTCTTGACCCGTACGGAAGAAGAGATCATACAAGAACATGTCAACAAGGTTCGGTCGAAAGGAATAGACGTGAAACTCGTGGACTTTGCTCTAAGGGAATTCGATGTGAACTTGAGGAGATGGAACGTGAAGAAGGATTCAGGGAGCATCACTCCTATTTACAATTTGGTTCAAGTTATTATCCAAGGTAGTCTAAAGAAGAATGATAAGATTTGTTTCTAGTCTTTCCACTCTAATGGGTAACTCTATTTCTCGTTCCTCTTCCGTCCAATGATTCCGGCAAACCCATATCGGGGGCGGATGTGATTGATGACAATTCTAATGATGACTTGCTACACAAGTAAGATAGGTTTGTCGCATGTTTTTTACTCCATAAATTAGCTCAAAATTAACTATAAAATTTGGTCATTATTTTAATTAACTATACAATTCCTTAAGTACGATTAGAGAGAAATAAAAACACCAAAAAACTACTATAGCTTTTCATATTTTCTAGAGCTCCAACCAATTAGTTTCCAAGCTGGAAAAGGCGATTCAATGCGCTTAAACATGTCACAACCTCTCACATAGCAGCTTTTAACTTACTAAAGTTCACAGGTCAAGCAACAGTAGTTATATGACTAATGTTGGATACTTATTAGATGCTCAAATATCTCAACAACACCAATGGAACCAGAGCAGACAGACTCAGTTAAGGCTTTCCACACAGAAGGTTCAGGCACCATATCCTGACTAACCATTTCTTCCAACCACATCACAGCTTCATATCGCCGGTCCATAGCACAAAGACCTTTTATAATTACATTGTAAGTTTCAAAACCAGGAAAGAATGATTTTATCAACATCTCCTCCATAACCTGACTTGCTTCAAGAAATTCACCATTGCGACACAAACCATCCACTAATGGTTGATATGTTTCTTCATTCGCTACACAAGAGACTTGCTTAGACATTTTTCTGAGATATCCAACAGCCTCCATTGATTTTCCCTCATCGCATAGACCTTGTATAAGAGCGTTGTACACTCCAACTGTTGGAAGGCAATGACCTTCCACCATCTCCTTATTGATTACAGAAACTGCTTCTTCCATCTTCCCAGCTTTACACAGTGCTTTCACCTTGGCACCGTAAATAATTGGTGTTGGCTCAAAGCCTTTTCTCCGCATTACAAGAAGCACTTCTTCACCTTCAGCAAGCCTACCTTCTTCAAAAAGATCAGCAGCCATGAGACTATAGCTATCCAAACTGGGAATTGTGCCTCGGATCAAAGTCTCGGTTAAGAATCTTTTCACCCGCTCTATACCTTCACTTTTACCCTCCCAGTGACCAGCTTCAATATGATGGTAACATCGTTTTGGAGCCTTTAGTCCTTTCCTTAAGATTTTACCAATGATTTCGATAGCTTCATCAACCTCCCCAGCATCACATAACGCATCCAATAGAATTCTATAAACCACAATGTCCTCACCTGCACCTTTCTGTGAGATCCTCCAGAACATTGAATACAACAGATGCGTGGCTTCATGAAGTTTTCCCTCTAGACAAAACCCTTTCATCAAAATCGTGTAGCTCTCTCTGTCGGGATAACAACCTTGGTAATTCATCTCTTGAAAGACATGGGACGCCAGGTCAGAGCGATTGACCTCGCAAAGAACCTTCATAAGCAAATTCAGGGCTTTTAATCGAGAATTCACCTCCCACCCATAACAATACTTTTGGAATATTTGACAAGCAGCTTCAAGCTTAGATTCTTTAACCATCTCCTGTAAAAGAGTATTGAACGACAGAGTCCAATTCACACAATTGAACTCATGAAGGCTTTTGAAGAGAGAGATGGCATCGTCCAACCTTCCAGCCTTGGAGAATGTAAGGATGGCTGATGCGAAAACTGTATCTTTACATTCACAAGAATCTTCCTTCATTTTATCTATGACATATTTCATTTCCAACACACGATTGGACTTCCCGAGGATAGCAATCATGGTGGCATACACTGAGCCATTGTGACCGTAACTCGGATACCGCTCTTTTGCTTCCTCAAAAAGTTTAAGTGCTGTTACTGGGTTCTTCTGCCTCTTCAGGATTTGAGAAAGAAGATTTGGCGTTAGAACTCTTGGCCATCTAACACTCATAATAAATCCGTCAATTAGAAATCTATTCAGGAATTCCAAACTCTTCTGAAACTCCAGCACAAGCTGCACAACATCAAGGAATCATATTTCCTGCAAAAGCACCACATCTCTTCAGCTTTAAAAAATGATTTCGCAAAAAAAAACCAGTATTTCCATTTGATTCTGATCTTTATCTGAAAAAAAGAATCTTACTACATTCGATTCTGAAAACCCCTTGAACAAACACGACTGAATGTAAGAGATTTGAAGCAAGAAGATTCATTGTTCAAATATGCTTATTATGATAGAAAATGAAAATACTAATGAAATAGCTCATGGAGCTTTATTTAAGAACAAAAAATAAAAAGGAGAAAACTTAGATAAAAACCACCAAGATCAAGAAGTTTGAAACAATATCATAAAAGTGAAAAGGGAAAGAGTTGCTCTTTGTGGCAACTCTCTTCGTTGTTGTTTTGATTGATATTACAAGCATATTTATATGAATCTTACAATTGTTAAAAACCCTAATTACATGGGCTACATAAAACATAGTATTGGGCTTGTGTTTGTAGATTTAATACTCCCCCGCAAACTTGACGCCGGATGAATGCAACGATGACAAGTTTGAAACCGCAAATAAAAGTAGTTTGAATATAAACATGAATAGAGTGGTTGAACACAAGATCATTGTGATATAGGTTGATGACTCTATTCACCATAAAGACCAAACTTTAGTGTGAGATCTATTCAGACCAATACTTGGAGAGTATCGCATGGCTCTCTCAGAGGTTTTCTTCTTAACTTGGAAAGCTTAGTCAATCTCACTCAGAGGTATTTGTTGACCTATTTATCTCACGAAGAGTCCGGATTTCCTTTATCCGTTTAACTCCCCTAAGTCGTCTTATGAAGAAGAAGAATACTCTACTCATAACTACTTAAATCTTAGTCACTATTTTTTTTTTCTCATCCATTACCCAACAATAATTTGCACTCTAATAATCTGTTTTTTTTTTCCTTTCTTTTAGACATTTCATCGAACACTTTGAATGCGCTTAGCAAAACCAGAAATTTGTAATCATCAACGCAGCCTTATCAAACTCAAGACATTTCTATTGCATTCACGAGTTCAATCCTATACTCAACCATCGAACAATCAACCATTACATCTTTCTAATCTATCAAACCACATTTTTCTTCTTTGCTATGTCTCAAAACTAAACAATAGACACATTACCATGATTAGAATGATGGAGAAGTTTGATTTTCAGATCATGAACTCATCGATACGAAGCTTGTGAGATTAAAAACCCCATAAATCGCCTACGCTCTGATACCATGTAAGAGATTTGAAGCAAGAAGATTCATTGTTCAAATATGCTTATTATGATAGAAAATGAAAATACTAATGAAATAGCTCATGGAGCTTTATTTAAGAACAAAAAATAAAAAGGAGAAAACTTAGATAAAAACCACCAAGATCAAGAAGTTTGAAACAATATCATAAAAGTGAAAAGGGAAAGAGTTGCTCTTTGTGGCAACTCTCTTCGTTGTTGTTTTGATTGATATTACAAGCATATTTATATGAATCTTACAATTGTTAAAAACCCTAATTACATGGGCTACATAAAACATAGTATTGGGCTTGTGTTTGTAGATTTAATACTGAACAGTCCAACCAACACGCGCTGGAAAAGAAATCACGGAATTTTCTGATAACCGAGAACACAAAATCCGGAGCAATCATTTCAATTTTTTTTATAAAAAGTTTGCAATTTCGCCATCTACCCATTGATTAGCCATAGAAATTAAGCAAGCAATTGGAAGTGGATATTTAGAGGAAATACGAGCAGCCATGGAAAAGATGATAAAATAAAAGTCGAAGAATGCAAATAGACTGAAAAGGGCACCTGGAGATTTTTAGTATCGGCTATTACATTACTTTTAGGGATCTCGTTGAAGTTCAGTCTTCGCAAGAACGAAGGAAATGCAGACACTTTGGAAAAGGAAATAGATAACAATTTTAGTCGGTAAATAACGATGTTTTTCACTTTTACCCCAAACTTTCAACTACTCATATAAAACCCCCATAAACTTGAGCATATGATACCTAGAAGGCTAACTCCACGATTAAAAGTTAACGTGGTGTAATAGAATTTTTCACAAGCCACTCACTGAACATGCTAGAATTACATACTTAATGCATTTCAGCTAATCAAATGTACAATTTGATGTTTACACTTCGAATTATTCAAATTTTGTTAGGACAAAACAAGAACAAAACAGCACACAGGAAACAAGATTATGTTTCCGACTTTCTTTAAGTTGGATTCGATTTCTTTTTCTTTTTATTGATCTTCAGAACCACCATGAGCTGCATTACACATCCCAGGATTCTTCAAACACCACAATGGCTGAATAGGTTCAGCACCAATTCCTCTGTTCACCATCCTATATCTCCATTGGTTTAACCTGTCCACGGCTTCACCACATCTCTTAACACCTGTCTCGTCTCTATTCCCTGACCACAAGCTCTCAGCCAATGCAGCGGCACGTGGCCAAAGTCGTGAGTCTAAAACTGTCGAGTCAGCTTGTTCTGACCACAACACAACTTCTCCTCCTAGCACCAGCTTCCTCTCTTCCTCATCGGCCAAGCCATCGGTTATATCATAGTTGTATATGGTCTGCCATGTCTTGAACGGTGCACACCAAGACCCGTCACCACTACCGCCTCCTTGCTGATCATATTGACTATCGTTTCCTAGAAACCCGCCGTGACCACAGTCTAAGTAGTAGAACTCTGATGAAGAGACTATCACTCTGTAACCAGCAGACACGATTCTCTTTGTGTTCTTAGAACCGTTATTCCACGTCTGTAAGATTGTGTGCTCTTTTGGAAGAACCGATGGATCCACCTTGATTTGTGTATCCAGCAGAACATCTTCCCAGTAAACAACTGTGCGATTCTGTGACACGATGTAAGGTAATGTCGAGTTTATGTACTTTTCAAGAAGCTGGCTGAGTGTTCCACCAGAGGACAAGAAGGAATTGATAGCAGGGTCGGTTTTCCAACAGCCTGGGATAACTTCATCTCCACCTCCATGGAAGAAAGGTTCCGGAAATTGCTTACCGACATCTTGTATAACGTTTTTCACAACTTCATATGTCTTTGGAGTCAAGGGATTAAGCTGACCAGTCCCGGGTTCACTAGCTAACCGCTCTTCCCAACTTTTTCCAGGAGGCCACCAGAACATGTTGCCACATGTCACAATTTCCGGATAAGCTTCTCCCCATGATCCTGTATGGCCTGTCAACTTTAATGATTACCCATTAGAACCAAGCTAAGTTCTTGCGCAATAGGAAACCAAGCACTGACTCACCAGGAGTGTCTATCTCAGGAAGAACTCTGACACCGTGCTCTAAACCGAACTGAACAATCTTTGAGACATCTTCTGGAGTGTATACCATGTTTGGTCCATAAGATCCTTTTGCAGCGAGTAAAGGCTCAGAAGGAAGCACCAATGGAAAAGATTGCGAATCAGTGATATGCCAATGGAACACATTGAGTTTGTTTGCACTCATGGCCTTAATTGTCCTCATTATATCATCTACTCCGTAGTAATTCCTCGATGTATCAAGCGAAATGCCTCTGTGGCCAAACAAAGGAGAATCCCGAATATAAATGCCAAGTGGTAAACACAAATCAGGAGATTTTCCCCAAATCATTTGAGAGAATGTCTCAAGGCCACGCATAGCTCCCCAAACCGATTGAGCTAACAAGTGGGCTGAAAAGCTTTCATTGGGGACTGAGAGTGTATAAGACTCATTAACACCATGGTGAAGCGGGAGAGAAAGATCGGTAACAATTACTACAAGGTTGCTCAAGGTGTAACCTTTAATAAGTTTGACAGGATGGGTAATGAGATGCGAATGGTTCTCTGAGCGGATCAGGTTGAGATAGCGTGTTACAGAGGCTGAAAGGTATTGATGTTCAGGGGAAATGATGGTGAAATTTGGAGACAGGGAAATGGCTTTATGTTGAGGCCATGAGAGAAATCTCGGCTTTGGCCAAATATTGATAGGAATTGCAGTGGAGAGCAATGGCAAAAGAAACGAAACGAAGAAGAGTAATGGGATTAGTATTACATAAAACTTGAAAAGAGGGAGCATGGTTTGTTCTTGGACCAGTCTTACTGCTAGTGAAGTGTTTCAATTGACATTGGTATCTAAGTCTGCAAAGAAACAATGAAGTGTGCGTCAAGAACAAAGAGAAGTAAATGGGTATAAGCTACACTACTAGATCAAAGGACACAAGGAGGGCATAAATCGAATGAAGCAGGCGAATATAAGGTAATAAATGGGGAAGACGAAGAAGAAACAACATTAAGATGCCCAAGTGCTAAAGTGTTGAACTTTAATGACTCAAAAGCACTCTGAAGCAAACCCTAGATGAAAATGGGTTACGTCAACCAATCTGAATTTTTTCTTCTTCAAAACTCCATAAGAGCAGAGAAATGAGAGAAAATCGGAAATCTGGAATTGCAGAAAAGCAAAAGGCTAAAAAGAAGAGAGAATTGTAACAAAAGGTTACCCTTAAAGCTAGAAGTGGAACCGAACGACGAGGAATGCTATAAGTTTCCAGAGAAGGATCGGGGGAGAATTGACTTCAGAAGTTAAAATTGCAAAAAGGAACTTCTTTCTATCGTTTGGTCTCTGGAACTTCTTCGCTTCTGGAAAAATCCTTTTAATGCTATAATTCTGTTTTAGGCTATTAGTTGAATATCCATTTTTTCATCCAGCTGACAAACTTAGACCGTAAGAGGCAATTATTTTTATGGAGTCTATCACAATTAAAACAAACTAGATTTATAAGCTCAATGTGTAAGAAAAAATATTTATAAATTATAATTTATTAATAAATATAAATTAAATATTTAATTTTTATTTAAAATTATTTTTAATATTAATTTTTGTATATACAAATTAAGAAAAGAAAAATAATTATTTTTTACGAATTTAATAGTATTTTTTGTTAATTTAATAAAATATATTAATTTTCTAACCAAATTAATAACAATGATATAATTATAATTATTTTAATAAGTTAAGTTCATTTATATATTTATTTGAAATTTACTGTAATGATAACACGTCAGCATGGTATTTCTGTTAATAACACGTTAGAATAAGGTTATTTTTTAAAAATATTTTTCAAATAATATATTAGGGATTACGGTAGTAACTTAAATTTATTTATATTTATTTGAAATTATTTATAAATTAACGTATAAAAAATTTAAAGAAATAAAAATTATTGTTTTTGCAAATGTAATAGTAATTTTTTGCTTAGTTGAATAAATTATATTTATTTTCTAACCAATTTAATATCAATGACATATATTGTAATTATTTTAGTAACTTAAATCTTTTTATATATTTAAGCTGAAATTCGTTGTGGTGTTAGACACGTCACCATGATATTTTTGTTATTAACAGGTAAGGTTACTTTGTTAAAAAGTTTCTCAATTGAGATCTCTATAAATAATTTATGGAACATTTGTCCTCCTTGAGAAACAAATTTAAACAAAATTATATTAAAAATATTGATATTATACTAGTGAAATACTATTTAGGGAAAGTTACCGGTGGCGGAATAACAACGGAACGGAACAAAATAGCGATTTAGGGAAACTTGCAGTGGCTAAAGGAAAAAAACGTTTGGAAAAGAGAAACAAAAATATCGAGAAATTATGCGAGAATTAGATCTGTTTTCTTGTAATGAAATGATTGTTCTAGTCACAAAATAATAATTGAGAGCACCCCAAATCTTAAACTGAATTAGGATGATTCTTTACCTAATCTATAAATGTACAATTTTACACAATTAGAATTCGGACAAAAATGTAATGAATCTAAGTGTTCATTTTCAACCAGCCGTTTAAGATGAATGAGTGGTCAATTATCACCACGATAACAACTAATGCATCACCTATAATTAGACATCACATTTGAAATAAAAACATCAAAAAAGTTGCAGATTAGATGTTGCGGTTAATTAGCACATTTATAAGAACGTAACGTTGTGTTCCGACGGTTACTACCGTCGTTTTAGGGGATTCCAAAAAGCCATTAAAGGAGGAGATGTCTTCAGGAATCCCCGAAAATGCGACGAATCCTATCTATCAAATTGACGAATCGCGTTATGGAAAAATTTTGTGTTACGATGAGTCACTTCTCTTTGAGAAGAGAGAACAGAAGGGATGGGAAAGCGGAAGCACGCTCGCCTCTTCTCTTCCGTTCTTTATAACGCAACTCTTCGTGGCGAATCTTAGCTATCGTCTCCTTTACTATCTAACCCGACCTTTTTATCTTCCTCCTTTCGTAGCTCAGATTCTTGTGCGTATACATAAACCCTTTCACCAAATTTGCTAAATAAAACTAAACCGTACGTACGTGTTTTTAATTTGTGTGTTGTCTGTTTTTGCAGTGTGGGTTATTGTTTAGCCCAAGTGTTCTTGGGAACACAGAGTTCATAATCCAACATGTATTCCCTTACAGATTCACAATGGTTCTTGAGACATTCGCAAACTTAGCTCTTGTTTACAACATCTTCCTCCTTGGTCTAGGGATGGATTTGAGGATGTTACGAAACACTGAACTCAAATCCGTGGTCATTGCCTTTGCAGGACTTCTCGTTGCCTTACCGGTTGGTGTCTTTCTCTACTATCTTCCGGGAAATGGTCACTCAGACAAGATCATCTCCGGTTGTGTCTTCTGGTCTGTCGCACTAGCATGTACTAACTTCCCTGACCTCGCTAGGATTCTTGAGGATCTTAAGCTGTTACGGTCAGATATGGGACGTATAGCAATGAGTGCAGCCACTGTTACTGATTTGTGCACCTGGGTCCTCCTCGTTTTCGGGTTTGCTTCTTTTAGCAAAGCAGGTATATATAGTTATTACACAAATCAAATGGAGACCACAAGCCACCAATTTTCAAACTAATATACATACCTAAGACCTTACCACCTTAAATAGAAGACTATGTATATCCTCTGCCCCAAAAAGGATATTAATGAATCCCACAATTAATCTAATTATATAACAAAACAGTAACTAATTGTTTTTCTTATAATTTTGAAAAAGGGACATGGAACACCATGATGCCGTTTGTGATACTCACCATTGGAATATTCGTAGCCATCTGCATCTTAGTGGTCCGTCCGGGAATAGAATGGATTTTTTCCAAAACCGTGAAGGCAGGTCAAGTCGGAGATACCCACGTTTGGTTCATTTTAGGAGGTGTTGTCCTATGCGGTCTGATCACGGACGCATGCGGGGTACATTCCATAACCGGAGCATTTTTGTTCGGTCTCTCTATTCCGCACGACCACATCATACGTAACATGATCGAAGAGAAGCTCCATGACTTCCTCGCTGGGATCCTCATGCCTCTCTTCTACATCATTTGTGGGTTACGAGCTGATATTGGTTACATGCTCAAGTTCACTGACAAATTCATTATGGTTTTAGTCATTTGCTCCTCTTTCTTTGTGAAGATTCTCACTAGTGCGGTCGTCTCTTTATTCATGCATATGCCTATGCGTGACGCACTTGCTATCGGAGCCCTTATGAACACCAAGGGAACTTTATCGCTCGTCGTTCTTAATGCTGGCCGCGATACTAAGGTACTAATCCGTCCATCAACTTCATTGCACGTATGTCTATAATGGCCTTACACTCCATTGCACGTATGTCTATAATTGCCCGTTTAATAGTAGAATATATAATTCTAATTTTTCCATAAACCAATTTCTTGTTAGCAATAATTCTGTATTTTAATTTAATTAGTTTTTTATATTATTAATTTAAATATATGAAGTTACAAACCAATTGCAGGCGCTGGATATCCCAATGTACACCCATATGACGATCGCACTTCTAGTGATGTCACTAGTGGTCGAGCCTCTTCTCGCAGTTGCATACAAGCCCAAGAAGAAACTGGTTCATTACAAGCACCGTACGGTCCAAAAGATAAAAGGAGAAACAGAGTTTCGCGTCTTAACTTGCGTCCATATTCTATCCAATGTCTCTGGGATCACCAGTCTCTTGCAACTCTCGAACCCAACAAAACAATCACCTCTAAACGTCTTCGCTATTCACCTTGTGGAACTCACCGGTCGCACCACAGCCTCAATGCTAATCATGAACGACGAATGCAAACCGAAAGCTAACTTCTCGGACAGAGTCAGAGCAGAGTCTGATCAAATCGCTGAGACATTTGAAGCTGTGGAAGTGAACAACGAAGCTATGACGGTTCAGACCATCACCGCGGTCTCTCCTTACACAACGATGCACGAAGACATATGCGCATTAGCTGAGGACAAGCGAGTTTGTTTCATCATATTACCTTACCACAAACAATTGACACCAGATGGTCGGATGGGAGAAGGTAACTCGTCTCACGCCGACATTAACCAAAACGTTTTGCACCACGCGCCTTGCTCGGTCGGCATTTTAGTGGACCGTGGCATGGCGATGGTTAGATCCGAGTCATTCCATGGTGAACTCACGAAGAGAGAAGTCGTGATGCTCTTCGTGGGTGGTCCAGACGACCGCGAGGCTTTATCATACGCCTGGCGAATGGTCGGACAACACGTGATTAGACTCACGGTGTTAAGATTCGTCCCGGGGCGCGAGGCGCTAATCTCCGCCGGTAAAGTGACGGCAGAGTACGAGAGGGAGAAACGAGTCGATGATGAATGCATCTATGAGTTTAATTTCAAGACTACAAACGATTCTTCCGTTAAATATATCGAAAAAGTAGTCAATGATGGTCAAGATACAATCTCTACGATCAGAGATATGGAAGAAAATAATACGTATGATCTTTACGTTGTCGGAAGAGGATATAACTCAGATTCTCCGGTGACCACCGGTTTAAGCGATTGGAAGATTAGTCCTGAGCTAGGCACAATAGGGGAAACATTAGCTTCGTCGAATTTCACAATGCACGCTTCGGTTTTAGTCATTCAACAATACTCTGCCGCTAACAGACAAGCCGCAGCAGCAGCCGCAATTGGAGCGGTCGCTGGTACCGCACATAACAATCAAGAATATGTTGATGGTGGGGTTATGACAACTGAGCCATTTATGAAGACCATGTACGAAGATGATACGGACGACGAAGAAAATGAATTCTAATTTGGAATTCACAGGTACTGATTTTTTTTAATTAGTCTAAGAGAATGTGAATGATCTTGAAAAATGTATATCTATTCAGTCTGGAGAATTTCCAATTTTCTCATCGTCTAACCATTAATTTAGATGCTTTGAAACCGTTTATTATTCCTTCTTTTTTTTTCATACAATTTATTTATTATCATAAAATATCATCATTTACAAAATGTCGAATGAAAGACGGACAAACATTAAATAATTTCCAATCTATTAGAGAAGTAATTGATGATTTCTCCAAAGCATCCGCCACCTGATTACAAAGACGTACTTTGTGTTGAAAGACAATACGGTCGAACCGAAACACCCATTGTTATATAGTCAACATATATTGTTGAAGTTGATGATTAGTTTTTTTGTTGTTGAGGATATCGTTTAAGATTAGATTGTAGATTAGATTGTCTCCTTCAAATATGACTGATTGAAAACTCATTGACCATATTGCTTGTAAAGTTCAGATTAATGCTGAAAACTTCGGATTCAATAACAGTATGTCGTCCTTGGAATTTTCCCATACCAGCGAACACAAAAGCTCCGAATCACGTATTATCCATCCAAGTCCGGAGTGCAAAAATCCATTCATGTGTGCCGCGTCGTAATTACGTTTAAACCATATATTCGGCGGTAGTGTCCAACAAAAATTTATTCGTTGATAATATGATGAATCATGGTGTCTTGATCCAGTGTGACATTGGTTTTCCATCCATTCTCGAATATCATCATAACATTTATCAAAAAACTGATCAACAAATGTATCTCTGTTTTTAAATAGAAGCTCATTTCGCATCTTCCATATTCTCTAAAATGTGAAAAAGTAGAAATTTTTGAATGGAATCATTGGTCAATTGATCATAACTTGCCAATAAATAACTCATATTGTCATGAATATTCGTTCCCTGACCACAAATAAATGATGTGAAAATACCTATTCTCCGTCAAACCATCTGAGCAAATATCTATTCCTTCTCTAATCACCATATGATATATACCTCAAAAAGAATATTCCTTTTTTTTTAAGTCGACGTCTATATAGAAAGAATGTAACACATCGATTTGTACTATATAAACAAACTTTGAAACACAAAATAATAAAACTAAACAAAATTAACGTGACATTTTATTTGTAAGATCTGTAAATTGGAAAGAAAGTAATAATGTCCTTAAGTTTCAGAATATTCTTTACGAATTTTAGAAAATCAATATATGTAAGAGTTATTAAATTGATGAAAACATAAATTTGGGTAAATAAGAAATGGAAAATCTAATAAAACGCAAGAATATGGTAGATGTAACTGATATTTTACATAACTAAAGAAAAAACTTACACATATAAAAAACCAAACTTAAAACATTAAATCTACATTTCTACTATTGCTAATTTCAAAATTTTAATAGGTAGTATCTGTCTATTATTTATTTTTTAGAAAATCTTTAATAAATTAAAAGAAGTGCAAATGATACGCAATTTCCATTGGTACAGTGTCATCATGAGAATGTCAGATATATTCATGGAATAATTCAAATATTATTGCATTGTTTCTCAACAAAAGAAAAACATTCTGTTATCATCATCTCCGATTCTCGTATTCCGAGGCTATTCAAACATTCCTTTATTAGACTGATAACAAGTTTCGGGATTTGGTTTTGCTTTTTTTATCTTCTGATTGTAAAAATATTTTTCGAACATGCATATACATTTTTTCTCATATCTGTATGCATATGTTAAGTTGCTAAATCACGATAAATATGCTGATTCTAGTTTTAGTTTTACACAGACTAAGACCAATTTTTAACCATAATCCATAAATCTCTTCCACGAGACTTCTTCTTACCCTTTCCTTAAGAAGTTTTAAGTAATTTTTCAGGTTTTTATTCCATGACTTAACGTTAAAAGGAAAAAAAGAGAAAGAATATCAAGAAAGTAGTATATTTTATCAAGAAAACAGAACAAAAGGTAAGTGAACTCGAAACCCTATGTTTGTTCTTTGGAGGCGAACGAGAAATGTGGAGTTTCCATTAATCCACAAAGACTTTTTCATAGATCCATGCGTATGTTTGGTTTTGTCTCCACAAACATGGCTCGTTGGTTTCCTTTTTGTCTTTTATTCAAATCTTTAAAAAACTTTCAAATTAATTATTCTTTGAGAATAACAAAAGAAGCCCTTGTTTTTAGTTCGATCTTTTGTCTTCTCTAAAAAGTAGATAAGTAAAACTCTTTAAGAGCTAAGTAGCTTTGGCTTATATAACTTCTTTAGTAAAAGACACAGAATAAACCAAAAGACGATCGAAACCAAAAAAGAGACATGGAAAGTAATGGTGGTGGAGGAGGAGGAGGAGAAGTAAGAAGAGTGAATTTAGTTTACTTCCTGAGCCGTTCGGGTCACATTGAACATCCTCATCTCTTACGTGTTCATCATCTCTCCCGTAATGGAGTCTTTCTTCGAGGTTACTTATCTTCTTGAGGTTACTTATCTTCTTAATTAACTAATTCTTATTTCTTTTACTTTCAATGACAAAAATTGTGTTTAAGAACACAGATGTGAAGCGATGGTTAGCTAACGCACGAGGCGATGCGATGCCTGACACATTTTGTTGGTCTTGTAAGAGGTTAAAGACAAACTTATTTGGATATTGATTTATCACATTCTTGTAGTTAATAATCACAGTGTTTATTGAATTGATTAGTATATTTTAACTGCAGGAGGTATAAAAATGGATATGTATGGCAAGATTTATTAGATGACGATCTTATTACTCCCATCTCCGACAACGAATATGTCCTCAAAGGCTCTGAAATCCTTCTTAACTATCCAAGAAACGGTGGTGACGATAGAATAAAATCTGAAGGGAAATTCCAGAAACAGAAACTAACATCGGAGATGATACGCAAGGAGTCTCCGATCTTCTGCTCTGAAAGATTGACGCCGACAACGTCGACAGTCACCGAGGAATCATTCACGAACGAGGAAGAAACGATCGTTCTCGAAAAACCAAATCAGGACGAAAGAGACGGTTCGAAGGAAAGCGGGTCGGGTCGACCAAGTGTATCCTCCACGACGTCGTCTTCGAGTTACAGAAAGAGTAATAACGATTCGAACGCACGTGCCTCACACATGTTAAGGAATTTGATGAAGTGTGGTGGTTTGGATTCGAACGACGTCGTTTTAAGGCCTCTGAATAAGTCTTCGGCTGGGGCTTTTGTCTCGGTTTGGGAAGATGAACGCAAATACCAATACCAACAACACAATGCTCGGTACATTCCAAAGTACTCACTTTTTTATACATTTTCGATTAGGAATCATACACATCCAACTCAAAACAAATTGGTAATAACTAGAATAGCTCATGCACTTTATATAAGTGTGTAGAAAGCTTTAAACTTCCAATGTGGGACTTTACACATTCTAATAGGCTTCCTCGAGATGTGGGCGGGAGACGCACCAACATCTCGAACATACCACGACAATACGGACCACTTATACGGGCCACTTTCAATGTGGAAAATCGTTTTTATGGGAAATCGCATGTCGGGCTAACTTGGACTCTGATACCATATTAGGAAACATGAGCCCAACTCAAAAACCAATTGGCAATGAGTGGAGTAGCTCATGCACCTTATATAGGTGTGTAGAAAGCTCCCAACTTTCAACGTGGGACTTTATACTCTAATATTTTCTGTAATCCTTTATTATTTAATTCTGAAAATTCTTAATTTTTTACTGTTATTAACTAAAAATCAGTACTTTTTTATACATGAGAATTGCCATTTTGTTTGATTTAAAGAAAAAGCTTCGAAGGAGCATGGAGTGGGATAAAGATTAAAGAGACAATGGAGTTTTGTAAACCAAAAGCTTCTTCAAGCAAGCCTTCTATGGCTCCATTGTGCTCGTAATTAAGCCTCACTCTTTTTCCATCATGTAATGTTACGTGCGATTGATATGAAATGAATGATGTAATTCGCAATATATGTAGGCAATGTGGGAAGTTATTCAAACCTGAGAAGATGCATTCACATATGAAACTGTGTCGAGGGAGGAAGCATTCATCGGCGAAAGATGATTTGATGACCGGAAAACCGAGGCAGCAACGGTGCAGAAACATGCCTCCGGGAAATCCATTGGGACATCAACGTGTTGTGAGGACTACTCTCAGAGAGTGATTCTTATGTTTATGGGTCTTTATTCTCTTCTTCTTCTTCTTCTTTTGTGCGAATGTGGAATCCTACTTGCAGATTTCGTTTTCTCAAGAAATATGACTCAAATTTGAAAATTGGAGAAATTAAAAAAAAAAGTTGGGTGAGCTTAGAGTGAACAAACACACGTCTTTGTACAACTTGCTTTAAAATTGATGTTTCAATAGTCACATGAATACACTTTGAATTGAAATATAATCAATTATATAATTCAGCTGAATAAAGTTATAAGTTCTTAATTTGTTTTATCAAAGAGAATACAAAACTTGTTGTTATATTCATCTTACTTGTCGATTATTATTGTTATAACATA